>JANAVB010004800.1:29486603-29808434 GCA_029216955.1 Iris pallida | reverse complement strand
TCTGATATAGCATCAGACCGTATGCTACCCCCAATGTTTCTGGAAGTCATGTTGACAGAAGCATAAAGAGGTTCATCTTCATCCAACATTAGTTCATATTGAATCCGTTCGAAAACAGATTGTCTTTTTGGTGAACAACAACATTGGATGACAACCCGAGGTTGGAAGTCACAACCATGCTTTTTATGGCGAATATGGGCAATGTCATAGCCAGATGGAGTGTCAATTCTCTGTTTATTTTGCAAATATTCTCGGAGATCTGTAGGAACAGATTGGGAAGTATTTGAAGATAGTTTCTGTGTAGAAACTTGTCTTTTGTTCTTCTGTCTTCTTGGTTCCTGAGTGTATAAAGACTGATTAATTTGAGCCACATAGTTCTTGGCATATTCTGCATCAGGGTCTAATATACTTGTCTCAGTGGAACCGAACCGATTCTGATTAAGCTTATTACGAAGATCCGTGGGAGATTGACTTTAATATCAGTCTTGGATACTTGTAATTTGCCTTTCTCAGACCGAGAAATTTTGAGAGAAGGAAGATGAGTATTATTCCGACTAGGAGTCGGTAATAATCCATCTTTGGAGGAGTTAGCCAAAAGGCGTTTTCCATTGTTTGATCTAGTAAGAGTACTAGTCAAATTAACTCCAGAGGTAAAGACCTTAGGAGTAGAGGAGTTGACTAAAGAGTCTTTCTCCTTGGTTGGCACAAGATGTGCAAGTTGAGGGGGAATCATTTGTATGTTCTGTGGAAGAGAACCCCCAATTTGATTTTCAGAAACAGTCAAAGGACTGTATTTGTTAGCATACGCTGACTTCAGTTTGGACTTCTGGTCATACGCTGCCTTTTTATTAGCATACACTGGCTTTGGCTCAGCGTACGCTGCCTGATGTTGGCTTTTGTACGCTGCCTTTGCCGTACGCTGCCCTTTGAATGCCATACGCTCAGAGTCATCAATGGCTAAAGAGCCGATTGCTGTCGTAAGAATGGAAGGAGAAGGGACCTTGACATGTCCAGAGATGGTTTTCCTTGTACACATTGACTTGGTTAAAGAACCAATTTTGTCAGCGTAACTAGGGGAAACCACTGTTGCCGTGTTCCGAGAAGCCGAAGTGTGCTTCATGGAAGTTGAAGACGTGTTCTTGTCAGCATGAGAAGTGACAGAAGCGTCTCGAATTGCTGCAGAAGACTTAGGGACATAGACGGAGTGTCCCTTCTTCTTGGCAACAGGAAGAGCGGAGGAAGCAGTGCGGCCCTCCTTCGCCTTGAGCATTTCTTCATGAGCCGATTGGTTGAATTGTACAACCATCGTCTTCTTCGTCAAGCCGATCGACGAAGTATCGCATTGAGTTGTTGCTATCTCATTGGAGGAGACAGCTTTCCCCAGCAGAGTCGTCAATTTGTTTTCCATAAATAAATTCACTTTATTTATTTTGTATCTGAGAAAATTACAACTGTAGGAATCTAATCTAGAAGACGATTACTTTATCCCTTGGACGATGCGATGAAGAAAACTCGAACTTTGAAGAACTTGGACAGCAACTGGGCAATCTCTCTGTTCTCTCTGAAAATGACCTGTAGTGTCTGATGAATGTGAAGAAACTCTTTTTTATAGAGTTCAGGATAACTGTCCTTAAGCATACGCTCAGGTAGTTACTTGACGTGTGCATAACTGTAGGGACGCGTGGCGAATTCTGATGGAGACACATTAGCGTGCGGTTGAAAGTAGTGGAGCATGTTCAGGAGAGATTGATGGCCTGGATGCCACGTTGCATAACTTCTAGAGAAGTGGATAACTGGTACAGGACACGTGAGAACGTGTGTTGACTGTAATCCTGGATATGGTTGCTGTAATACGCTGCCTCGTTGAAGGAGAATTTATACGCTGACTTGGACAGCGTAGTGCCATATGAAATCCATACGCTCACTTTATGGGCAAGGAGTCATGTGAGGTCATACGCTCGCTTGTTTAGCAAGGAATCATGTGAGGTCCATACGCTCACTTGACTGTGTGAAGAAGGAGTCATGTGAGGTCGATACGCTCACTGGAGAAGTGGCCACGTGGCTATCATCAATCTTCTTTGGTACACCATATCTTCCCATAACTGACAAAATCTTCTCGAGCGTCGTGACTGCGGATTTGACGGCTGACAGACTGTCAAAACTGACAGTAATGATGGCTTTTGTATTTATGAAGGCTGCTGAGTTGTCCTCGTAAAAGACAAAACCGACTCTTCGAAAACCTATACGACGGTTACTTTTCTCGTGACAGCTGTCTTTGCACGAAAGATGAAGTGTCAGATTCATTCCTCATTTAAACATATGCTGTGCTGTCACTTCAGTAAATAATAAATATTTACTGAGCGTATGGCTTTTGAATGAGCGTACAATCCTGAATTGAGCGTATGGCTTCAACTGTCATCTGTCTTTAAGCGTATGGATGAAAAATGACAGCGTGTCATAATTTTCCACATCCTACAGTGTGTGCCTTTGGATTGACTCGAGTATTGAGTGCACTATATCAAGGAGTCGAGTTGATTGAGTGTGTGCAGTTAGAACACAATTGTGGGCCTAAGATTTGGCTTCAACATAGGCGACGTGCTTCGGCACGAGATATGGCATCGAGTCTTAAGTTGTTGACATATAAGTTGCATTAGTTGGATTTGAGTCGTTTGAGTTAAGTCCAAAAATGCCGTAAGGCAAAGTCGGTCAGGTGACACTTAGCCCATAAGTCTTGATTGGGTCAGTTGGTGATTAAAATAGCAAGGGCCGCGAGGCAGCGATATGGTTAAGTCACATGCAGTTACGAGGCACGGCACAATGGACTTGTAGCACGGTCACAAGAAAATTAGGTACTATCACTTAGTCGCGTCTCTGATTTTGGGCCATAAGGCAAACACGACTTGATAGGTTAATATTGTTGATGCAAGCACGGGATGGTCTATAGACACAAAATAGGCCAAGGCGTCTGTCCTAAAACTGATCCTAAGACAAGACTAGAAAGATAATTGATAAGAAGGGACTTGTTGCACAAAGTAAATCAAATGTGTTGGTTCTATATGGGTGGGCGGGGAGCTCATTCCACCAGTACAGTTGAGTACTGACACCCACACAGTGTTTATGTGCAGGCACAGGTAGAAGCTCGTGGCGCAGAGCTTGCTTGGATGCGTCGAGGCATGGAGTTCTTTGGCGATTCGAGGCTTGTGACCGCATGGAGTCAGGACTTATATGGGACATAATGTATGGGCATCTCCTTCCGAAGCATCCGCTAGTTCAAGACATGTACTGAGAGATGAAAGAGAGCTGAGTGACTTGTAATGTGAGAAGAGTGAGCTTGAGTGATTGTAATCTTGGCCTTGCGCCCCATTGTAATCTTTGTTTCAATATCAATAAAATGCTTCTTTTGAATAACTTGTGTTTTGCTTCAAATTTCCGCTCCTATTATTCAATGTCTCTGCTTGGGACTTCTGTGCGACGACCCCGTCGCAGCCGCTGTAATCGGCCGTTATGGAACCCGCCTTACACGAGCGCAATCTAAGCTCGTGCGGCATCACGTCTTAGCGAGGACGATCACTCCTACGGGAGCGGGCCGTGACATAATGGTATTAGAGCACGGCTCTACGTCTTTGGACTATCGATTGAATTCTTTAACTTTGTTGCTTCCGTAAGTTGACATCGTTGGTGCGCTCTCTCTCAATTGTCCTACGGAATGTCCATACAATAAGTCTAAATAATTTGCAAAATGTAGGAGAACAGTTTTTGACAAGAAACAAAAAGATGGTTCACGTAAGCACGGTTGGCTAAGTCGGGCTGGGCATATATACCAAGGATGTGTCGCCCTTAGCAAAGTCGAGTGCGGGATTCGTAATATTTCGAGTATGAAATGAGTTAGACTTGATTGAGTAAAATGCGATGATTATCGATAGGGGTGCTATCGAAGGACGATGTTATCGTCGATGCGATATAGATGAGCGTGCTTGGAATTCGAGGAATGGTTCGAACAGAAAATTTGAAGAAGTCGATTTTAATTCAAATAATAGTTTGAGGATTTGTCAAATGACTTCATCCCTGAGTGGTATAAGCGATAGTCAGGGATGTCGATCGATTGAGGATGTGGGGTGTCGATGAGCCTATTAGCAAGCGTCGCGTTATGCAAAGCCGTAGATTGAGTATTGTTGAATAAGTTGTAGTCTTGAAGATAAGAACGAAATGATTCAAACAAAGTTAGAAACGACGCGCACGGATAGTGATTGCGCGAGTATGAAATACAAAATGGTTGAGTAGACAAATCAAATCGAGGAAAAGTTAAGGTGTGCGAATGGATGACCGAATCGAATAAATTGATACGGATCCTATACGAAAAGTTAGCACGACAGAAAGATAGCGTGCATAAAAGTTTGATTCGAATATTTAAAAATGACTATGAGAATTGGAATGGATGTTGCTCGATGATTTGAGTTAGCAAGGAAAGATGTGATTTGAAGAAAAACGTTGCTCGATGACTTAAGATAGACGGATAAACAATACGTGAATTTGGGTTTGAGGAAATTGATGTTGTGAATGATTCGAGGGATAATGATCGAACTTGAATTTAAATGTCGAGGAGATTATCCATTCGGACGCTAGCATCATTCGTACGACTCAAAATTCGTTGCAAAAGAAGATCGTCAGGTTACGCATGTCATCGATGGTATTGAAGCATATCAAAGATCGATATGCGATAACTCGGGGTACTCTGACTCAGTGAATGACGATCGTGCAAGTGTTATCGTTCTGATAGATGCAATACTAAGGACTTTGGTTGAAATGAATGTTTGATGAACACAATCATGTCTTAATGATTGCGTTGATAACCACAACGTCGACGATCTTATCTTGTGCGAGCGCAACTCCAGCCTTGCACATGCATTACGTCAGATTTGGGGCGATCGTTCCACATGAGCGCGGACATGGTGATTCATGTCACGGGAATGATCGAACTCGAAAAATCGGGACGTGGCAATTTGGATTGCTTCGACTTGTTGGTTTGATACGAAGGAAAATTCGAGGATGTTTGGACTTGCGATTGATGATTGACTAAACTTGAGGATTGAATAGATCCAATCTACGTATCGAAAATGAATTAGTTTAGACACAAAATAAGAGCTACGTCCCGATGAGGATGATTATTCTGCAGGAGCGTGCATAGTAATTCATGTCCACCGTGGATAACCTGACTCGCGTGAGATCGGGGCACAACATATTGTTAAGCTGGACGACCTTATGATCGATTACGTGAATTGGGATAAATGACTTAGGGAGTATAAAAGGAGAATTATGGCTTAACGATGAATTGTGTCGTGGCGTATTTGACTTAGAAGGATTGATAGACGGATTATGTCGAACGTGTTCGAAGAGATAGACTATGCAAAATGGCTTGATGAACGAGTGATATTGATATGTCGAAGAATTGGTTGAAATGTGAGTTACCATAGGATGGCTTTGTTGAATGACTCAGACCCCGTGCGACGAATGTTGGGATATGTGTAGGAAATCGATGCTTGATGTTTAGAAATCGGAGTGATGCAAGCTTGGGGAGAAAACTTCGTACTATCAACTTGGTTTGACCTTAGGATGGGGTCAGTGTTGATATTGTTGTTTGGGAACTATGATTCCAATACTAAAGGATTGGCTTTAGCCTAGAGACATAGCCTAGTAGTTAGGCAGACGTTCCGGTGCGGAGCGATAGAAATTGTGGAGGCACTACTCATGAGGCTCGGTTGACATGCACGTATATCAGGGACGCCCAAATATGTGCACGATCCGACTCGAGTGGTGATGGCAGATTCTCTATCATGAGGCTTGACTAAAATGTATGTATTTTGGGGACGCCTAAAATAAGTGCACGATCCAACAAAGTGATACGTTGAATTCAAGTGAGACTTGAGGAACGGAAAAGTGTCGAGGATTTTGAGATCGTAAGTTTTGAAGAAAAGATTGTGGGTAGCACGAGCGAGGCTTGGATTAAGGAAAAGCATAGGAGAAACGTTTGCAAGAAACGTAGGATGTTGAATCAAGTTACAAGTCGATAAGTGTACTCAGTTAGTTTCGAGGATGAAACTTTTTCTGAGTGGTGTATGATGTAGTGCCCCATCCCGCTCAGTCAATTAGAAGAATCAAAATGCCGACAGCGTTCGGACTTAGCCTTGCAACGGCGACTCGAAGACATCGCTCGGTCGAGACGACTCCTTGCTCAGGTGGGATAGTTTCGGTGAACTTGTCTCATCTTAGCCTTCACATAATAAATCACATGTTTTCAACTTGCACAAGTAGGCTTGATAATAAAAGAGACGAATCCACATAGCTAAGGAAATAATCTCGAAGGGTCGAATTGAGTTTGAATATGGAAAGGTCCAACGGTCGGCTTAGAGTTGGTGCACGCTGTGCTTTGAAAATGATACTTGGTCCTTCGTCCCGTGGCTTGGGAGAAAGAAAAGTTGGTCTTCGACACAAACTATGAATTAGCCTAAGTCATAGGCGTCGCCAGCGTAAATGCTCGATAAAGCATACACGCTTCCACGATGCAAAGTTATGTCGGTCGACCTAAGACATTCCAAGTATTGTTCCGCCCTGTTTGCGGTTATCAAGTTAAGTAGTCCCACGATCTCAAGCCTCGTCGACTTGGGCGGGAGTGTCGCGTAGAGCACAGTTAGCTTAAGGCATGATGCATGGACGTAGTGTTTAAGGCACGGGCCATAGTTGATTCATTGAGTTTGGTAAAAAAAGGGACTTTCAAGTAGTCATTCCTGAGTTGAATGAAAGGATAGGACAAGAAAGAAGAATGCTCGCAACCATGGGTCATCGAGGCGAGGTCTCAGATGTGAAAAGTATTAAACTTGGCCCAAAAAGAGATGGTAACACTAGAAGTAGAATGACTGTGTGAGACGTCAGTTCGAGTCGAGTCTGCATGGTCATTGGACAACTTGTACAAGGTGAGTTTGTTTCTCGAACAGTGACCCAGGCGGCCAATGGGACCGTTTCGATATAGACATGATTAGCAGTGCTGGATGACCGCACGGGTTAGGCGGGGACATGCAGCAGAGTTCGCTACTCACACTGGCAGGGGGCGACCGTCTAACAAGCTATGGTAGTTCATGATAGCGCTAGGCGCTAGTGACTAGTTCATATAGATGAGTCGACATGGCGGCAACCTGCGTGTGTGCCTTTGGATTGAGTCGAGTATTGAGTGTACTATATCAAGGAGTCGAGTTGAATATGTGTGTGCAGTTAGAACACAATATTGGGCCTAAGATTTGGCTTCAACGTAGGCGACGTGCTTCGGCACGAGATATGGCGTTGAGTCTTAAGTTGTTGACATATAAGTTGCATGAGTTGGATTTGAGTCGTTTGAGTTAAGTCATGAAACGCCGCAAGGCAAAGTCGGTCAAGTGACACTTAGCCCATAAGTCTCGATTGGGTCAGTTGGTAATTAAAGTAGTAAGGGCCGCGAGACGGCGATATGGTTAAGTCACACTGAGTTGCGAGGCACGACAAAATGGACTTGTAGCACGGTCATAAGGAAATTAGGTACTATCGCGTAGTCGTGTCTCTAATTTTGGGCCGTAAGGCAAACACGACTTGATAGGTTAACGTTGTTGATGCAAGCACGGGATGGTCTAGAGACACAAAATAGGTCAAGGCGTCTGTCCTAAAACTGATCCTAATACAAGACTAGAAAGACAATTGATAAAAAGGGACTATTTTGTATAAAGTAAATCATACGTATTGGTTTTGTATGGGTTGGCGAGGAGCTCATTCCACCAGTACAGTTGAGTACTGACACCTACACAGTATTTATGTGCAGGCATAGGAAGAAGCTCGTGGCGCGGAGCTCGCTTGGATGAGTCGAGGCATGGAGTTCCTTGGCGATTCGAGGCTTACGACCGTATGGAGTCAGGACTTATACGGTACATAATGTATAGGCATCGCCTTCCGAAGCATCCGCTGGTTCAAGACATGTATTGAGAGATGAGAGAGAGCTGAGTGACTTGTAATGTAAGAAGAGTGAGCTTTAGTGATTGTAATCTTGGACTTGTGCCCCATTGTAATCTTTGTTTCAATATCAATAAAGAGCTTTTTTTTGAATAACTTGTATTTTGCTTCAAATTTCTGCTGCTATTATTCAATGTCTCTGCTTGGAACTTCTGTGCGACGACCCCGTCGCAGCCGCTGTAATCGGCCGTTTTCGAACCCGCCTTGCACGAGCGTAATCTAGGCTCGTGCGGCATCACGCCTTAGCGAGGCCGTTATGGAACCCGCCTTGCACGGTCACTAACCGAACTATGGCCGAACTCGGGCCGAACTATGGCCGAGTTCTGTCAGGGTTTAGTCAGGGTTTTTGCAAGTTGATTTTTGGTCTTTTTGAAATTATTTTAAGCAGTTAGGAGCTTTTTGTAAATAGGGGCTGTTTTTCAAAACATGGGATATTTTTGAAAACATTTTTAGGGTAGCCTATTTGCCAGTACGACTCGGTGTACAATGTATTCCTAGATTCAATAAAAGTAAAAAATTATATTGCATAAAGGAAATACAGACTCGAGTGGCAAACACAGCTTCGGTCTTGAACAGATTAGATAGCTATTCTCTGGCAGTGTCCAAGAGTCCAAAACCTCTTTAAGTAGCATGTATATCGAGACAGAGTTTGATCAATTATTAAAAATCAGGTTTGACCATGACCAATGTGCCAACATTAGGGCATCGCTAATATGTGATATTCTGGTAGTGCTCGTATGATCCCCCAAGAGTTTGGCAATGTACATAGCAACCAAAGTCCCTGAACCTCGTCGTCGAACTTGACTTCCATCGAGGATAGCTGGTCAACCACGTCCTGGAACTCATTCAAGTGATCCGTAATAGACGTACCATCTTTGTACCGCAGACCCATCATCATCTGGATCAGGAACAATTTATTTACCCCGGTCTTCTTCGCATACAAAGATTTTAGCTTATCCTACAGTATCCTTGCGTGCTCAATACTAGCAACGTAATTACACGTTCTCATTAATGAACTGTTTTATGTACCCACACACCTGTATATGCTCAAAATTCCAGTCCTCTTCGGATTTACCACTGAGCCTCTCGAAAGTAAAAAAGGCAGACGCAACTTCTTGACAAATAGTAAATCCTCCAGTAGTGATAGTTGGTACCGTTCAGGTTTACCATGTGCACGGGCTTTGCGTCCATCTCTGATCTCTGGTTTGACTGTCAACTCCTGACACTTATCTGAACCCAAAGCTCTTATACCACTCTGTTGGGAACGAAGTGCGAAAAACATTCTTCCAAACCAGAGTACCCTGCGAGAGAACCGAACAAAAGCACACAAACCAAAAATGCCAAACACAAATCGCATATATGGAGAATTTTGATGTGAAAAATCTAGATAGGAAAAACCACTGGACGATTGGAGTTCAACCCTGAATAACCTCCACTAATGGAATAAAGAGAATAAACCCTCTACAGAGCTCCTTCCGATCCAAATGGATCACCACAACTCAGTTGAAAGAGTAAAATTTGATTGCGGACTCCGAAAAAAAGAGAGATCAAAAATTTATTCGAAGCGATCTCTCCTTCACAATAATCTTTAATCCTTTCTCTCTCTCTCTCAAATATTGTAAAGCACTCTTGCTTACCTTTTGAGATATATTTTATACTGAGGAAATACCTAGTATATATAGCCTCAAACCCACAACTAATTGAGGTATTCTACTATATGTTGGAATACTCAATCTAAACCATTGATATATTCCTAATATATATAGGAACACCCAATCTAGCTCCATTGAGATATTTCTACTATATATAGAAATAATCAATCCAAATCTATTAGAATATTTCGATTATATATAGGAATACCAAATCCGACTCTGGGGTATTTTTTTACATAGGTTGGAAACCCTAGCCACTCCAACATGATTGACATAAATACTAAAATGTATTAGCCAATTTATTTGATACATCTTTGATGGGACAATCTCTACCGTACATTTTTAGATGATTGTTCATCTCTAATCCAAGTAGTTGAAGTGCAAGACATCTGTTACATCTGTCCAAATTCAAGTCAGAATGGAAATGTATTATTTTTTCATAATAAATTAGGACTTTTTATAAGGACACTACAAAAGTTACTCTGGACTAGCCCAAGATTGGGGCTAGCTCATGTTTGAGAAAATTTTACTTAGAGTAGCCAAAAACTTACTAGGCCATCCCCCCCTTCCCCCTCCTTCCAAACCACCCCAAACACAAATATTCTAACTTCTACTCTCTCTCTCTCTCTCTCTCTTGAAAATCATTTCTCTTCTCCACCTCCTCCACTTGAAAACCCTAAACTTCTTCCTTCTCTACCTCCTTCAATTCCAAGCATCAATCGATGGTACCCTGTCATGACCCGATCCTAAGATACTGAGTCCAGTCGGATCATGCCGAGCCTGTACCGTTGTGAGACGGCGGCAGTAAGCTTTATCAAGCAGTAGTAACCCAAGCACAACATTCTAAGCTGCAAAAAATAAAAAATTTATTGAAAATATTCAATTAAAAACTAGATGTCTATCTAGAACAACACGCAAGCAGAGAAAAGTGTTAGGTTATTACAACTTGTTCTATTATTACAACATTAAAAGAAACTAAAATAGTAAGGTGCGACTAGAACTCCTGGGCTCCCTGTCCGGGTTCAACTATCTCCACAGAACCTAAGTCGGGTCCATAGTAAGAACTAAAAGCAAACTCCTCGTCATCGCAGACACCTAAAAATGTTGGTCTCCAGTCAGGAGGGGAGTAAGAACATATATATCTATTCCAGCACTTTAATAAAATAACCAAAGATGCAAGAAACAGTTTTTAGAACATAATTTATCTTTCTAAATAATAATAAAGAATCAGTGAAGCAGTAAATCTCTGAAAATAATAATGATGAAATCTACAACTAGCAATAGTGTTTTGAGTGTATAGCATCCCGTGACCAGCTGGGGATGGAGGCAATAAGTGTTCTAGTGAACACGGTCCGACTTCAGTCCAAGTGAGGTGGGGCTTCAGCTATCCACAATGAGACAATAAGGGGGCTTTGACTACAGGTGCTAACACTAATCCCCAATCCCAAGTCAATGAGTCAATTAAGCAATCAATTAGATCCGAGCGGGATCCCGTGAGTCAAGTGTCGATACAATGTTTCTAATGATGCAATGTATTTAATTATCAACTAAAATACAAGTTTGGAATAATATGAAACTTGTCTTGGTTCCTGGTGTTGTAGGTCACGACAGAGAAATATTCAAGCTAAAGCCCGAAATCCTACATTTAGTGAAACATGACTTAGTTGTCAGTCTAAGGTTTTTGCTATAATTATAATTAATCTATTTATTAATAATATAATAATAGTCTAGACTCTAAAATTACTAATAATTATACTAAAACCTTTACTTAATTATAAAATATTTTTAGAGAACCTCTAAATGAGAATATAGGAAAATACGTTTTTAGTGAATAAATAAAACTTGTCATTTCTTAAACGGAAATATTCATTAATTTAATTAATAATAAGTTTGTGCCAAAATTAGTAGTTTTTTGTGCATATCAAAGTAATTGATGCAGAATACTATTTTAATATTTTTACGTAATATTCGTAATTAGCAACTACAAAATAAAACAATCTTTTTTAAATAAAACTATTCATTTTAATAACATGAGAATTACTATTTTTATTTAAAAATAATTATTAAACAAGTTTTCATTTTAATAAATAGAACTAATACTTTAATTAGGTTACTTATACACAAAAAATACCTTTTTTGGTAATGGAAATATTTTTGAAACTAAATAATATTTTATTTACGTAGAAATACCGTAACATATTTAATAAATACTTTTAAGACTAAAACACCACGATTATTACAATAATCACTTATTTAGCAATCCTTTTATTTATTTTAGAATATTTACTAAGACAATATTTAAATATTATTTTAAGACTATAATCTAATAAGACAACAATAATATTAACTACTAATTTAACAATTTTACGTGAAACATTTATTTTAATTAAATTATAAATAATCTAACAATTTTTTACGATGGCCCAATAATTATTAGCAATTCTAATAATTAATTAACCGTTAATTACCATCTAATTAATTAATTACATTAACATAACTAATCATTAATATAATTGGGAAACTAATTATCCCAAAGTTGACAGAGCTTTATTCTGTCAACTTTGATCGGACATGATTATGGATTTCTGCCTAATTCCTATTCTGGAAATAAAATAGATTTCTGACAGAACCTGCCAGAAAGCTGATGAAGGAGAACCAATGGGAGGCCTCAGACTCGATCATTGTACAAAGGTGCTCGGAACGTCAAAAAGCCGGAAAAAGTCCCGCACAAGGGCACGAAGGTCGTCGAACGTCGAACACGCGGGCGCGCCGGGGTACGTGGATACGGGGAGCACCGGGGACGCCGGGTTCGGGTGCGCAGGAGATGGCCTTGAGAGGTGTCCGTAGGAGCGGGGTGGAACGAGGAGCGTGGTGGCGCGATCGGTTCGGAGAACGGTGGAGTGAGGAAGGAGATATGTGAAGGTTTATGAAAGTTTTTGTGAGGGAGAAATGGTTCTGGAGAAAAGGTTCTGAGTTTCTGAGTTTGTATGTGAAAAGAGCGGAAGGAGGCTGGAGCGGGTAGTGGAGGAGTGCGTTTGCGGTTGGGAGGAGTCGGTGGAGTTAGATAAGGGGTAGTGGGTTTAGTTGAATAGGTTGGTGGGTAGATGGGTAGATGGGTTTGGATAGGGAATGGGCTTGGGTAGGAAAAGGCTTTAAATAATTAGCTAAATAATTCTAATACCTAGATAGAATCAATCAATTAATAATTAACAATTTACAATCAATAGATTAATTAATCTTTTATAACTAAAATTGTTTTTCCTATTTAACCTACTAATTATATATATATATATATATATATATATATATATATATATATATATATATATATATATATATATATATATATATATATATATATATATATATATATATATATATATTTTATAATAATAATAATAATAATAATAATAATAATAATAATAATAATAACTAAACTAAACTAAACTAAACAAACTAATTAATTACACTAAACCAAATAATTCTTCCAATTTAATTAAAACCAAAATTTTGGGTTTTACAATCTTTCCTCCTTAGAAAATTTCGTCCTCGAAATTTTAAAGATAAGGGCCGGGGTACAGTCATGTCTCAAACAAGTAAGGGTATTTCTTCCTCAACAGCCTCATGCCTAACTATACAAACTGTCCTATAGCAAATCTATGAAGTGCATTATCTTAATCAATCTAACAACTATACTCAAATAATGTACTTTTCTCCTTAGAAAAAAATTGATCACTATAGTCCACGAGGACGGATTCTATTTCCATCCCTGAATTGTCAATCACCGTCACAATCTTGAAAATTTTGTCTTCCCACCTTTTTTTACTAAACACATATAATATTTCTCGTAATATATTTGTACTTTCTTCAGCTTGCTAATCAACTAGATATATGTCCAAAATTGAACTCTATGTCATACCACTACATGTGTTCCATCATGTTATTGTACATCTTATTGGTTCCTGGACAAAATATTATAATTTGGTACCCTCCGTCTTGTCTTAATAATCTAGTATCAAACCTCAGTAACCCAATATCACATTTAGAATCCAATATCACGTTTCAATACTCCAATTGTCATAATAATCCACTTTTGTTATGGCAATGCCCTTAAGCTATATGGTTACTGCCGGTATTTTTCTTGAATTTGTCATAATTTTTACCTCAAAATACAAATCCCTTGATCTTTCTGTTAAGATAACTTGGAGTTGCACATTTGTAATTATAACCCAAAACCCACAATCCAAGTCCAAGGCTTGGTAGCCTCTCGATATTAAATTATGAATAAATCTAAAATAAGATTACTAATTAAATATTTAATATAATCATGAAATTGAATTAATTAATTAGATAATAACAATCAGGATTAAAAATAATTTTTAAATAATCCAAAAAAATGATTTTATAAGTTTTCAAAAAGAAATAAAGATATTGATTTCAAAACAGAATTCTAAATTTAGGAAAAGAATTTTACAAATTCAAAATCCTCAAAAGCAGAAATTCTGAACCGAAGTAGTTATAAATATGTCACCTTACAAAAATTTTATCCTCGAAAATTCAAATGACACGATAAGCACCGTTAAGAATAATCAAATATAAATTTTTTGAAAATGATTAAAATCGGTTAAACATAGAATCGAAATTTAAATATGACTAGTAGAATCAGGTTGATTTAGAAGTGATCAAGTTTAAAATCTAGGCATTGTAAAATAATACAGAATGATTTGTCATGATTAAATTCTAAACGTGATCAAAATCAAAATTTTAGCATAGTAAAAATAGTACCAAAATAATATAATCGTAATTAAATTCTATCTACGATCAAGAATAAAATTGTGACCTAATTCCAATAAAAATCGTTTAGGCATAACTAGCATGGCCATGACTCCGATTTAAATCATTTAAACATGATTAATAAAATACAATCAAAAAATTATTTAGGCGTGATATAGTACAACTAATAGGTTCATAAATGCTAAAAATATGATCAATATGGAAATGGTATGACTAAGAATAATCAAAAAAATTCAAATTTTGGTTTACTAGAAATCAAATTCAAGAATGAACAAAATTAAATTTTAGAATTAATTTGAAACATGATAAAAGAATTAAATCGTTTAGGCACAATTATGATTAAGATCAAAATCATTATAAAATAGACCAATCATATACATATGATTATTATCAAGTTTGACATGATCATAATATGATCAAAAATTATTTAGGTATGCTCAAGATCTAATCATAACCAAGAAAAAAATCGTCATGGCATGATTAAGTTAATATCCAAACCATCAAGACACGAACAATATTAGAAATAAAATCTAGTTATGATCAAAATCATATAATGCAATTTAAGGGTCGTCCAGATGTGGTAATGAATGTAATCAAAGTCATATAATCATAAACAAAATCTAGTATATATATATTTATTGAAAATTGAATAATAATTATAAGAATAGAAGAAAAATCAAGTCACTATTACAAGATTTAGAACAAATCAAACGACAGATTTAAGAAAATTAAACGACGGTTACAAAGTAGGATATGCGTGAAGAAAATATCTCTACGAACTAATAAATCACAAGCTCTATAATCTATAATTCTCTTATTACTAACTAACTTACCCAAGATCTTCTTCTATTCTAACCTAATTGAAAATTCTAGTTTCCAAGAATTCCTAAAACTAATCTAGGTAACCTATCTATGTTTCTCCAGTATATATATAGCTATCAACTATATACACATACATACATGCATCCATAATTGTATATCAATTATACAATATACATAACTATATATATATATATATATATATATATATATATATATATATATATATAATATTTTTATATATATATAATATATATATATATTTAAACAGCAAATAATTTATTGAAAAAAGAAGCAAAAATACAGCCACGCGTTTGGACAGGCCCAAACCGCCCACAAAACCCCTATGCTACTGGAAACAAAAGAATGTCCAACCGGTCAAACAAAATGAAGCCAAAACCAAAAGGAAAAAAGAGCAAAAAAGCATGGAGAGCTAAGAGGGTTCGTCCACATGGTCAAGCACAAAAGCCCTGCGGACCGATAGAGGGAGTTCGTCGGTGTGGGAGAAGATATTCGTATCTTTGGACGACTTGGCCAAAGAACAGAGAGCTTTTGCCACACTATTTTCCTCACCCGAGGTGACGAAGATAGAAGTGTTGTCGATCATGTTGATGATATTTCTGATAATGTAAGTGCCGCCCAGGGTGGTTTGGTTTTTGTAGTTAGAATGTTCACGAGCATTTGTGAAGATGTATCGATGCTGTTAATGTGAATGTTCTGCGATTGACCAATTAGAAGGCCCTGTAGCAAGGTGTCGCACTTCGGAACTGTAGTAGAACCCGTCTGGTAGAAGCTGTAGAAGGATATGATCATTTTCCCGTGGTGATCCCGAAGAATACCCCCGCCTGCCGTGCTTGATTCTCCATCAGTAGTGGCGAACATGTTCAGCTTCACCCCGGACTGATGTGGCTTCCAGGCTGCATGCTGTTCTGCCCTTGGTGTCTCGATCGGGAGCTCCTCCCCCAAGTTCTGTAGCTGGTTGTAGGCTCTGGCCGCTCCATGGAGAAGGCCGGTCACCCGGCATATGATATCCCGATCGTTCCGCGACCCTCCGTTGAAAAGGATGATGTTCCGCTGCTTCCAAATCTCCCACAGACCTGCAGCAAATATAATATTCCTACAAATAGCACTATTCTTATCAGTTGGATTATCGCCTATCCATACCTCTGCGAGTTCGTTTATGTTGTTAGGGGCCGTAGAGATGTTAAGCTTCTGAGCGAAGTGTGTCCAAACCTCTTTGGCCGTCTCACTTGTGACCAGTAGGTGATCAATGTTCTCCTCCGACTAGTTGCTACAACATACGCACCTAGATGCAAGGCTGTATCCCATAGATCTCAGTCTAGAATCAACCGGAATGGCATTTCGGCATAGCCGAGAAAGCTCCAATCCGAGGTGGGACGTGTTTGTTCCAGAAGAAAGCGCTCCACTTAAACTTCTCCCGCGCAACTTTGTAGTGGTCCCAATACGATTTTGTGGTAAAGTTTCCGCTTTGGGTCAGGGTCCAGCAGAGGGTGTCCGGTTCGTCGGTAATAACAATGTGGTCTAGCACGATACGATCTCCTGTAGGCAACAGGAGCCTAGCATCCACCCGTTCCCCCCTCCGAAGTTCGACAAAAGGGTTGTTTTTGATCTGTCTAATGCTAGGATTGTATCTGACGTTGGTGGGACGATTGATAGCCGTCCCGCTCCAATTCATCTCCCAGAGTGTGGTATTACCCCCTCCCCACAATCCATCGAGCATGCAGCAATACCGTAGGGAGAGCTAGCATCATGGCTCGCCACAACGGCGATGGTGAGTTGGGCATGTTGTAGTTAGGAGTAAGCGGGTCTCCGTACTTCCTGGACATATAATGAGCCCAGACCGAATCACCCTTGATCAACGCCCAAGCCCATTTTGCATGTAGCGTTTACATGACCTGCTTTAGGGACCGAATTCCTAGGCCCCCTCATCCATGGGGATGCAAACTTGATTCCAGGCTACCCAGCGACGACGTTTCTTCTCGTTCGAGTTCCAAAGAAAGTCTGCCATGTATCGTTCCAGAGTACAAAAATATTTGTTAGGAGGTTTCATCACCGATAAAGCATGAATAGGAAATGAATTGAGAACACTTTTAGTCAAAGTGATTTTACCTCCGAATGATAGCAGACGTCCTTTCCAGCCCGCAATTCTCTTCTTGATCTTGTCGGAGAGATCACTAAAGTAAGCCGATTTTGCTTTGCCTTTGTACAGAGGTATCCCAAGATAATTGATAGGCAGGTAAGTTACAGCAAGGCCCGTGCGTTCAACAATTTCTACCCCCCGGTCGACCATATATGGTTTTTTGGATACGATGAGGGCAGATTTGTCCATATTGATAGCTTGTCCAGAGGCCGCCGAGTACTTCCGCAGAGTTTGCAGCAGCATATCCACACTCTTGTTGCCTCCATTAATGAAGACGAGGCTGTCATCTGCATAAAATAGATGGAAAACCCGTAATCCATTTCTCCTACCTCCAAAATGTTTGATCTTACCATGTAAGCAGAGGTCCGAAATCTTTCAGCTGAGAGTCGGTGTCGTGTGCGATGATAAACAGAGCGAAAGATATGGGGTCCCCCTGCCGCAGCCCCCTAGCTGATCGAAAGCAGCTACCTGACTTTCGGTTGATGGAGACGGAGTACCAACAGTTCGAGATTAGCCTGAAAATGAGGTCGATCCAAACCTCGCTAAATCCCAGTTGCCGCAGCACCCCCATCAAGAAACTCCAATTGACCCGATCGTATGCTTTAGACATATCAAGTTTTATGGCAACGTTCCCACCAATGACATCGTTGTCGATCGTCTCGATGATCTCTTGGGCGAAGCTGATATTCTCGTGTATGCATCTACCTTTAACGAACCCCGTCTGTTCCCTGGAAATAATAAGAGGAAGCAAAGCAGCCAGCCTATCCGCCAAAATTTTTGATATACTCTTTTGAGAGAAGTTGCTAAGACTTATAGGTCTGAAGTCACCACACAATGTAGGTTTGGTAATTTTCGGGAAAAGAATAAGATTAGCAGAGGTGATACCTCAGGGGAGCTCCATGCCCATGAAGTAGTCGATGATGGCTGCCATAAGATCTTTCTTGATGATGAGCCAGCAGCAGGAGTAAAAGATGCCCGTGAACCCAACGGGCCCCGGCGCACCTTGTGGGTTAAGAGATTTAATTGCTGCAAGAACCTCGTCCTCTGAGGGAATTGTGCACAGGCTCTGGTTCTGCTCCTCCGATACGAGTTTGGACGTGCTGCTAAGGAAATCTCCTGGGTCGCCACCCCGTTCACTTTGGAAGAAATTTGAAAAATGATCAGTTGCTCTCTTCAGGACCTCTTGCTCCCCAAGAATCGCTCCGTCTTCGTCAAACATGGTTATTCTGTTGTTGTTAGCACGATTCTTGATGATAGCATGGTAGAAGCTCGTGTTCCTGTCCCCCTCTGTTATCCAGGTAGCTCTCGCCTGGTCCTGCAGTAACTGTTCTTACAAGCCGCATACCAAGTTCAGTTCCTGTTTCACGTCCCGTAGTTCCTGGCCGATTGTCTCGCTCCAGCTTTCCTGAAGAGTTTCCTCCAGAGCAGTAATGTTGGATAAAAGATTAGTTTTCCTGGTGCGAATGTCTCCAAACGTCTCCCAATTCCATCTTCTAAGAGCAGTTCAGAGTCTTTTGAGTTTGTTGTGAAGGGTCTGCAGCGGTTGGCCAGAGGATTCCTCGTTCCAGTTGTCGGTCACGAACTCCATGAAGTTGGGGTGAGAGGTCCACATGCGCAGGAAGCGAAAGGGGGCTGGGTTGTGGTGGTCGGTCGTCGGTTGGACGAGAAGGAGGGCGTGGTCAGAGTTCACTCTGGGTAGGTGGAGAACGGATATAGGTTGTATATTAAACATGAAGTTGGTATCGTACAAGACTCGGTCTAACCTCTCCCAAGTAATGGAGTTATTGATCAGGTCGTTGCACCAAGTGAAAGTAGAGCCCCTGTAGCCGGCATCAATAAGCGCACAATCTTCAATACACCGATTAAAATCCGCCACAGCATAGAGGTTGATGTTATTAGGTCCAACTTTTTTCGCTGCTGTTGTGACGACGTTAAAATCGCCAGCAAGAATCTACGATAGGGAATTGGAAGCGGGGATGGCCGAGAGTTCCGCCCACAGATTTCGTCTAGTAATCATGCTACAGCTTGCATAAACCGTAGTGAAGAGGATTTTTTTTGTCGAGTTTGGGGTCAAGAATCTCACACGAGATGAATTGGTTGTGTATGTTACCCACCTGGAGATCAATACTAATGCTCCACATAAGCCAAATGTAGTTGTTGTCAGGTTCCCCATGTTTGTAGTTAGCCATCTGCAAGTCCCTAGCAAGGTCTGCGAGGTGGACGCCTTTCGTCTTAGGTTCCAGGATGATAATGAGATCTGGATGGTGTTTAATCTTCATGGACTTGAGATAGGTTTTGGTTTTCCGATTTCTGATCCCCTGGGCTTTCCAAATAATGATGTTAAACATTACTTGGAATTAACTAGATTTTTGAGCGAGGTTGTTGGCATCAGATTGCCTCCTTGTTTGTCTCCTATTGCTGGTATTAACAATCGGGTTGTCGCCTGCTTCCTGCATTTTTTTACTGCTTTCGGGTGTGCCGGTGTGTTTCTTGCCCATATTCGAGATTAGTTCCTTTTGATTATTACCATTGATTACTCATATCCCTCGATGTAACGCCCAACATCTCCTTCTGCGCCCTAACATCTTTTGCTTTAGACGCTTCCATCGCTAGAATGATCCGATTGATGTTCACTTGATTTTCCATAAAATTCTGATCGTTCTTCTTGGTATTGTCCTCAGTTGTTCCTCCATCCTTGTGTTTTAAAGTAGACGCTCCCGACTTGGACTTCTTTTTAGACTCCGCCAGAAACTGTTTTTTACTCTTTGCCTTGAATTTTCGAATTTGTTCCAATTCGTCATAATAGGTATCCTCCGAGTCCTGTGACTGTGCCCCCAGCATGAAATCATGACTTTGAACCACCGTGTCTTGAATGCTGTGAATGTTCTGTTAGTCCCGGGGCTTGATCAAAGATGGTAAAACAGATACAACAGAGATCTACGATGATACAAAAACCAAATAACCCGATTACAATATGGAAGAGAAAAATAGAGAAGAGAAGATCTCTCGTTCTTCCTTGCAAACGTGTTGCAATTGGGACTGAACGAGGTACAATAATCTAGAGAAAGATGAGAAGAAGAAAAATGCTAGGGTGTCAAAATACCGTTGCTCAAAGCAAGATTCGCCCCACACGAACTGCTTCCAGGAACCAGCAAGTTTGAAGAACTTGTGGAACGCTCGAAGTCACCTCTGTTCTGACTCCTCGGATGGACTTGCAATGGCGGCAGCAGCTCTCTCTCTCTCTTTCTCCTTTTCTGACTTATAATTTTCGTAGTACCCACAAAGGAGGTCAGAAGAGAGTATATATATAGAGAGGGTGGAAACCCTAGTCGCCTCTTCAGTTATGGAAAGATTGAATCAAATCCCAAAAAGATAGCAACGAGATTAATTCAAATCCCACAAAGATAGCAACAAAATTAATTCAAATCCCACAAAAAGTAGATCTGAATTAATCGTATTGAATCAGTCTTTCCATAACTGACTTGTAGTATGCACAGTCAGCGGAGCTCCCCATGCGGCAGCAGCAGCAGCCTGGCCGCATGAGCCGCATGGCCTCATGGCCGCATGGACCGCATGAGCCGCATGAGCCGTATGGGCTGCATGGCCGCATGGACCGCATGGACCGCATGAGCCGCATGAGCCGCATGGCCGAATGAGCCGCATGGTCGTATAGCTGCATGAGCCGCATGAGGCCGCATATGAGCCGCATGCCGTATAAGACCGCATGGCCGCATGACTGCTGACGTGCTAAGTGCAAAGTGCGCCAACAAAATGCCACATTACGCCTCATGAGCCCATGAGCCCGAGTCCGAGTCCGAGTCGCTAAGCCCCTTTGGGGCTTAGCTCCAAGTGGAATTAATCCAAGAGAATGATAAAAGCATTAATGCATAATCCTTGGAGCATTATTCTTACCTCCTAGTAAAATCACCCGCATGGTTCCCTCCTTAGGGTCACCACCCCATGTGCATCTCTCAACAAAACAACCAAGTATATATGTTGAGATAACTCATAGTGCATTTTCGATGTGGAACTAAAATTTTACAAGGCATGTTGAGAGCAAGCTCTCTCCATGTAAAGAAAGCACCAACAATCTCCCACATATCATAACATATATATGTGTCCAGGTTTGAGCGTTCCCCACAGTAACTATCCATTTTGCATTAGGATAGATGTCGCTGACGACTTGAATCTTTCCGCATGGGTTAAATAACAATGTGATACAAGAATGGACTACGCTTTGAATTCTGCACCATAATTGTAATTCTTCCCACTCACAAAGTGTAGTTACGTGTGCTTCTGGCTGCACATTAAAAGCCCTGTGCCAGCCTGGTTTCAGTGTATAATTTTGGGCATCTACAAGTTTACCCTCAAGAGATGGCCTGATATCTCTTTCCATACACTATAGGTGAGTTCTTTATTAAAGAGACATGACATGAAGCCTTGCGCTTCCTTGCGGTGCTATGCTGCTATGACATGGCCTGAAGCCGAGGTATTACCCCTGCCTGGGAACCTCATCGTAGTGTCATACTACTGTAGCATGAGGTCTCAGCCTCTTTGTAGTGCCAATCTACTCAGCATGAAGCCTAAGGCTTCCTTGCGGTGTTACGCCGCAACGACATGGCTTACAAGGCCAAGGCTTTACCCCTACCTGGGTACCTCATCGTGGTGTCGTGCCACTGTAACATGGGGCCATCCTCCCCTTTGTAGTGCTGTCTACAACTCTTTAATTACGTCATACAGCATTAGGCTACCTGCCTATTTGCGGTGCTACGCCGCTATGACTTGGCTTGCAAAGCCGAGGCATTACCCCTACCTGGGAACCTCATGGTGGAGTCACCCCACTGTAGCATGGAGTTTCACTCCTTGTAGTGCTGCTCTACCGTGCTTCCTGTAAAGCACACCAGGCATTCACTCTGCTTGAGAACTCATTAAGGCGTTTAAGCCAACCTTCCACATGATTTATTTTTTCTGTAGAAAATACATAGTAGACAACAGTGGTTATGGGTCCGTATCCCTTCCATGTTCCAGAGAACAAGTACCCACTGTTACCTGATAGTTTCCCAGTCAGTGATCCTCCTTTAAACCAAAAGTTAGATGCCTAGTAGATTTCTCTTTGAACTAATAGCATAAAACTTTATGGTAGGATTACAAAGACACACTATCAGAATGCCTTCAAACCCATTTTACAAGCTGTGTCATCGACCAACTAGCGCTTGAGGCCCTTTATGAACGGATCTGCCAGGTTCTCCTGACTCCGAACATCAACCACTGCAATTACACCTCTTTTGATAAGATCGTGTACTGCCCTGTGCTTCAACCGCACAGTCCTCTTCTTCCCGTTGAAAAGGTCATTTGATGCCACCGTCGCAGTCGCCTGGTTGTCACAGTATATCGGTATCGCCGGTATCTGAGCCCCAACTACTGGAAGATCATACATGAGCTCCCGAAGCCATTCTGCTTCATCTGCTGTAGTTTCAAGTGCATAGAATTCAGATTCCATGGAGGAACGAGAGAGTATAGTCCGCTTCTTCGACTTCCACGATATAGCAGCTCCATCCAAGGAAAAGACATATCCACCTATGGATCTCTCGCTTTCCACCTCTGAACACCAGCTAGCATCACTGAAGCCTTCCACTACTGTCGGATATCCGTTGTAGTGCAGTGCATATGTCTAAGTCTTCTTGAGATATCTCATCACCCGCTTCACAGCTTTTCAGTGCTCAACCCCTGGGTTGCTTGTGAACCGACTCAGCATTCCCACGGCGAAAGCTATGTCAGGCCTTGTGGCAGTGGTTGCGTACATTAAGCTTCCGATAATGCTAGAATACTCCAGCTGCCTGACGCTTTCCCTCGAGTTTGGCTTCAGCTTCTGATCACACCTGTATGGCGTATCGATCCCTGGAAGATCCTTATACCCATAGCGTGTGAGCATCTTCTCAATGTAGTGAGATTGTGACAGCGCTACTCCAGTGTCTGTTCGGATGATCTTTATGCCCAAGATGACATCTGCATCCCCCAAGTCCTTCATACTGAACTTGGTTGAGAGGAACTTCTTTGTCTCTGTGATACAGCCTATGTCCGTGCCTAGGATTAGCATGTCGTCCACGTACAGACAAACGATGACTCCTCTTCCATCAGCGAACTTTGTGTAAACACATTTGTCCGTCTCGCTGACTCTGTAGCCGTTTGACCTAATAACTTTGTCAAACTTCTCATGCCACATCTTGGGAGCTTGCTTCAAACCATACAATGATTTCACCAACTTGCAGACTTTGTCTTCAAGACCTTTGACGACAAATCCATCTGGTTGTTGCATGTAAATCTCTTCAGTCAGTTCCCCATTCAGGAATGCTGTTTTTACATCCATCTGATGTATCACCTACTTATGTATAGCTGCTAGAGCGATTAACATCCTGATGGTGGTCATCCGAGCTACTGGAGCGTACGTGTCAAAGTAGTCTATCCCCTATTTCTGAGAAAATCTCTTGGCTACCAGCCTGGCCTTGAACTTGTCAATAGTTCCATCTGCCTTCATCTTCTTCTTGAAGATCCATTTACATCCGATGGACTTTTCTCCTTCAGGTAGATCTACCAACACCCATGTGTTATTGGAGATGATAGAGTCAAACTCGTCATTCACTACCTCCTTCCAGAAGATAGCATCTCTGGTCTTCATCGCCTCATCATAGGTAAGCGGATCTGCTTCCACATGATAGGTGACAAAGTCATCTCCGAAGTCTTTCGGTCTCCTCGCTCGCTTAGCTGACGGCTCAGGAGTTGTTTCATCAACAACAGCTTCTTCTTGGACTACTGGCCCATATGAGATTTCAGTCTCATTTGCACCTACATAATTTTCCGGAATGTCCGAAAGAATAATATTTTTATCTTTTGCAAACTTGTCTTCATAGTATTCAGCATCGCGAGATTCGATGATATGATTTGACTCAATATCAAAAAATCTCCTAGCATCACTCTTCTCGGCATACCCCAAGAAGATCGCCTTCGTAGTCCTTGTCCCTAGCTTCTGAGTCTTCAGATCTGGGAGCTTCACATACGCCAGACACCCCCACACTCGAACGACATTCAAGTTAGGTCTGACTTTGAACCAGAGTTCATGAGGAGTTACGTTCGAAGTTGCATATGGCACTCTATTCAGAATGAAAGTGGCCGTTAATGCAGCTTCTCCCCAGTAGCATTTTGGAAGGCCTGCAGTAATCAGCATAGAATTTATCATTTCTGTTAATGTTCGGTTCTTCCTCTCTGCTACTCCGTTAGATTGAGGAGAATATGGAGCAGTAGTCTCGCATATGATTCCATGATCTTTACAGAATGATGCGAATTCATGAGACTGTACTCCCCATCTCGATCATTTCTCAACCTCTTGAGTTGTTGTCCAGTCTGCCGTTCAGCTTCGGCCCTGAACTCTCTGAACTTCTCGAAGGCTTCGTCTTTAGACTTGAGCAAGTAGATGAACGCATATTTTGAGAAGTCGTCGATGAAGGTTATAAAATACTTCATCCCGGCCTTCGTGGATAAATGTTTAAAGTCACAGATATCGGAGTGCACCAACTCCAGAAGATCTGTGCTTCGATTGACCCGATGAAAGGGTTTCCTTATGATCTTCGTCTGAGCACACACTTCACACTTCTCCACCTTACCCCTACATTTGGAGATAAGTCCTAGACTAGACATTTTATTAATTCTTTTACAATGAACATGTCCTAGTCTATTATGCCACAACTCAAGAGAATAATCAGAAAATACAACTGCATTAATGTCATCAAACTGGTTGACAAGCTGAATTTTAAACATTCCTTCGGTTTGATAAGCCTTTCCGAAGTATGTTCTTTTCTTGGACATCACTATCTGACCAGCATTGATGTCCATCCTCAAGCCTGCGTTACAGAGCAGGCTCCCAGAGATCAGGTTCTTGGCAATCGCCGGAACATGCTTCACACCTTGAAGCGTCAGAGTATTCCCAGAAGTGAGTTTCAGTTCCACGGTCCCGATCCCCAGAACTTCAGCTTGGGCCTGGTTCGCCATGACAACCTTCTCAGATATCGACTGGTACGTGACGAACCATTCCTTGCCAGAACAGACATGGCAAGTCGCACCAGTGTCTATCCACCAGTCAGAGTTAACCCCCACAGTTGTGACATGTGCGATCATAGAAACAAAGTTAGAAACTAATGAAACCTTATTAGGCTCACCTTTCTCTGATTGTTTAGGCTTAGATCTGCATTCACTCTTGTAGTGGCCTTTCTTGCCACAATTGTAACAAGTCACGTGGGACTTAGTCTTCTGTTGCTTGAATGAAGGACCCTTCACTTTTAGATTAGTGAAGTCCTTCTTCTTGGGATGAGAAGCCGCCTGCTTCCCCTTGGGATCTCTCGTCTGTACTAGATTGGCTTTAGCCAACTGTTTGGACAGAGTGTCCACCTTCTGTTGGGAACGCATCTCGTCCTCAACATGGATCTCTTGAAGTTGATCTCCCAAGCTAATGTCTAGCTTCTTTCTGTGGATCCTTGTATAGAAGGTACTCCATCCAGCATGAAGTTTTGAGACGATCCCTCCAACGACAAACTTGTCGGAAAGGGTCATCTCTTCGTCTTCCAGTTTCTGACGTAGCTTCAGAAATTCCTTCACCTGTGGCAACATGGACTTCTCGTCCTCAAAGAGAAATTTGTGATATTTTTCAACCACAAACATCTTGCTCCTGTTCCTGTCTTCTTCATACAGTTTTTCTACAGACTCCCATATGTCTCTGGAAAGTTCCTTCTTCGAGTAGGATTCTGCCAGGGAGTCCT
Organism: Iris pallida; assembly: GCA_029216955.1. Classification (NCBI taxonomy): domain Eukaryota; kingdom Viridiplantae; phylum Streptophyta; class Magnoliopsida; order Asparagales; family Iridaceae; genus Iris; species Iris pallida. The sequence continues at coordinate 29,782,173 of JANAVB010004800.1, read as the reverse complement.
CCATAGCATTCAGGATGAGAAGCCTGCAGATGCTATTTTTCCTTCTCCATTTGGCCTGGAGTTTGGTAGCCGCATTGATTGCGGTAGTAGATCCAGTGTCTGGAACAGAGGGTGCTTCCTCCAACAGAACATGATCAACGTCTTTTAGTTGAAGAGTTAGATAAACCTTTCTCTTCCAGACTTGATAATGCTCTCCATCGAACTTTTTCAACTTGCAGTAGTCCGATTAGACGAGCGAAGCATTAATGTTTTCCATCTATAAGGATCTTGCTTTGAGATTGTTAGTCCCAGGGCTTGATCAAAGATGGTAAAACAGATGCAACAGAGATCTACGATGATACAAAACCAAATAACCCGATTACAATATGGAGGAGGAAAATAGAGAAGAGAAGATCTCTCGTACTTCCTTGCAAACGTGTTGCAATTGGGACTGAACGAGGTACAATAATCTAGAGAAAGATGAGAAGAAGAAAAATGCTGGGGTGTCAAAACACCGTTGCTCAAAGTAAGATTCGCCCCACACGAACTGCTTCCAGGAACCAGCAAGTTTGAAAAACTTCTGGAACGCTCGAAGTCACCTCTGTTCTGACTCCTCGGATGGACTTGCAATGGCGGCAGCAGCTCTCTCTCTCTTTCTCCTTTTCTGACTTATAATTTTCGTACTACCCACAAAGGAGGCCAGAAAAGAGTATATAGAGAGAGAGAGTGGAAACCCTAGCCGTCTCTTCAGTTATGGAAAGATTGAATCAAATCCCAAAAAGATAGCAACGAGATTAATTCAAATCCCACAAAGATAGCAGCGAAATTAATTCAAATCCCATAAAAAGTGGATCTGAATTAATCGCATTGAATCAATCTTTCCATAACTGACTTGTAGTCTGCACAGTCAGCGGAGCTCTCCATACGGCAGCAGCAGCAGCCTGGCCGCATGAGCCGTATGGCCTCTTGGCCCGCATGTCGCATAAGACCGCATGGCCGCATAAGCTAAGTGCAAAGTGCGCCAACAAAATGCCACATTACGCCTCATGAGCCCATGAGTCCGAGTCCGAGTCGCTAAGCCCCTTTGGGGCTTAGCTCCAAGTGGAATTAATCCAAGAGAATGACAAAAGCATTAATGCTTAATCCTTGGAGCCTTATTCTTACCTCCTAGTAAAATCACCCACATGGTTCCCTCCTTAGGGTCACCACCCCACGTGCATCTCTCAACAACACAACCAAGTATATATGTCGAGATAACTCATGGTGCATTTCCGTTGTGGGACTAAAATTTTACAAGGCATGTTGAGAGCAAGCTCTCTCCATGTAAAGAAAGCACTAACATGTTCTGCTCTTGAACAAAAGACGAGGAGTTGGAGTCTTGTGTACTGCTCTCAGGGTGGTCAGTATACGGGTGAGTCTTGTTCTCGGATTCAGCCTGGCTCTGTTCCTCACTGACCGAGAAGAGATCCTGGTCCCCGCTCTTAGTATCCTGATCCTGCTCCTCCACGTAGGTGGGGTCCGGCTTGTTGCCTTCATCCGATGAGTCAACCTGGACAGATTTAGATAAGGGGCCACCCGCTGCCTCCACTGAATCCTGCCCCGTATTGCCCGCCCCTAAGATTTGAATTATCGGACTCGACCCGGAGTCAACCATGTCACAGCTGTCAAAAATAGTGTCCGTGCCTCTTACACTGTGTTTGGGAACATTTGTGGGGAGGGAGAGGAAAATTTGAGGGGAAGGAAAATGGAGGAGAGGAAAATGGAGGGAAAGTTAATTTTCCCTTCCTTTGTTTGGATGGACAAAAAGTAGGGAAATGAAAAGTTTAAAAATAATTTTTTATTTGTTTATGGATATAGGTATAATTACTATTTCCTCCTTGGTATTCTCAAATGATGATTTAATATTAACTTTTTGAGGGGTGGTGTAGTAAATTCACTCAAATTCCTCTCATCTCTCTCCATTTTCCTCCCACATTTGGGAGGAAAATTTTTTGGTGGGACCCACCTACTTTTTCCTCTCAAATTTTCATCTCCAATGTTCTCTCCCCCATTCCAAACACCATCATTTAAAATTTTCCTCTCACTTTTCCCTCAACTTTTTCCTTCCTCCCATTTTCCACCATTCCCAAACAGTACCTTATTGTGATGGTACGTGCCCCGCACTTCCTCATTCCTGTCTCTGATTTCTCAGTAATCTGTTCTTTCCCCCGATCCGTGGTAGCTCCCTTGTACTCGTCCATTCTTGAACCCGCCCCCTGTGAGGGAACCCTAGCCACTTCGACCTCCCTAGTGTCTTCACTAGCTATCACTGCACCTAATTCTTCTGCTATAAGAGAATCAAATTGATTAGAAATCTTAACTGAATTCGTACCTGTGTTACCACCCTTGTTGGTCTGGCTTTCTCCCTTGCTCGAGTCCCCGGGTGTTTGAAAGTGCGTGTGTTGGTTCGGTATTCCAAGTATCGAGTCGGTAGCCCGTAATCCCATGGATGGCTGCTGCTTCTCGCTGAAATTCTTTTCTATGGCCGTATCCTGGTTGTTCCGAGTTTTCCTCCGTAACTCCGGGTTCGCTTTGAAGCAATATTTAATATTGTGTCCCCGAAGGAGACAGTGTTTGCAATATAAAACATTGTTATCATAAATCACAGGTTGAATATGGAAATTGTTTCCTATTGTGACATTAATGCTACGTGGGAGATCCTTTGAAATGTCCAATTCCATGCATATTTTAACATAATTGGCCTTAGTAAAATTTAAGATTTCATCGGATAAAATAAGGAATTTTCCAAACGAGTTTGCTATCCTTTTAATCGCCGAGGGGACAAAAAACTCCAAAGGTGGGTTGGGAAACGTAACCCAAATTGAGGCAATCGACGATTCCTCTTTTAAATTAAAATCAGGAGACCATTTAAGAATTAATCGGGTAATTGTCGATCTTGAATAAATTTTTGGTCCAGACGATCTTATGGTCCTCGACAGAAGAAAGGTGGAGAACTATATGCCTAGCGTCCATCGGGGCTACCGTATATTTATCGGATAGGCCCCATCTCGCAACGCATTCTTGGACCCGAGAAAGTTTCTGGCATCCCGAAGTAAATTTGAAAATTATGGTGTGTTGGAAAGGCGTCGCGAGAGACACCCCTTCCTGGAAAGTGAAGTGTATGTTAATGTCCTGTCCTTCCTCCCGAAACGTGTCCGTGGGGCTGACCAGATGCACATCTTGCACAATATCACTCGTGTCTTTGACTCTAGGAGGTCTAACCAAATCTGCATTAAACGACATTTTGGATACAATTGGTTCGGGTCTGTGTTGAACCTGAGTCAACACACTTGGGTACAATGTATTGGGTTGTTGGTCGTACGGGGAGATCATGTGATGGTTGGGGTGGCCTACAGGAGCATGCATATGCAGAGAGCTAACATTTTTAGAGAGAGGAGTTTCGGAGTTACCACTGAGCATAGATGGATTATTCTTCTCCAAAGTTTGCCTAGGTGGCAAGTAAGGAAATTCTACATCAGAAGACTGTGTCCCAGTGATGGACCGACGGCTTGGACCATCTGGCAGTATATCCGCCCTTTGGGTCGAGTGAGGGTCCTCGGACAAAAGGTCAGCTGGCCTCGTACCCAATCGAAGAATATTGTTCTCAGAATGGTCTCGGTCAGCCGAAAGTAAATCTTTGGGGCCCACACCCACGTGGCCACCTCCTGAAGCGACAGTCAGGGAACCAGCAACGGTCGCCAACGCTTCACGTGTCCCCTGGCACGCCACCCCAGGATGTCGTACCGTCCCCGACGAACCCGCTGGAACGCGTTTTTGGTCGCCAAGATCGCCGGCGAAGATGAAAAATCCGGCCACGACCGTGCTCTCCGAAATTTTGCCGAAAGAGACCGGTGATCCTTCACGAGGGCCAAAAAAGGGGCTTGAGGGAGAACCTCGTTTAAGTCCGCCGGAGGGACATCAGTGGGTGAAGCCCCGGCCGGTTCAGAGAGATTTGGAGCCTGGTCGGCCAACTTCAGAGGAGATTGTGGGAGTGGGAAGAGTAGACCGATGAGGGGAAGTTGCTCAGCCGTCCAGGACGGCTGAGGTCGCCGCAGCAAGGTCGTGTGGCCCAGCCCAACCGCCATGGGCGGCGAGTGAGGAGAGAGGCTACCAGAACGAAGGACGTCGGAGATAGCCTTCGTCGAAGATGGCATAGCAACCCCAGCCTCGGGGGGAGGATCCCCGTCCATAACTGCCGAAGAGGACGGACGGAGCCAGAGGTTCGCCGGTGACTCCCAGAGCAGAGCAACAGTCGCCCTACGGCCTGTTCGCAGGATCAACCTCGCCGGAGAAGACACCCGGACCTGCAAAATACCACAAACCAAACCAGAAAGCAAATAAGAAGAAGAGGGAGACTACCTGATACTTACCTGACCCTCCGTCATGGAGAAGCGCCGCCCAAGCGGCCGGCAGAGGCCTGCTGGAGGCTTGAACTCCAGATGCCAGAAATCCCCCAGGAATCGCCCTCTTTACTTGTTTAATTAGTTTATATATATATATATATATATATATATTTTTTATTTATTTTTTTTTTATTTATATATATATATATATATATATATATATATATATATAGAGAGAGAGAGAGAGAGAGAAAGAAGTGCTCTAGAACCAACCGGCTGGTTTTGTATTATAGAACCAACCTATGTTATACACGTTGGATTGGAATTGCATGGTTGAGATTAAATGACTTAAAAAGGTGGTGGGGTCTACACCTTTTAATCTCAACCACTAAATTTCAATCAAATACATAAATAAAACATAGGGTAGTTCTATAATACAAAACCAGCCGGCTGGTTTTGGAGCATTTCTGTATATATATATATATATATATATATATATATATATATATATATATATATATATATATATATAAATATACACACACACACACACACACACACACACACACACACACACACACACACAGAGTTATCAGCAAGAAGTAATGAGTAGGGCGTCTTGTTTTCTTTTTGGCTTAGTCCTTTGGCTAAGTCCCTAGGGGCTCCATCCCCACACCTGTAGGAGCAAGGGCTACCTCCCTACTCCATTCCCTCTGTTTTCCCGTTTTTAATGAAGGCCTCAGCCACCATGGTCCTCGTAGATTTTATATATATATATATTTATATAAATATATATATATATATATATATATATATATATATATATATATATATATATATATATATATATATATATATATATATATATAAACCATGGTCCTCGTAGATTTTTTATATATATATATATATATATATATATATATATATATATAAAATCTACGAGGACCATGGTTTATATATATATATATATATATATATATATATATATATATATATATATATATATATATATATATATATATATATATAAACACATGGAAGTATTTAAAAAATACGTGCAATACACTATAGTCAAACCATGAAAGAGATTGGGCCAATAAGTGTTGAAAAGATGGTCATAATGAATTTCTAGGACAAATCAAGGAAAATTCTATAGAAAACATATGGTGATATAAAAGATTTCTGTAAATGAGATTTACTGCTAAGATTTTAAATAAAGGCTAAGATCAAATCAAGATAATTTTCGATAAAGTTGTCATAGAAATAAGAGATCAAACCTGGTATATAACATAGATATAGTCTCAATAGTATCTGGAAACCATATATATCTGAAGTTATTTTGCCTAGAGTTCATGCCCCGCCAGTGTGGTGTACATCTGGCTGCAGTGAACCTTTGGTTCCATGACTCGAATAATGATAGATCACCAAATATTCTATCAACTTTATCTAATATTGATGGAACCACTCAACAGATCAAATATTATATTTTAGGATGTAGTCTCAATAATATCCAAAAATCTATGAATAACTGAAATCACTTCAACTTTGGGTCCATGTCTTGCCAGTGCACAGCTGACTGCAGTGAACTCGCAGTCTCCATAATCCAGATAAATGACTGCAGTGCGCATCTGCCATGTCATAGCAGGTCGTTGAATATTTTTTCAACTTTATCCATAGGAATTTCAAAGAAGTTTATAAAAATTAAAATGAGTTTTAAAAGTCCTAATCATGATAGAAAGTGACATAAGTACTTATTCTTTAGATATTAGATCTTTGAGAATCAAGGGGTCACTTATTAGTAAAAAGAAAGAAATGACTGAAGTTAAAAAGAGTATATGTTCTCTGACCTTTCACTATTCAATGGATTGAGGACATAAACTTATGGGATTGATCAAATCTGACTCTAAATAATAGGAATAGTACAATTGTAAATTGAATGGAAGAATTAATGAAACTATTTCCGCCTCTAGAGAATTTCTTAAAGGATGTTGACCAGTTGTTGTCTCTACGGGCCGGTGCTCTGTTGATTCGGCCTCCTCAGAAACATGGCCAGAACGGTTGGTTCTTCCCTTTGCTATTCTCTGGAATGATTAGGAAGCAACATACGCAATGCAATCCAACTAAATTACACACATAGAAAAATATTTTGAATAAAATCGGTCATATGTTGTGACGAGTCATAATGTTTCAATGTTCTAGAATTCTAATTGTTTCTAGTCAATTTTTCTAAAGTTATTTGTCAGACCTGCATGGGCCACCACTGAAAATATGTCACGACCCGATTCCAAGATACTGGGTCTAGTCGGATCATGCCCAGCCTGTACCGTTGTGAGACGGCGATAGTAAGCTGTATCAAGCAGTAGTAACTCAAGCATAACATTCTAAGCTGCGGAAAATAAAACTTTTATTTAAAACATTCAATTAAAAACTAGATGACTATCTGAAACAACACACAAGCAGAGAAAAGTGTTAAGTTATTACAACTTGTTCTTTTATTACAACATTAAAAGAAACTAAAACAGTAAGGTACGGCTAGAACTCTTGGGCTCCCTGTTCGGGTTCAACTATCTCCTCGGAACCTAAGTTCGTTCCATAGTAAGAACTAAAAGCAAACTCCTCATCATCGCAGTCACCTAAAAATGTTGGTCTCCAGTTAGGAGGGGAGCAAAAACATATATATCCATTCTAACATTTTAATAAAATAATCAAAGATGCAAGAAACAGTTTTTAGAACATAATTTATCTTTCTAAATAATAATAAAGAATCAGTGAAGCACTAAATCTTTGAAAATAATAATGCAATCTACAACTAGCAATAGTATTTTGAGTGTGTAGCATCCCATGTCCGGCTGGGGATAAAGGCAATATGTGTTCTAGTGAACACGGTCCGACTTCAGCCCAAGTGAGATGGGACTTCAGCTATCCACAATGAGACAATAAGGGGACTTTGACCACAAGTGCTAACACTAATCCCCAATTCCAAGTCAATAAGTTAATCAAGCAATCAATTGGATCCGAACTGGATCCGTGAGTCAAGTGTCGATATATTAAATTCTAATAATGCAATGTATTTAATTATCAACTAAAATATAAGTTTGGAATAATATGAAACTTGCCTTGGTTCCTGGTGTTGTAGGTGATGACAGAAAAATATTCAAGTTAAAGCCCAGAACTGAACCCTACATTTAGTAAAACATGACTTAGTTGCTAGTCTAAGGTTTTTGCTATAATTCTAATTAATCTATTTATTAATAATATAATAATAGTCTAGACTCTAAAATTACTAATAATTATACTAAAACCTTTACTTAATTATAAAATATTTTTAGAGAACCTCTAAATGATAATATAGGAAAAAATACGCTTTTAGTGAATAAATAAAACTTGCCATTTCTTAAATGGAAATATTCATTAATTTAATTAATAATAAGTTCATGCCAAAATTTGTAGTTATTTGTGAATATAAAAATAATTGATGCAAAATACTATTTTAATATTTTTACGTAATATTCGTAATTAGCAACTACTGAATAAAATAATTTTTTTTAAATAAAACTATTTATTTTAATAACGTGAGAATTACTATTTTTATTTTAAAAAAATTTAAACAAGTTTTTATTTTAATAAATAGAACTAATACTTTAGTTAGGTTACTTATACACAAAAATGCCCTTTTTGGTAATGAAAATATTTTTGTAACTAAATAATATTTTATTTACATAGAAATACTGTAACATATTTAATAAATACTTTTAAGACTAAAATACCATGATTATTACGATAATCACTTTTTTAGCGATCCTTTTATTTATTTTAGAATGTTTACTAAAGACAAAATTTAGATATTATTTTAAGACTATAATCTAATAAGACAACAGTAGTATTAACTACTAATTTAACCATTTTACGTGAAACATTTATTTTAATTAAATTATAAATAATCCAACAATATTTTACAATGGCCCAATAATTATTAGCAATTCTAATAATTAATTAACCGTTAATTATCATCTAATTAATTAATTACATTAACATAATAATAACTAACATAATTGGGAAACTAATTATCCCAAAGTTGACAGAGCTTTATTTTGTCAACTTTGGTCGGATATGATTACGGGTTTCTGCCTAATTCCTATTCTGAAAATAGAATGGGTTTCCGACAGAACCTACCAGAAAGTTGATGAAGGAGAACCGAAGGGAGGCCTCGGACTCGGATCGGCGTACGAAGGTGCTCGGAATGTGGAAAAGTCGGAAAAAGTGCCACACAAGGGCACGGAGGTTGCCAAACGGCGAACACGCGGGCGCGCGGGAGGGGGGGGGGGCTCGGATGCGGGAAGCGCCGTGGACGTCAGGTTCGGGTGTGCGGGGGATAGCCTTGAGAGGTGTTCGTGGGAGCAGGGTGGAACGAGGAGCGTGGTGGGCGCGATCGGTTCAAAAAATGGTGAAGTGAGGAGAGAGATATGTGAAGGTTTGTGAAGGTCTTTGTGAGGGAGAAATGGTCCTGAAGAAAAGGTTCTGAGTTTCTAAGTTTGTATTTGAGAAGAGCGAAAGGAGGAAGGAGCGGGTAGTGGAGGAGTGCATGTGCGGTTGAGAGGAGCCGGTGGAGTCAAATAAGGGGTAGTGGGTTTAGTTGAATGGGTTGGTGGGTAGATGGGTAGATGGGTTTGGATAGTGAATGGGCTTGGGTAGGAAGAGGCTTTAAAATTAGCTAATGTCACGACCCGCTACCCAAATTGTTGGGCCAGGCCGAGTCATGCCCAGCCTACGTTGAGATAAAACGTAGTAAGTTGTTCTAAAGACAACATGATAAGACTAAATGTGCTAACAGTTCTATAAGTGAAGAAGAATCATAAATGCACCAAACACAAAAGTCGTCGTATATAGTGAAATGTCCAAGTACAAGTGAACTGAAATGTAAAACTGGATACATGTCCAGTTACAAAAAGATATAGTCTAATACATGTCTACTCTCAAAAGTCTAAGTAAACAAAAGACAACTAGGCGAGGTTTCTCGCAGGAACATCCTCGTAAAGCAGAGCCGGGTCCTCGGCAGTAACCCTATAATATGTGTCGCAGAGTAACTCCTCCTCAGTAAGGACACCTACAACGTTATCCTGTCAGGACGGGAGCAAGTACTGAATCTAACAAACTAGCATATGAAACATGGAAATGAACACGAGAGGAATAACTGGAAAGCATGGCATCACACAGTCTATCATGGCAAGGACACATATGTCATAGAGACAGATGTATATGTAATGTTTAAAACTGTAGCAGGTGCGTGATCGGTCAATAGATGTACAATGTACTGAGGCACAATGTAAATAAAATGTACATACGTACAAGTGAAACAAGCGATAGATATACATACGTACAAATACAGCTGGTGCGCCTACGACAAGGTATACATAAAATGTCAACCTTGCTCGGTACGTACGTACGAGTAAGGGGGCATGATCACATACACTACTAACAGTTTCCCCATAACCCATATTCTAATCATGTGAGAGATACATCAAGACTGTTCTAAGCATGGTAGTAACTGAAAGTACAACATGTAGAGATCTAACTTGCTACCCCAAGGATCAGCATTTAACATGGTGGAGTTTGCAGTTCATTTATGTGACAATATGTAAAGTTCGTAGAAAGTACTTGCCTCTAGCAAAGCAAAACAAAACAAGCTGCGATAACAGTGCTATGGATGTCCGGTAACTCGTCGCTGTAGAAGTAAATACAATAACTTAGTTTTTACACTAAGCTAAAACACTAAGACACTAATTGGTGCGACACGACTTGTGACTGGGCACCTAGCCAAAATGATGATTTTGGGCATAGGAGACCAACGTGGGATGACACACTACTTTAACTAACTTTCTAGGGTCTTTACACTAGTGAGGGGTGGGGTTTAACACGGCTAAAACTCAAAATAACACAAAAAGCTACAAGTCGTAATTAATCAAATAAATAAATCAAAAGACCATTGTGTTCTAACAATTTTAGGGATAGACAAAAAGCCTAGTTTTACATAAGACAAGGTACCAAAATGATCCTTGCTAATTATAGAAATTTATTATAATTTTTCTGGAATTTATTAACCAGTACAAATATTTTATAAAAATCAGTTTTCCTAAGTATACAGAAAATGAGTTTTGGTTTCATATGCCAAACTAGTGGCAAAATAGTAAATTAAATACTACAAAAATTATACTAAATTAGCTAACTTAACATAGTATCAAAAAACTATTTTTCCATAATTTTAGCAGTACTTTAAGTATTTTTAGAAAAATCCTAAAACAGCATTGCACACAATAATTAATTATCTGCGTATTTTGTCCATGTATATAATTTGAACCAAAGTTCAAATACAGGACCCAAGGCCATGAATCAAGTCCAATATGACTTGTACAGGTCTTGAATGTGTAAAAACACATTTGGGCCCAAATACCCATGCTAGGCTTGGATACCAAATGGTTGCAGTAATTTAAATATACAGAAAATACTAAGTGGTAGAGATGCAAAATAAATATTAATATTTTAATAAGGTAAAATTTTACATAGTAACTATAAAAGTATGAATATTATCTTATAAAGATAATTTACACTAAGCTAAGTAAAATACATATATAAAATAATATATATACATAAATATAGGGATATTTACATAATGGATATATATATGTAAAAATTACATATATATATATATATATATATATATATATATATATATATATATATATATATATTTTATATATATATATATATATATATATAATATATATATATATATATATATATATATATACATATAAGAAAAATACTCAACTATATAATATATATATATATATATATATATACATATATATATATATATATATATATATATATATATAATGTATACATATATATATAATAGTATATATATAATAATATATATACACAAGGAAATATATATATACATAAATATATATGTATACATAATACATTTTTTTTTTTACATAATACATATATATATATATATATATATATATATTATATATATAATATATATATATCTATATATATATTATATATATATATATATACAAAATAATGAAGTATATATATAAAAAAAAGCAAATATATACATAAATAGTATATATAATAATACATATATATAAAATATATGTATATACTATATATAATAATATATATATTATTATATATATATATATATAATATATATATATATATATATAACAGAAAAGAAAAGGAAAAAAAAAAAAAAAGAAAGGAAAGAAAGACAGCCAGGGGACTCGAACCCAGGCCAGAGAAGCTCGGGGGGGGGGGGGGGGGGGGGGGGGGGGGGGGGGGGGGGGGTTAGGCTAGTCGGGCTGGCCAGGGGGTTAGCCCGCTGCTCGTGTTAAAGGGTTAGGGTTTGTTTATTTTTTTAGTTTAGGGTAGATTAATAAATAAAAAAAATATAAACAACTGTCCTGTGTCCTGACAGTTAAGGACACAGGTATCAACGTGTCCTCGCTTAGCACGACACGTACGAGCTCAGTCTCGTGTGTCCGAGCACAGCACTGAGCTCGTCGTCCCGGCGAGTCTCGTGGTGTGAAGACGAGACACGCACGATACGAATCGGATCCCGCTACTCACGGCGTCGGCGATTGGAGGGTCTTCGAAGGAGCTCGACGGCGAAGAAGTGGTCGGGACGGTGGCGCTCCGGTGGCGCTGGGGTGCGTCACCGCGCGTCGACTGATGGTGGTTGGGGGCGGGGAAGTCGAGGTGGGGCTGGGCGAAGCTCGTCGGAGTAGGGTTAGGGTTTGTGGTTTCGTCGGGAAGAAGGGGGTCGTCGTGGCCGTGGAGAGAATTTAGGGTTAGGGTTTTGGTCTAGGGGTTAGAGGGGAGTTTTATAGGGGGTTCGAGGCGGTGGGGCAGCCGATTTGGCGGGGGCAGGGCGGTCGTGGCGGTCGGGGAAGCTCGGGGGGGTGAGAGGCAGAGGAGAGAGAAAGAGAGAGAGTGTGTGATCGTGGGGGGGGGGGGGGGGGTTCGGTTTGGGTAGATTAGCACTAGGGCCCTTAGGAATTATGATTTTACATAAAGGCTTTAACTAATATAAAATGCAAAATAATATTTGCATCCCTAATTAAAAACAATTTTCTATTTACAAACTGATATAAAAACATTTCAAAAATTGTAAAATGATATTTAAAACTTTTATAAATTTACAGATCAATATTTGTATTTAAAATCATTTAAAAATCATTTAAAAATTCTAGAAAATTCCTAAAAATCTAATAATTATTTAAGGCTATAAATGACAAAAATTAATTAACACTAATTAAAAAATTTGAAAAACAGGGGCTTACAAGTCTTCCCTCCTTGAAAAATTTCGTCCTCGAAATTCACAAGGATTGAAGACCCGACAATATTCTAATAGCAAGCAATGCAACAAAATGACTAAGGCTGCGATCGAAACTAACCTCTAAGGTATCAAGCGGGAACGGGGTTCCCTCGCAGCGGTTGGATCGAACAAGTAAGGGTATCTCTCCCTCATGTCCGACTCCCTCTCCCAAGTAGATTCACCTGGGGAGTGACGGCTCCAAGCTACTCGTACTAGGGGTATAACCTTGTTCCTCAGCCTTTCTCCTCCTGTCTAATATCTCCACTGGCTGCTCAGAAACTGTAAGGCTCGGTCCGACCTCCAACTCTGAATGATCTAGCACATGACTGGGGTCTGGAACATATCTCCTCAGCTGAGATACGTGAAAGACATCGTGAACTCCTGCTAGGTTGGGGAAGTGCAACCCTGTAAGCTACCTCTCCGATCCTGCCAAGTACCTCGAATGGCCCGATGTATCTGGGGCTCAGCTTCCCTCCTCGTCCGAACCGGATCGTCCCTCGAGTAGGTGACTAGCACCATATCACCGTCTGCGAACTCCATCGGCCTGCGACTAGCATCAGCCCAGTGTTTCTGCCTATCCTGAGCTACTCTGAGCCTGTCTCTGATCATCCCGACTTTCTCTGCTGCATCCGTGATCATCTCTGGCCCAAGCATAACTCTGTCTCCGACATCATCCCAAAAGAGCGGTGTGCGGCATCGTCGTCCATATAGCGCCTCGAAAGGAGACATACCAATACTGGCCTGGTAGCTGTTGTATGAAAACTCTACCAAGTGCAGATGGCTCTCCCATGATCCTCCGAAGTCCAGCACGCAGGTCCTCAGCATATCCTCCAGTGTCTGTATCGTCCTCTCGGACTGCCCATCTGTCTGCGGGTGGTACGCCGTACTGAACTTGAGCCTACTGCCCAACTCCTCCTGCAAGCTCCTCCAGTAGTGGGATGTAATCTGCTGTCTCTGTTGACACGATGCTCACTGGCACTCCGTGTAGGCAACTATCTGCTGCATGTATAGCTCCGCCAACTTTCGGTGGAAAGCCCCACCTTGAAGGGTATGAAGTGCGCACACTTCGTCAGCCTGTCTACGATGACCCAGATGGCATCCTTCCCTCCTTGGGAACGAGAAAGCCCTGAAACGAAGTCCATCGTAATATTTCCACTTCCACTCGTGGAATGGGTAACGGCTGCAACAAACCAGCTGGCCTCTGGCGCTCGCCTTGACCTGCTGGCAACTAGACATCTCGAGATAAAACGCGATACATCCCTCTTCATCCGTGCCACCAAAGATGTTCCGCAAGTCACGGTACATCTTGTTAGCACCAGGGTGAATAGAATATCTCGATCGGTGTGCCTCCTGAAAACTGCCTCTACTAGCTCTCCCTTCGGCACGCACAATCGGCTGCCATGCCTCAAGGATCCATCCTCTGCTATAGTGAAGTCATCCAGCAATCCAGCTAAGCCTGGGGTCGAAGTCTACGAAGGCTCTCATCTGTAGACTGTGCCTCCCGGATCTGCTCCATCAAACCTGACTGAATGTCAAGCGCCATCATCTGTATCACTGATCCTGGCCGAACTAGCTCGATACCGAGCTTCTCCAGATCCTCCCGCAAATGCCGATCAATCATCAGATACCATGCCATCGGATGCCTGCTCAGCGCATCCGCCACCACATTTGCCTTCCCGGGGTGATACTGTAAATCGATGTCGAAGTCCTTCATCAACTCCAACCATCGTCTTTGCCTCATGTTCAGCTCTTTCTGCGTGAACACATACTTCAAGCTTTTGTGGTCAGTAAAGATTTCCACACGCTCTCCGTATAAGTAATGTTTCCATAACTTGAGTGCAAAGATCACCGCAGCTAACTCTAGGTCATGGGTAGGATAATTCCTCTCATGAGTCCGCAATTGCCTAGATGCATAAGCAATACTTTCCATGCTGCTATGGACACATCCTAGCCCCTTCCCAGAAGCATCACTGTATATGGTGAAACCTCCAGAACCTGAAGGTAATGTCAGAACTGGAGCGGTCGTCAGCCTCCTCTTCAGCTCCTCAAATGCTGTCTGGCAGTCCTCTGACCAAATATACTCTGCGTCCTTCTGCGTCAGCTTCGTCATGGGTTCAGCTATCCTAGCAAAGTCCTGGACGAACTTTCTATAATAGCCTGCTAAACCCAAAAACTCCTGATCTCTGAAACTGACGTCGGAGCCTTCCACGTCTCAACTGCAGCAATCTTCTTGGGATCCACCGAGATTCCATCTCCAGTGACTACATGGCCGAGAAACTCCACTCGGTCTAAAAAGAACTCGCACTTGGCAATTTGGCAAACAATCTCTCCTGCCTCAGAATCCCCAAAACTATCCGCAAGTGCTCTGCATGCTCCTCTGGCGTCTTCGAGTATATCAGGATGTCGTCGATAAACACTACGACAAACTTATCCAGATTGGTGAAATGTCTTATTCATCAAGTTCATAAAAACAGCTGGCACATTTGTGAGACCAAATAGCATCACCAGAAACTCGTACTGCCCGTACTTCGTGTTGAACGCCGTCTTCTGGATGTCTGCTGGCCTAACCTTACCTGGTGGTACCCGGATCTCAAGTCTATCCTGGAAAATACCTTCGCCCTGCTCAACTGGTCGAACAAATCATCTATCCTGGGCAGAGGATATTTGTTCTTGATAGTGATGGCATTCAAGGCCCGGTAGTCAATACATAACCGGACTGTACCATCTTTCTTAGGCACAAAGAGCACTGGCGCTCCCCATGGAGAAGCACTAGATCGAATGAAACCCTTTTTCAACAGGTCATCAATCTGCTCTTTCATCTCTATGGCCTCCTTGGGATTCACTCTATAGCAAGCCCGGGATACTGGTGATGAACCCGGCACTAAATCTATAGTGAATCCACATCTCTGTCAGGCGGAAGCCCTAGAAGATCCTCTGGGAATACATCCATAAACTCCCTAATGATAGGGTGTGGCGGTGCTGCGTCCCCGACTGTACAACAGTTCGGCTCTAGGCTGATCTCCGGCCTGTCCTCCTGACACTGAATGGTGCTGTGCCTGGGGGACTGAACAAAATACTACCCTCATGGCAATCTATAGATGCATGGGCATAGCTAAGCCAGTCCATCCCCAATATGATATCATAACCGGAGTGGCATCACAAAGAATCGCCCCTCAAACTCTCTCATGGCTATCATAATAGAGCATCTATAGCTAGCTCTAATAGGCACTGGTCCTCCTCCCGTCATTACTCTACTAATCTCCGTAGTAGGTGTAGATACTAAGTGATGTTCTTGCATAAACTCTAATGATAGGAAGCTATGAGATGCACCAGAATCAAACAACATAGAGCTAGAAAAGTATGCAAATAAACATGACCTGTGATGACGTCAGCTAAGTAATCGGACTCTGAAACCTGCTCCGGCTCCGGCTCAAGGGCTAGGCTATAAACCTTCCCCTGAGGTCCCTTCTACTGCTGCAGATGCTGCCCAAACCTCTGCTGCTGAGTCAGAAGCGGTCCTCTAGGTCCTTGGCTACTGGGCATTCCCGATCATGTGGGTGGCAGACCCACAAACTAAGCACTGCTTCAGCCTCTTCCTGCAGATGGAGTACTCGTGCCCTGGTCTTCCGCAGAAAGAACATATAGCTCCCTTCTGCTGCTGTCGGGGTCCCGGGGCTCGAACTGGCGGGGTCGGGTGATGTGTATAGGGGGACGGTAAGTCTGCTGGGGTGGCGTCGGTGCTCTTGCTGGAAAGCCTGACGCTTGGACGGTCCCTCATGATGTACAGAAGCCGGCCTCTTGCATGACAGAAGACGCTCCTCGATGCTCCGGGCCAACTCTAGGCTCTGGTAGTAGTCAGTCGTACTTCGCCACTATAAGAATGCCAATGTCTGGAACTAGACCATGGCAAAATATACGGGTCATCTCTCTGGATCAACAACCAGACTAGGAGCAAAACGGCTCAGGCGACTAAACTCTGCCGCATACTGTCAACAGAACGGTTCCCCTGCTGGATGTTCTGGAATCGTAGCCCCATAGCTACTCTAGCAGTGGTCGAGAAGAATTTCTTCTTGAACTGGGTCTTGAACTGGTCCCAAGTGGCTCTACCTCGCGCAAACAACGGCTCATTCCGGAACCAGACTCCTGCTAAGTCTATCAGCAGAAATCCCGCTGCCTCGACCTGAAGGTCATCCGGCATCCTGACTCCGAGGAGCTTCCTCTCTACCGAATCTAGCCAGTCATCAGCTACTACTATGCCCTCAGTCCCTGAGAACTCCTTGGGATTCAGACCCATGAAGTCCTTGATCGTCCCCGCTCTCTGCCGTGGCTCTACAGGTGGTGGGACCAGGGACGTCCCTCAGAACGTTCCATGCTCTGGCGGAGTAGGGTAGTCTGCTCCTGATAGGTTGTTAGGAACCACTGAATCAGTGTGAGCAGCTGGTTCCGTCGAGTGTGACGAAGCCTGGGTGGGTATAGTGATAGGGGGTGGTGGAAGTATCGGGTCCTGCTGGGCCTGGGATGTGGAAGGTGGTATCTGGATCTGTGGATCTGTGGAGTGGGGGAATGTGGTAGGTAGGATGTATCAGTCAACTGGTCAGCTGACTGGATATGGAGGGCCCCATTCTCGGGGGTAACATACTGGGATGAACGAGTAAGCACCATCTAAATTACACATAAAAAGACTTATAAGGACTTGTTTAAAGTAATAATCATAGGCAAGAAAATCTAATTATAATAGAAAACATGTGATATATTTCCTATGTTGCAATCCTAGCATTCCTCTAGGTGTTCTAAGCGTCTTTCCTAATGTTGTCTAATTACCTTAAGTTCCTAATTGCAGGCATGCTTGGTACAATAACGTAACCAAACAGTTTAGTAAGGACCTGCATGGGCCACCACTAAAAACATGTCACGACCCGCTACCCAAATTGTTGGGCCAGGCCGAGTCATGCCCAGCCTACGTTGAGATAAAACGTAGTAAGCTGTTCTAAAGACAATAGGATAAGACTAAATGTGCTAACAGTTCTATAAGTGAAGAAGAATCATAAATGCACCAAACATAAAAGTCGTTGTATATAGTGAAATGTCCAAGTACAAGTGAACTGAAATGTAAAACTGGATACATGTCCAGTTACAAAAAGATATAGTCTAATACATGTCTACTCTCAAAAGTCTAAGTAAACAAAAGACAACTAGGCGAGGTTCCCCGCAGGAACATCCTCGTAAAGCAGAGCCGGGTCCTCGACAGTAACCCCATAATATGTGTCGCAGAGTAACTCCTCCTCAGTAAGGACACCTACAACGTTATCCTGTCAGGACGGGAGCAAGTACTGAATCTAACAAACTAGCATATGAAACATGGAAATGAACACGAGAGGAATAACTGGAAAGCATGGCATCACACAGTCTATCATAGCAAGGACACATATGTCATAGAGACAGATGTATATTAATGTTTAAAACTGTAGCAGGTACGTGATCGGTCAATAGATGTACAATATACTGAGGCACAATGTAAATAAAATGTACATACGTATAAGTGAAACAAACGATAGATGTACATACGTACAAATACAGCTGTGGTGCACCTACGACAAGGTATACATAAAATGTCAACCTTGCTCGGTACGTACATACGAGTAAGGGGGCATGATCACATACACTACTAACAGTTTCCCCATAACCCATATTCTAATCATGTGAGAGATACATCAAGACTGTTCTAAGCATGGTAGTAACTGAAAGTACAACATGTAGAGATCTAACTTGCTACCCCAAGGATCAGCATTTAACATGGTGGGGTTTGCAGTTCATTTATGTGACAATATGTAAAGTTCGTAGAAAGTACTTGCCTCTAGCAAAGCAAAACAAAACAAGCTACGATAACAGTACTATGGATGTCCGTAACTCGTCGCTGTAGAAGTAAATACAATAACTTAGTTTTTACACTAAGCTAAAACACTAGGACACTAATTGGTGCGACACGACTTGTGACTGGGCACCTAGCCAAAATGATTTTGGGCATAGGAGATCAATGTGGGGTGACACTACTTTAACTAACTTTCTAGGGTCTTTACACTAGTGAGGGGTGGGGTTTAAACGGCTAAAACTCAAAATAACACAAAAAGCTACAAGTCGTAATTAATCAAATAAATAAATCAAAAGACCATTGTGTTCTAACAATTTTAAAGATAGCAAAAAGCCTAGTTTTACATAAGACAAGGTACCAAAATGATCCTTGCTAATTATAGAAATTTATTATAATTTTTTTGGAATTTATTAACCAGTACAAATATTTTATAAAATCAGTTTTCCTAAGTATACAGAAAATAAGTTTTGGTTTCATATGCCAAACTAGTGGCAAAACAGTAAATTAAATACTACAAAAATTATACTAAATTAGCTAACTTAACATAGTATCAAAAAACTATTTTTCCATAATTTTAGCAGTACTTTAAGTATTTTTAGAAAATTCAAAAACAGCATTGCACACAATAATTAATTATCTGCGTATTTTGTCCATGTATATAATTTGAACCAAAGTTCAAATACAGGACCCAAGGCCATGAATCAAGTCCAATATGACTTGTACAGGTCTTGAATGTGTGAAAACACATTTGGGCCCAAATACCCATGCTAGACTTGGACACCAAATGGTTGTAGTAATTTAAATATACAGAAAATACTAAGAGGTAGAGATGCAAAATAAATATTAATATTTTAATAAGGTAAAATTTACATAGTAACTATAAAAGTATGAATATTATCTTATAAAGATAATTTACACTAAGCTAAGTAAAATACATATATAAATAATATATATACATAAATATAGGGATATTTACATAATGGATATATATATGTAAAAATTATATATATATATATATATATATATATATATATATATATATTATATACATATAAAAAATACTCAACTATATAATATATATAATATATATATATATATAATAGATATATATATATATATAATTATATATATATATATATATATATATATACAAAATAATGTATACATATATATATAGTATATAATAATAATATATATACACAAGGAAAATATATATACATAAATATATTGTATACATAATACATATATATATATATATATATATATATATATATATATATATATATATATATATATATATATATATATATATATACTAGTCATAACCCGTGCCCATAGGGCACGGTTCATTTAAGGTATTCCCCCTCAAAATTTTGGACCCCCAATTTTAAACGAACAATAATAATTATGAGGCCCCCATCAAAATATTAAATCCCAACCACTGCTGGATGTGAATTTTCTTTGGATTCCCCATAAAACCTCACTCTCAATAATGCTCATCCACAACCATTATGAGTGCAAATCCCACTCTTTGGATTCCCCATAAAACCCCACTCTCAATAATGCTCATTCCCCATAAAACCCCACTCTCAATAATGCTCATCCACAACCATTATGAGTGCAAACCCCACTCTTTGGATTCCCCATAAAACCCCACTCTCATAATGCTCATCCACAACCGTTGATTCACCAAGATTAAATCCCAACCACTCTTTATCTTGGCACAGTCAGCCCTAGGATTCAAAAACCTTTGTGTTTTGTATAATAGATATCTAGTTACTTATCTATCTATATATCATTCTAATTACCAATATAGCCGTCCCTCTATTTGCCCCTATGCACACAGATATGCACAACACAAATCTGAACCTGCCCCTGGGTCCTCATCCTGCAACATCCCACATCCCCACATCTGTTACCTATTTTGCCACACCCTACTCTATAGGATACATATATACACTATCACTTTACCTATCTAGATGGCTATACACAACCATATACACAATAGATACACTTAACGACCTATACATATACTGTTGTCAAACTATTCCACCCCATGAACTGTGTAACCCTCGTTCTCGAAGTTTCATTTTTTTTCTTATTTTAATTATTTTAAAGATTTTACCTTTGAGAATAATTTTGTATTTAATTTCTATAAAGAAAATCTTAATATTTTTCGATTACAAAAAAGGGGTTTACCAAATTATATTTTCTAGACGTAGATTTTGGATTATGAAAATGCTTTGAATTGATTAAATT
The DNA here is from genome assembly GCA_029216955.1 of Iris pallida. Classification (NCBI taxonomy): domain Eukaryota; kingdom Viridiplantae; phylum Streptophyta; class Magnoliopsida; order Asparagales; family Iridaceae; genus Iris; species Iris pallida. The sequence goes on along the minus strand of JANAVB010004800.1, from coordinate 29,761,295 downwards.
GTTGTTTGAGTTATTATAGCAAGCAAATATTAAATTTCATTTAAATTTATTTATTATTATCAAACCTATTGCTATATTATTTCAAATGAATTTTGTATTTATGAAATCTATTTTCAAATTATTGATAATATTTTAGTATTAGTTTAAATCATTGTTATCAAAATATTATATATAGATTAAATAATTATGTTTTAAAATAATTATTTGAATTGATATATTGAAAGATTTGATCAATCTATATTGATGGATTTAAATCTCTAAAAATATTTAATCCAAAGGATTCATAATCCTTCTCTAAATAGGAAACCCCCACTCCTATTTAAAAGAGGTCGTCCCTTTGTTTTTTCCACAACCCAAACACCTCAATCATGGCCAACCGCCAACGTCGCAATGATCTCATCTTGTGTTCACCGTGTTCGTGTCCATACTCCTTTTCATTATCCTTTTCTATTATAATTACATTTTTCCTTTTGTGTCCGACAACTCCGGACACGTCCACCCAATTCTTGTGTCTCGCAGGACACGTAATCCTTAGTCCTTGTCCTAATCTAGCCGCCAGCAGCCTCCCACGGTCGGCCCTGCTCGACGCCACTGCCACCGATCTGCAATTTCCCAGCTTCCCCTTGCACCTGTCATCTTGATCAACTCCACCAACCACCCTTTTTCCTGACTTGGCCAATGACCAGTGTTCCGGTGACCCAACCCCATTAACAAATGCCATCGACCTCCACAATCGAGCCAGGCCGCACCTTTGAGCCGCACCTTTGAGCCCCGGCCATCATCGCCTCCACCACCACATAACTCCACCACCACTACGAACTAACATCAACACCATCAAAAATCAAAATTACTCACCTCCGCCACTACGTACTAACACTAACACCAACACCATCAACTATTGTCATTTAAATTATTGACGTGCTACGTTTATCTGTTGTTCTATAATTTTTTGAGAATGTTATTCTCCATCAAGTCTGCGAGAATGGCGGATTCCTGATAATGTCAATACTCTGTTTTCTCCTCAAGTTTTAGCATATATTTATGTTGGATTGCACTCGTGAAACATCATAATAGTTCACATAAGCACAGTTCCTTGAATTAGAAACACTGTGTTCCCAAGTTAGTTGTGCTCTACTCTTTAAGTGTTTGATTCAGCCAACTGTAGCTAGCATAGCAAAGAATATTAAGTTTGTGTTCGATCAAAATTGAACAAATTCATATATGAATTTCTCTACTAATTCGAGCGTCGGCGAATTACCTTCAGCAGCGGGAACTTGAAGGATAGCGCATCCACCATCAGCTTCGTCTCGGCCGTGTCTGGCACGAACGCGAGATGCTCGCTGCCGGCGTACAGAAGCTCCAGGAGCGCGTCGAAGCTCGGCGAGACACTGCTCTTCCCCACCTCAACAAACATGTCCTTCCTTATATACCTAAAAACAACTAACAAAATAAACAGAAATCCACAAACCAAAACAACAAAAAGGAAGGAAAAAAAATCATCAATTGATCGAACGACGTACGACTGGACCGGGTGGATCTTGGTGTCGACTTGCGTCCTCACGCCGATCAACATCAGCATCACGATCGTGGGCAGCATGATCTGAGGAAGAAGATTGAAAATTAGGGTTTGTGAGAGTAGAAATTTAGGGTTTTATGGAGGGGAGGAGAAGAGAACCTCGGCGAGAGTGGTGAAACATCATAATAGTTCACATAAGCACAGTTCCTTGAATTAGAAACACTGTGTTCCCAAGTTAGTTGTGCTCTACTCTTTAAGTGTTTGATTCAGCCAACTGTAGCTAGCATAGCAAAGAATATTAAGTTTGTGTTCGATCAAAATTGAACAAATTTATATATGAATTTCTCTACTAATTCGAGCGTCGGCGAATTACCTTCAGCAGCGGGAACTTGAAGGATAGCGCATCCACCATCAGCTTCGTCTCGGTCGTGTCTGGCACGAACGCGAGATGCTCGCTGCCGGCGTACAGAAGCTCCAGGAGCGCGTCGAAGCTCGGCGAGACACTGCTCTTCCCCATGCCCATTCTGGGCTCCGCCTCTGCTGGTCAGCCACCACCGCGACCACCAATAACAACCACCACCGTCATTCATTACCCCAGCCACACAGCACCACCCCCACCAAGTAACACCCTATCACCACCAACACCATCATCCCCGGCTGGGCTCCGCCCCGATGATGTCATTCACCACACACCACTGCCAGATCCACCCAGCCCCCAAATCTCCGCCACCCCGACTACCACTGCAAAACTACAGACCACCCCCATCAGTCGACTCCCATAATCGACAAAACCAAAACCACCACCACCATAGCCAAAACGAACCACCGTAGAGATGAGAAAGGGGAGGAGGAAACTCACCTGACCCGGTGGCCATCCGCCACCATAGCCATGACCACCGTGACTCCTCGCCGACCATCTAGAGCCCATCCCTCCAACGCTGTACACCAGTCACTGCCGCCCATGGCCGCGCTCCAGGTGCGGAGCGCGCGGTCACCGCAGCGCCCTGTCGTGTCGCAGACCCTCTGCTGGCGCCGCCTCCCTTCAGCGACCGCCCTCCTCTTGCACCGCGGACCAGCGAGCCGTCGTCACCCGATCTGTGGTGCTCCGCCCGCCGGCGGGCTCGACGAACCCTTTCCCTCTGTAAGCCTTCCTTGTCACCCCTCTCCTTGCTCGCACCCTTCCTCTCTCGAGCTCCTGTGGCTCTCGTCCCTTTCTCTCTCCATTTCAATTTTGAATGTAGATGAGTCTTTGGGGGATTTAGAATTTATGAGTGAGCTCACTTTTTCCTTCCTCTCTCTATACGAATAAATTAATCTTCCTATATGAAGTATTTTGGGAAATGTAATGAGCATCAGTGGAGTAGTTACTGCTCTCTCTCTCTTAAATTCTGTGCTGAGTTGGTAAACTCAGCAGCATGAGACCCCCTTCCCCACACTTCTCCACAACCATTATGAGTGGGACCCACTCTTTGGATTCCCCATAAAATCCACTCTCAATAATGCTCATCCACAACCGTTGATTCACCAAGATTAAATCCCAACCACTCTTTATCTTGGCACAGTCAGCCCTAGGATTCAAAAACCTTTGTGTTTTGTATAATAGATATATACATATACATACATAAAATAATGAAGTATATATATATATAAAAAAATAGCAAAATATATACTAAATACAGTATATATAATAATACATATATATATATACAAATATATGTATATACATATATAATAAATATATATATATATAATATACATATAAAAAAAAAATATATATATATATATACATATAAAAAAAATATATACATATATATAAAATATATATATAACAGAAAAAGAAAAAGGAAAAGAAAAGAAAAGGAAAGAAAGACAGCTAAAGGACTCGAACCCAGACCAGAGAAGCACGGGGGGGGGGGGGGGCGTTAGGCTAGGTCGGGCTGGCCAGGGGGTCAACCCGCTACTCGTGTTAAAGGGTTAGGGTTTGTTTATTTTATTTAGTTTAGGGTAGATTAATAAATATAAAAAAATATAAACAACTGTCCTGTGTCCTGACAGTTAAGGACACAGGTATCAACGTGTCCTCGCTTAGCACGACACGTACGAGCTCAGTCTCGTGTGTCCGAGCACAGCACTGAGCTCGTCGTGTCCTGGCGAGTCTCGTGTGTGAAGACGAGACACGCACGATACGAATCGGATCCCGCTACTCACGTGTCCGGCGATTGGAGGGTCTTCGAAGGAGCTCGACGGCGGAGAGTGGTCGGGACGGTGGCGCTCCGGTGGCGCTGGGGTCGCCTCGTCACCGCGCATCGACTGATGGTGGTTGGGGGCGGTGGAAGTCGACGGTGGGGCTGGGCGAAGCTCGTCGGAGTAGAGTTAGGGTTTGTGGTTTCGTCGGAGAAGAAGGGGGTCGTCGGTGGCCGTGGGGAGAATTTAGGGTTAGGGTTTTGGTCTGGGGGTTAGAGGGGAGTTTTATAGGGGGTTCGTGGCGGTGGGGCAGCCGGATTTGGCGGGGGCAAGGGCGGTCGTGGCGGTCGGGGCAGCTCGGGGTGGGTGAGAGGCAGAGGAGAGAGAGAGAGAGAGTGTGTGATCGTGGGGGGGGGGGGGGGGGGGGGGGGGGGTTCGGGTAGATTAGCACTAGGGCCCTTAGGAATTAGGATTTTACATAAAGGCTTTAACTCATATAAAATGCAAAATAATATTTGCATCCCCTAATTAAAAACAATTTTCTATTTACAAACTGATATAAAAATATTTCAAAATTGTAAAATGATATTTAAAACATTTTATAAATTTTCAGATCAACATTTTTGTATTTAAAAATCATTTAAAAATCATTTAAAAATTTCTAGAAAATTCTTAAAAATTCCTAATAATTATTTAAGGCTATAAATGACAAAAATTTAACTAACACTAATTAAAAATGAATTTTTGAAAACAGGGGCTTACAGCTAAATAATTCTAATACCTAACTAAAATCAATCAATTAATAATTTACAATTTACAATCAATCGATTAATTAATTTTTTATAACTAAAATTATTTTTCCTATTTAACCAACTAATTATTATTATTATTATTATTATTATTATTATTATTATTATTATTATTATTAACTAAACTAAACTAAACTAAACTAACTAATTAATTACACTAAACCAAATAATTCTCCCAATTTAATTAAAACCAAAATTTTGGGTTTTACACACCCAAAAAATTTCATAATCAAGATACAGATCTTCTTCACAATCTTTTTTCTCCATCTTCTCCATCTCTATTTTTATATTTTTATTTTATTTTATAGATCTTCTTTCCAATCCTTTTTAGTGTCAAATATCATAGTATAGTAGCATAAAATGGATTTAGGATGATCTTTGTGCGAATTTTGAAGTTTCAACCCATTTTAGTAAGCAAGGAATTCCATCATTGTCACGGCTGAAAAGAGTCAGGACTATAGATTTCTACAGTCTTGTATGTTGTTAGGACTATAGAATACTTTAATTTTTATTAACACAAGATGTGTCGTTTGGATGATTGTATACTTGTTCTCATCTCTTTAATTGAAATTGCAGAAGGAATAGAGGGAGAGAGAGGAGAACTGAATTCAAGAAGAAAGTCATTAGCATCGTTAGACGTTCTCAAGAAATGCTATGAGAGCACAAACAGCTGACCTTTTCAGGAAGGCAACCCAGAGTGCAAAAGAAGTTGAACATTTGATTCGACGGAGAACTGTTGGCTTTGCTGTAATCTTGTTATAATATGTCTTCTTTTTTCCTTTCAATTATGCGTTCCTCGGTTGGATCTAATTATTTGGAACGATTCAGAGACATAAATGACATGTATCCACCTGTTGCTAATATTAGTTCTATTCATTTTACCACGTAAGAAATGTTGATTAGTGAGTACAAATAGATGTACTTCCTATTGCAATGTGAATGACCATTTTCTTGGTTTTCTTTTGTAGGCTACAATATATTCCTTGAGAGCATGTTTTGATGCTAGCTCAACAACTCTAGCATCGAATGAATAAAAACTAGTTTGATCTTTGTAAGAATCCAAAACTAGATTATCACCAACTAGGTCACAACTTTTACAGACTTTACAAAGAAAACTAGTTTGATATTTATAAAGAAAACTAGTTTCACAATTGGATTTGCTTCCAATTCTTCCTCCGAAATGGCAGTAAATATAGGATCCTCCAAGCAGGACCTCATCCAATCTCCAAGTTCTTCCACATCAGTAATGGTATATATAATGCCACCAAGAGCATATGAATACTTGTCGAGCAACTAATGGCTGATCACGCGACACCAATGGTTCTTACTTCTTAGATGCATGAAGTTATACAATAATTAGGACTGTCAAATTTTTTACAACATATTTTATTTATGACTGTCAATTTTTTTGACAATCCTTCCAATTAGTAGGACTGCGAAATTTTTTGACAATGCTAAAAAAATATGTTATTCATTGAACAACATTTTTTATTTAGGACTGTCAAATTTTTTGAAAGTCCTGAATACATAAAGGACTATCAAAAAATTTCAGAGTCCTGACTACAGACATGACTGTCAATTTTTTTTTACAGTCCATCATCGTCCCCGTCGCGACTGTGGCAAATTTTCAAAGTTCAACCTCCTAAAATATGTTTGAAACTTTGTAAATCTGTCCAAAATAGATCATAAACCAAAATTTTAGTTACTAGAATATAAAATTTAGGCATTAACATGGATTGCGAACATTCTAATTTCTATAAAATATTGGGTTCATGGTTTTGGGATTTGGAGAGAAAAGAGGAAGAAGAAGCAAATGCAAAAAAATGAAGGGAAAATGGCTTATATACTAGGTAGTGGGTAGATCTAAGCAACTTTTTTGAATGACAAACTTGTAAATAAAAATAAATAAAATATGTAGCTTTGAGTAGTTTTGTAATGCTTTATAAATTTCCTAAATTAGGGGGAGTGGTACAATGGGTACAAAAAAAAAGACTATCGCACGATAAAAAAACGGATTTGGAGACGTCAATTTTTTGTGTAGCAAAATACGACGACGAACCTCGAGCTTAAAACAAGCCAAGTCGGTGTTAATGAGCTCTATTTCATTCTATGTTTTGGCCTGCCAGCAATAGGGGTGTGCATCGGTCGGTGGTCGACCTATTTGGTCCCAACCAAAGTCGAATCGAAGTTAATCGGTTTGAAAATAAACAAAACCGAACTAAACCAACCAAATGGTCGGTTCGGTTTTAAAACCGACCGATTTGGTTCGGTTTGGATCGGTTCGACTTGGTTGGTTTTGATCACATAAAAAATTGGACTGTATGTTTTTTTTCTTTTGTGAAACCTCAGTCAACTTCCACTTTGCAACAGTAAATACAATTCAGCGGCTTCAATTCAACTTGCGCTTTGCAGGTGGAAAAAAATGCCAATTATACATAAAAAATCATATACATTCAACCAACAGCCCATTTCATGTGCACATGAGCAATTAGAAAAGAATATGAGCCGCCAGCACTCCTCTTTGAGACTAGAGAGAGACAGAAAGAGAGAGCTCTTTCAACTTTAACTTGATAAATGGTTGTGATGTGAATAAATGAACCAAACATGTATAATACAACCCAATGAGCCCATACCCAACCGACCAACCCTAATTATTTAACAAGAATTTGGTTCGGTTCGGTTCGATTTAGACGATTTTTAGCATAACCAAACCGTGAACCGAACCGAACCGGTCGGTTTTGAAAAAATTGAAGCCGAACCAAACCAACCGAACCATCGGTTCGGTTTAAAACCAATTGGTTCGGTTTGACTTGGTTCGATTTGGTCGGTTTGACTTAATTGTGCACAGCCCTAGCCAGCAATATCGGTCGGACTAAGATACTGTACTGGCTTCCTCAACATTGGGCCTCATGTCAGGATAGGATTACAAGTGATTCAGGGCCTTTTATGTATTTTGTTCAGACCAACCCAGCATCATGCCCAACTGCCTGCTGCAAACCATTAATAGTGATTCAAAATAGGTTTGACACGTTAACGTGCATCCTTAAATAAATACACTAGAGGTAACCGATACTTTATTACTACGAGTATTATCTCTAATATTATAACGCGGCTTAGAAAGGACTCAAAAATGAGCCATCCAAATCGTAAACATATCCTCCATTAAATAAAAAAAATAAAAATAATTTAAACTACCACGTATGTATTTTCTCACGTAGTTAAGGAAACAAATTTAAAATACTTCTAACTATATTAACATATCCTAAAATATATTCAATATCCATATTATATTTAAACAAAGTACATGGTATTATCTAACTAAATACATATTCAAAATTCTAAAAACATATATATGACAAATCCTAATTAAAATATATTCAAATCATATTTAAAATATTTTAATTAAACTTAAATTTTTAACTAATTTTTTGACAATATTATAGATTTTGTGTATGTGCAATGCACATAAACATGACTAGTGATTTTTAATAGATGACTAAATAGAGTGGACTTCAAACAAGTTTCTAATAGTAATATTGAGACTATTCAGGATATGTATAATTACGATGTTCGTGCGAACTATTGGAGCAGATAGTAACTTGTTTTCTATTATCATTGGCTTACAACAAGGATCCGCGTTGAGTCACTACCTTTTTGTGGTAGTTATGGAATAAATTATTGAGCGTATTCATGAGAAGGTTCCATTATGTTTGGTGTTTGTTAATATATTGTGTTGGTTGATAAGAGTAGAGAATGGTCAGATGCTAAAATAAAATATGGAGAAAATTTTTGGAATCTAAGGAATTTAGTAGGAAAAAAATAGACTATATGAAATGTAACTTCAACCCAAAGTCAAAAGAATAAGTCCATGTAGTTGGACAAGATACCTAAAAGTGATAAGTTATTCATCATGATGGAGAGATTGAGAAGGATATGTCCCACATAATTAAAATATGATAGTTGAAATGGAGGAGTTCTATCGAACTCAACTGGCTCTTCTGGTCAGTAAGGAGAGGTATAATCTCCTTGGCTAGACGGACGATCTCCGGATCGAACCGCGGGGAAGACGCGCGTGTGTGTGTGTGTGAAAATTACGAGCAATAGGCCAAAATGACATGCAACGCATTGTGCATAAAGCCAGTGTGTTACGCTGGGCATCGCAAAAAAAATAAAAATGAAGGAGTTCTTGATCGGTACTTTATAATAACAATATACCTTTGAAATTGAAAGAAATTATTTTTGATGCTATAAGATCAATCATGCTTTATGAACCAACGTGTTGGTTAAGAACTGTTGGAGTGGGTGGGGTTCTCAACCTATGTGGAGAAGACCCCGGGGTGCGACGAGCGCCGTTCGTGTGTCGAAGAAGCTCGGGAAGTGGGCGACGTAGAGTCGCTGCTGCTGTTGCTGCCCAGGGGGAGATTCTGGAACAGGGGATCCGAGTTCGGGCCGAACTCGGTCCCATGGCGAGTTCGGGCCGAACTCGGTCTGGCCACTCCAGTACTGTGGGGTGAGGTTCTGGATGCTTGACACAGAGTTCTGGCCGAACTCTGTGTCGTCGGGGGCTGAAGCGGATTTTAGGATGAGTTTTCATCATTGGATCTAATCCAACGGTCCAGGTTGGTTGCGGGATTGGGGAGTTATATTGAGTTTTCTCAACCCTAATTTATAATCGCAAGTATTGGGCAACACAAAGTTTGAGAGAGAAGGAGGCAAGAGTGCCATTGCAACTTCGGAGAAGAAGGCGGAGGATTGAAGGTCGATATTCGAAGGAGATCGTGTTTCGGGTAATCTCTACTCGTCGTTCTCGCTCTTCGTAGCCTTGTAATCATTGTTCTTATCTCTGAGTGTTGTGGGGATCCGATTTGGATCGGAGGAGTTTGTAGAGGGTGTAATTCTTCTATTCCATTAGTGGAGGCTTCTCAGGGTTGGACTCCGATCGTCCCGTGGTTTTTTTCCCGCAAGGGTTTCCACGTCAAAAATTCTCTGTGTCTGCGTGGATTGTTTTTGTGTGCTTGTTTTTGGGTTCGTGCGTTGTTTGCTCGGTCCTCTCGCAGGTACTCTCCGGTTTGGGGAAAGGTTTCCGCGCTTCTTTCCCAACAGAGTGGTATCAGAGCTTTGGGTTCAAAGGGTGTCAGGAGTTGACAGAGGAACCAGAGAGGAGAGATGGACGCGAAGCCGGTGCGCATGGTGAACCTTAATGGCACAAACTATCATTATTGGCGGAGCAAGATGAAGGATTTGCTATTTGTCAAGAAGCTGCATCTACCTGTGTTTGCATCCGAGAGGCCCAGTGATAAATCCGAGGAGGACTGGAAGTTCGAGCACATACAGGTGTGTGGGTACATACGGCAGTTTGTTGATGAGAACGTGTACAACCACGTTGCCAATATTGAGCACGCGAAGACGTTGTAGGATAAGCTGGAATCCTTGTATGCGAAGAAGACCGGGGTAAACAAGTTGTTCCTGATCCGAACGATGATGGGTCTGCGGTACAAGGATGGGGCGTCTATTACGGATCACTTGAGTGATTTCCAGGGCGTGGTTGACCAGTTATCTTCTATGGGAGTCAAGTTCGACGACGAAGTTCAGGGACTGTGGCTGCTGTGTACCTTGCCAGACTCGTGGGAGACCGTACGAGTATCTATGATCGCTTCTGCTCCAGAGGGCGTGGTCAGTCTGGAGTTTGCTAAGAGCGGGGTGTTGAATGAAGAGATGCGGAGACGTTCTCAGGGCACTTCATCCACATCCCACCACTCAGAGGCATTGGTTTCAGAGAGCCGCGGAAGGGGCAAAAGCAGGGGTCCAGGTGGTGGCAGAGACAAGAGCAGGGGAAAGTCCAAGGGTCGGTACGAGGACTCAGAGTGTTATCATTGCGGTAAGAAGGGCCATATCAAGCGGAACTGTTTCGCTTGGAAGAGAGAGAAGAAGGGCGACAAGGGGAAGCAAGAAGAGAACACTACAGCGGCGGCCTCGACGCATGGAGGCGATGTGATCGTCGTAGGTGATGAGGTCATTACTAACCTCGCCTGCGATGACAATTCTTGGCTGGTGGACTCAGGGGCTTCAGCACATGTATCTCACAATAGGGCACTGTTTGCCACTTACACGACAGGCGACTGTGGCGTGTTGAAGATGGGCAACGGAGATGTGTCGAAGGCGGTTGCCATTGGAGATGTGCATTTGAGAACGAAGACGGGTGCGGTTCTTGTTCTCAAGGATGTTCGTTATGTCCCTGATATCCGTTTCAACCTGGTGTCGGTTGGAAGGTTGGATGACGAGGGATTCTTCAGTCTCTTCGGGAATAGTCAGTGGAAGCTTTCCAGAGGTTCGTTGGTGATTGCCAGAGGAAGCAAGAAGTCCGGTCTCTACTATATGGAGGGGAGCGCACAGGGGGCACAGGAGGTGAACGCAGTCAGTGATGCGTCTACCGAGTTGTGGCACAGGCGGCTCGGCCATATCAGCGAGAAGGGGATGAGCTACTTGGTGAACAGGAAGGTGATTCCGGGGCTCAAGTCTACAAAGTTGGAGAAATGCACGCACTGTTTGGCTGGGAAGCAAAATAAGGTGTCTTTCCAGAGTCACCCAAGTTCGAGGAAGCCGGCGTTGCTCGAGTTGATTCACTCGGATGTCTGCGGTCCTATGAAGGTAAAATCTCTTGGTGGTGCTTCTTACTTTGTGACTTTCATTGATGACTGTTCCAGGAAGGTTTGGGTCTATGCCTTAAAGACCAAGGATCAGGTGCTGCCTACTTTCAAGGAGTTTCAGGCCTCCGTTGAAAGGGAGACGGGCAAGAAGTTGTTGTGTGTTCGGTCCGACAATGGCGGCGAATACATCGGTCCCTTTGATGCGTATTGCAGAGAGCAAGGGATACGACACCAGAAGACTCCGCCAAAGACACCTCAGCTCAATGGTGTAGCGGAGCGCATGAACAGGACACTGATGGAGAGGGTGCGGTGTTTGCTGTCAGAAGCAAACTTGCCGGGCAGTTATTGGGGTGAGGCTCTTCTCACAGCTGCTTATATTATTAATTTGTCTCCTAGTGCTCCTTTGCAGGGTGATGTGCCTGACAAAGTATGGTACGGCAAAGAGCCGTCATACAGTCACCTGCGGGCGTTTGGTTGTAAAGCCTTCGTGCATGTACCGAAGGACGAGAGGACCAAACTTGAGCCGAAGACGAGGCGATGCGTCTTTGTCGGCTACGGTCGGAATGAGTTTGGCTATAGACTCTACGACCCAGTGGAAGGAAAGCTCTACAGAAGCAGGGACGTGGTGTTCGTCGAGGATCAGACCATGACCAACACTCAGGATTCTGAGACGCCTTCTGAGGCTGAGGAATTGCCTGAGTTAGAGTCATTTCGCTTCGAGCAGTTTCCAGAAGACATCGCGGAGGATCCAGTTATGGGGGAGCCGGTACATGGAGTTGCTCCCAACCTTGATCATCAGCCTGCTGATGGTGGTCAGGGTGTCCCTCAGGAGGATGAGCATGCCGGAGAGGTAGTTCCTGAAGGGGAGGAGGCTGTCGGTATACAGCCAGCACCAGTGGCTCCACTGAGAAGGAGCAACAGGGATCGTCGACCATCTACGAGATACTCGCCGGATGAGTATGTGCTACTGACTGACGGGGGAGAGCCCAAAAGTTTCGCAGAGGCTATGGAAGACGAACACAGGCAGGAGTGGATGGTGGCTATGCAGGAGGAGATGAGTTCCTTGCACACCAATTCTACTTATGATCTGGTGCGGTTGCCAAAGGGCAAGAAGGCTTTGAAGAATCGATGGGTGTTCAGAGTGAAGCAGACGGATGATGCTACTCGCCCTCGATACAAAGCGAGGCTGGTAGTCAAGGGCTACGGTCAGCGGAAAGGCGTGGATTATGATGAGATCTTTTCGCCTGTCGTCAAGCATTCGTCTATTCGGGTGGTGCTAGCATTAGCAGCCAGTTTCGACTTGGAGGTCGAGCAGATGGATGTGAAGACGGCGTTCCTCCACGGTGATCTTGAGGAGGAGTTGTACATGGAGCAGCCGGAGGGATTCTGTGAAAAGGGCAAGTCACATTTGGTCTGCCGGTTGAGGAAGAGCTTGTATGGTCTGAAGCAGGCTCCGAGGCAGTGGTACAGAAAGTTCGAGTCGTTTATGGGGGAGCATGGTTATGCACGGACGACGTCGGACCATTGTGCATTTGTGAGGTATTTTGCCGAGGATAATTTCATCATTTTATTGCTCTATGTAGATGATATGCTATTAGTGGGTCGAAATGCCACTAGGATAGCGGAGTTGAAGCGCCAACTGGGCGCGGCCTTCTCTATGAAGGATTTGGGCGCAGCGAAGACTATTCTTGGGATGGAGATCAGCCGAGAGAGAGAGTCCAAGCTGCTACACTTGTCCCAAACGAAGTACATTCACCGGGTACTTCAGCGTTTCGGGATGGACGGGTCGAAGAAAGTGAGTTCCCCCCTCGCGGCTCACTTTAAGTTCACTGAGGAGCAGTGTCCATCTACCGAGGACGAAAAGGAAGATATGGAGCGGGTTCCATATGCTTCAGCTGTGGGAAGCCTGATGTATGCTATGGTGTGTACGAGGCCAGATATTGCTCATGCAGTTGGTACGGTTAGCAGGTATCTTTCGAATCCTGGAAGGGTACACTGGAGTGCGGTCAAGTGGATTCTACGATACCTTCAGGGCACTGCCGGTTGGAGACTTTCCTTTGGTGGTGACGAGCCGAAGCTGGTCGGGTATACCGATGCTGATATGGCTGGAGATGTAGACACGAGGCGGTCGACTTCGGGCTACGTGATGATGTTTGCGGGAGGAGCAGTGTCGTGGCAGTCGCGGTTGCAGAAGTGTGTTGCCTTGTCGACGACGGAGGCGGAATACATTGCGGCGACGGAGGCTTTCAAGGAGCTGTTATGGATGAAGAAGCTGTTGCAGGAAATGGGACTGAAGCAAGAGCAGTATACTTTGCTTTGCGACAGTCAGAGTGCTATCCACCTTGTGAAGAATCAGACGTTTCATAGCCGGTCCAAGCACATCGAGACCCGGTATCATTGGATACGGGATGTGGTTGAGAAGAAGGACGCGGAGCTTGAGAAGGTGCATACAGACGACAACGGAGCTGATATATTTACGAAGATTCTACCAAGGGGGAAGTTTGAGTACTGCAGGCAGATCGTCGGGATGACGACGTCCTCCCCATAGTTGTGAAGGGGGAGATTTGTTGGAGTGGGTGGGGTTCCCAACCTATGTGGAGAAGACCCCGGGGTGCGACGAGCGCCGTTCGTGTGTCGAAGAAGCTCGGGAAGTGGGCGACGTAGAGTCGCTGCTGCTGTTGCTGCCCAGGGGGAGATTCTGGAACAGGGGATCCGAGTTCGGGCCGAACTCGGTCCCATGGCGAGTTCGGGCCGAACTCGGTCTGGCCACTCCAGTACTGTGGGGTGAGGTTCTGGATGCTTGACACAGAGTTCTGGCCGAACTCTGTGTCGTCGGGGGCTGAAGCGGATTTTAGGATGAGTTTTCATCATTGGATCTAATCCAACGGTCCAGGTTGGTTGCGGGATTGGGGAGTTATATTGAGTTTTCTCAACCCTAATTTATAATCGCAAGTATTGGGCAACACAAAGTTTGAGAGAAAAGGAGGCAAGAGTGCCATTGCAACTTCGGAGAAGAAGGCGGAGGATTGAAGGTCGATATTCGAAGGAGATCGTGTTTCGGGTAATCTCTACTCGTCGTTCTCGCTCTTCGTAGCCTTGTAATCATTGTTCTTATCTCTGAGTGTTGTGGGGATCCGATTTGGATCGGAGGAGTTTGTAGAGGGTGTAATTCTTCTATTCCATTAGTGGAGGCTTCTCAGGGTTGGACTCCGATCGTCCCGTGGTTTTTTCCCGCAAGGGTTTCCACGTCAAAAATTCTCTGTGTCTGCGTGGATTGTTTTTGTGTGCTTGTTTTTGGGTTCGTGCGTTGTTTGCTCGGTCCTCTCGCAGGTACTCTCCGGTTTGGGGAAAGGTTTCCGCGCTTCTTTCCCAACAAGAACAAGGCTGACCCTGAGCTTATGGGGACCCGATGGGAACTTCCGATATGCCATCCCATACATAATGTGAAAAAAATTAAGCAATAAAAGTAAATATAAAAAAATTGATGCCACCAAAATTTGAACTAAGAACTTCTAATGTATAAGTCTAACATTATAACCACTACACCAAAACTCTTTTGAGTTAAAACTGGCGTATAGTACATATTTTTTATATTCTAAATATACCCATGTTGGTGCCTTTTAGTTTTGGAACCATTGGCTATAGCCCAGCCTGCCATGGGCCAAGGCCGTCCTTAGTTAAGAAACATGTCCAGAAGAGTTTGTTTGGTTGAAATGAAAATGCTAAAATGGATTGGGTGGCAATAAATTAAAAATATGATAATAAATGAGTGTATTCGTGGGAAGTTGGAGGTTGTATTATTTGAGGAAAAAGATGAGAAAAATTCGGACTAGATTTTTGTACACGTGCAACACATAACAATAGATGAGGAGTGAATATATAGTAGTTAATGGACCTGTTGGGACTAGAGGTAGATAGATTTGTTACGTGGGTCATAAGGCTCGCCAATCTGGGTCAGGTCGGCCCAGGCCCGATTAAAGCCTGAACCCGGGATAGTCTACCTCCCATTCTTAGACATGGGTCGGACCCGCTCCCCCAACTAAATATGGTCTCATTTCTTTCAAGCCCGAATAATAATAATAATAATAATAATAATAATAATAATAATAATTATTATTATTATTATTATTATTATTATTATTATTCAACTAGTACATTAAATCTTAGTTTGGAAAAAGTTTCTCTATCTACTCGTAAAGCAGAAGATTTTAAATTATTTGAAAAAGAAAAGGAAGTTTTGACAATATTAATAGTATGTTTTCTTTAACTTCTTGTATGAACTAACAAACAAAATTATCATGTTATTTAGTTACGAAACGGCTTCTACAAAAATGAATTCTTTGTTTAAGATCATTGGAATGTCCCCATACTAGAAGTACAATTAGTGGAGCATGTTACAAATTTTACATAAATATAAAATTTATAATAAAAAGATTTAATTTATTTTGATAATGCTACTAATAATATGTCACGCCCCAGATCCAGAATACCGGAGAGCGGAGGAATGACTCAGCCAGCTACGTATTACGGGTAGATGAATATCGTATAATACGATCAATGCTGTCTACAAGATAAGGGGGTGCATACTACATACAAGTCTCACTAGGTTTACTCAACCTCTATTATCCCAATCATTCAATGAAAAGCAGTAAGTGGAGAATATGTAAGAATAAGCAGTACGGCGTCCCAAACGCTCAGTCAAAATATTTTTGAGATCTGGCTTTACAAAATATAGCCATATGATATAACAAGGTATACACAATCGTTATCAGCTGCAGTCTGACTTAGTTACAATTATGTAAAAGTAAGTGCAAGACAATCCGACTAACATGTCGGTGCCAAGTGGCAAAAGTAAAGTAAGTAGCAAAATGAGCAAGGAAGCAAGGAACCCACTCGTGTCCTCTTGCGATCATCCCTCTAGTATTGACCATCTTGGGAGTGGAAGTAAGCTGAGTCCTCGGGAGCTGGCTCTAAATCTGGCCATGCAAAACCAGAGAGGTTAGACCTCAAATAGCAAGTACCACAAGGGAGCACGACATGAAGAATTAGAACCAGTGATAAGAGTTAAGAATATGATAAATAAGTCTCTGCTTGCTACTGGGATTCACACAACATTACGACACTTCAAGCCAACTTTCCAACCAAACAAGGACAGAAGTTGACCCGTCATGTCCTGACATTCTGATCATCTCAGTAGTTAACAGAGTAGGTACAGTATACAAAAAAATTAATTTAAATGGCAATACAACTACTACGGCTTGCTAACTGTAAGTTCCAAGTTGTCCTAGAAATATGCAATAAGGGATTTCTCAGTTCTTACTATGTACGAGCAAGACTAGTCTATCCAATAATCAATTGCGCCAATCATGAATTAGACGTGTCCCAGCGGGACGTCCGTCATCAATATGCAGAAAAATATAAACAAATACCACTCCATGTCCGTATGGCAGATTTACAGTATCCGTGGAAACCAGCCGGTATGTCGGGGCACTAATTGTCCCAAGATGGTTGTCATGTAAGAACTCGAAAATCTATTCTCTCCATGCAATAGTTATTTTATTTAACTTAATAGTCCCTACGTTAATTGAAATCTCATGCCGTGGATCATGATCATTCTGAATGAGTACTTTCATACAGAGTACGGTACGCATAACTCTACAACGATGCCTGTGCGGTTAGGTTGTAGGTCTTACTTAGCATAATGCAACAATCAAACCTAGCCACGGGATAACCATGCCTTGACTGTGAGGTACACATGCTGCTTTTGTAGAAAGAAGTTGAAGTTAGCACGTGTCCATATGCCAATGTTCGGGATCGGCTAGTCGATCGTAATGGTTCATGGTACGAACGTGTCTCATTCAATTTAATAAGGCGACTAGCCAGTCTTTTAGTTCCAACTAAGAACGCATGATCAATCTTTTAGTCAAGGTAACAATCAATGTCAATTTGTGACAAGGCATGAAAGTCAAACTAGCATTTAGTATGGTCGAGTCTATAACTCTCAAGGTTAAGTACCAGTGATACAGGATGCCCACAAGCCAATCAAGATGCGGGGCACACTCCACACAACAATATGTATTAAATACTAACATGCATCAAGTGGCACAATCCAGCCAAATGTGTGAGATAAGACGAAACGCTCAAATTCGACGAATCGTGTGGGATAAGACAGATGGCATAAATTCATCATGCGGTTGCGGGACTCATACGGCCCACAGAACTGCAGGCGATTTGTAGGGCCAAGGCAGTCCGTTGGACCAAAGGGGCCAGGAACTCATGCGGCCAAACTGCATGCGGCCAGACTCATACAGCCAAAGACTGCATACGGTCAGACTCGTGGGGCCAAACTCATACGACCAAAGACTGCATGCGGCCAGACACATGCAACCAAAGACTGCATGCGGCCAGACTCATGTGGCCAAACTGTATGTGGCAAAACAGCATGCGACCAAAGACTCATACGGCCAAACTGCATGCGACCAAAGACTCATGCGGCCAAAGACTGCATGCGGCCAAAGACTCATGAAGTCGAAGAGTGCATGCGGCCAGACTCATGCGGCCAAACTGCATGCGGCCAAACTTCAGGCTGAGCTTATGAGAGAGCAGATTTTGATCATCTTTAGAATAATAACGCTTTATAGTTAATTCCTAGTTATTTTTTTTTATAATTACCAGTTTTCATATAGGATGATAAACTACCTTACAGTCCGATGATTTATTATTTTCCTTATCTTTTTCTAGTATGGCACCCATGACCAGAGTCTGTCCCCAGTGCACAGCTGCAGTTCCGGATGAGACCGAGATTGTACTTCCCCCTTTCATTGCTCAGGAGATGTTAGCAGCCTCACCGGAGAGTTTTCCTCCATCTTCCATCCTTCAGGAGAGGGCTACAGATCAGCCGGAGACTGAGGGCCTCTCTTTGCCTCCTGGAGTGGTACCCCATGCCATTCTTAATGGGGCTCAGATTTACAGACTTCTTCAGGATGTGTGGGAGGTACAGAGACTTCAGGCTGAGCTTATGAGAGAGCAGAGTCTCAGTATCCAACTGTTGTTGGATTACATACATTCAAGGGGAGAGCCTAGCCCCAAGAGGGTGAGGAGAAGTATATACCCAGAGCCTCAGGAGTACCCCGGCTTCCAGCCTAGACCAGCATATCCAGTTCATATTCCTGTCCAGCAGAGGCCAGTTGAACGAGTGCCTACCTGTGTCTTCTGTAAGAAGCCTGTGCACGTATGGATGGACTGTAGGAAATGACTAGGATTGTGCCTATTATGTGGGTCAGCTGGACACAGGATGCTACATTGTCCTACTTCACCTGCCCCTAGCCGAGGCCTATCTCCAGGAGAGAGTTCTAGCTACCAGACCTAGTAGTGGTGAGTTCTTGACCTATACCTTATCATGTCTTGATGATTACTGTACCCTACCATATTGTTTGTATGTTTTGATACCTTATGACTACTTTTGATCTAGTATGACTATAATGGCTAGATGATGAGACCTCAGACTAATATTACCTACCATAACCTTGTATGATATCTTTTCAACTGTATGATTTAGATAAGTTTTCTTAAGACTATGATTGTTGGGGGTTTGACCTAGAAGGAGTACGGCCACTTTAATTTTGAGGACAAAATTATTTTAAGGAGGGTAGATTTGTCACACTCATTTTTCTAGTTAAGAGTATTCTAGTCATTATGTGCTAATTTGATTTTTCTTATTTTTTATTAATGAAATTGATTGGTGTGTGGCTTGATTGGTATTTTGGTAGTAGAAGGTGGTATAACCCTAGTCAACCTTGATTAGAAGCCTAATAATGTAATTAAAATTATTATTGGCTTTTTATATTTTAATTTAGAATTATTGTCTATTTCAAGAATCATTTAATTCATTTTTTAGTTATTTTTCATTTAGCCTTTAAGCCTTTTTGTCAATGGGCCTTTTTAGTAACTTAAGGAATGTTGGCCCATGACCAAACCCTAAACCTAACCATAATACCCCCTTGGCCGGCGAAACACAACAGCCCCCTTTTTCCATGGTGAGAAACATAGGAGCCTTCACAAATTCAAAACCCTAGTTTTTTCCTTCTCTTCCAAAGGCCCCATTCTCTCGTTTCTCACCCAAATCCTTCCAAATAAAGTGCGTTACGACCGTTGGGAGGAGAGGAACCTGTTGGAGACTTGCTAGCGAGGTATCATAGGCATTTGACTGGAGGGAATCGGAAATCGACGTGTTTGGGAGGCTTGTTTTATTGAGTTTTGACACTCAATAGGTAAATCTCTCTAAACACTTGTTAATTCTATTTTTTTTCGTAGATGCATCCATATACGTACCCCAGACCTGTGCATGAAGTTTGGTAGGTTTGTGATTTCGTTTGATAACCGTATAGGACACGTGTCGGTCCTATGGAACACGTGTTCGACGAAATGTCACTTAGAACTGAAAATTGTTATTTTTCGATTCTGTTTTCACGAATTCCTTGCTAATATTTTGTAATAACTTTTGTGAAGACGGATCTTGATTCGACCCGATTTCAGTGTCCAAATCGGATACGGACACGCGTGCATGAGGCCCGTGCATGGCCCCATGCATGCCCTACTGTCTGCGCGTCATAACTCGACGCACAGAGCTCCATGTTGTGTAAAATTTTATGTACGCGTGGGGGCAACCTCTGTCCACGTGCACCTAAAATTTCACGATGTTTTGTGAAGCGTGCACGGAGAAATCCAACGCACATGGTTCAGCCAGTATTGTGCACGCGGCTGAAAAGTGCCGCTGACACGGCCTTCGTACGCGAACACGACGCGACGAGCACCCGTTCCAGGAGCACGAGCACGAAGCCCTATACCTGGGCTACCCAGGGACTCAATCCCGAGATACGGCATGGCTCGAATCGCGAGCCACGTGGCTCGACACGCGCCCACGGGCACGCACGCGCGCGCACGTAGGCCGTACGGTATCCGCGTGTCCTATGTCGCGTAGACACGACGTGGTGTCGTGTCAGTGTATCCAAGACCTAAACTGGGACCCTACCTAGCTACGTACACGAGCACAAGGCTTTTTACGTTGTGTGCGACGTCCAATCGGGCGAAACACACGTGTACGTACACGCTCCAACACGCGTATCCGGTTTTTCGATCCGCACTTCGTGGACATGATACGGACACGGGTTCGACCCCGAAGTACACGAGCACGTCACTATAGGGCCTAAAAATCAAGTTGTGCCATGTATTTACCACTCAGCAATCAAGTTGCTCCCCAAAAATCAAGCTGCGCCACTGTTATGAAGATTAGAGATCAAACTGCGCCACTGATCAGGTTGAGCCATATATCAGACTAGACCCAGTCATGTTGTGCCAAAGTCTACGTGGCGTCTGACATTTAATTGCCATCATTGCCTGATAGCACTGACAACTGACAACACAGTAAACGAAGAAAATCTCTTCGAATCCCTCAAAACGTGCCGTTCCAAGAGATTTAATTGATAGATGTCCTGCACAGCTTGTGAGTTGCGCCTAGGCACAATCTAAATAAATTCCTTAGTTGCGCCTAGGCTCAATCTGGATGAATTATTCAAAAGCTGCCACGTGTCTAGGCGCAGCCCAAATCAGGCGCAGTTTGACTCGTTGACTGAAGCTCGTTCAACCTGATAAAGTTGAGACAACTTACATTCTAAAGCAGGATGATGTGGCGCACATGCTACTAATCTTTCAAAACGTGTCCACTATTCTGTACACGACCATGATCATCTCAATCACATGATGCCACGCATCAAAATACAGTTAGTACACGATTATTAACTGAATGGAAGTTGGCACAACGTAAGGTTGGCGCAACCCAAAGTGGCGCAATCCAGCCTCGCGCACATCAGAATAACTGCTAAAACAGTTATTTTTAGAAATCTATAAATAGAGTTTCCAATCATTATCAAAGCATCACAGAGATCAAGTACTCTTACAAAAATTGCTGCTGCATCTCCAGATCCTCTAGTCTTCATGTTCACATAGTCCAAGGGATAAAGTGATCGTCTTCTGATCAGATTCCTACAGTTGTACTTCCCCAGAATTTAAATTGTACTCTTTTCTAAATTTTGTAATAAAACTTTTTTATTTTTGCAAACAAAATGGCGACTCTGCTGGGGACGAGTTTCTCCTCCGATGAGAAGGTGACAACTCAATGTGATGCTGCGTCGATCGGTAAGACGCAGAAGACTCTGGTTGTTCAAGTCAACCAGACAGCCTATGAAGATATGATCAACAAGAAGAGCAACAAGCACAATATGCCTATCACCAAGAACAAAACTGTGTGGACTCTTAAGTCTTCTACAATGTTGTTGTCCTGGCGCAACCTGCTTCTGTTACTAAGGCACAATCTGCCTATGTGGCTCAGGCGCAGTCTGCTTCTACTACCTGTGCGCAGCCCACTATTTATGTTCCTGTTGCATGTGCGCAACTCACTCCTACTGCTGCCCGTGCGTAGTCTACTCTCACTGCTGTCCGTGCGCAGTCTACCACTCCCTTTGATGCCAAGGCGCAGTCTATTCATGTTGTTGCTAAAATACAGTCTACTCATGTTGCTGCCAAGGTGCAACCAATAGCCTATATTGCTAGGGTGCAACCAGTAGCCCCTAATACTGTGGCACAACCCAAGCAAACAGTTGTTCAGGTACAGTCGGCTGCTTTGGTGCAACCCAAGGAATCTACTCTTTTGGCTATTCCTTTCTCCAATTCTCCAGTCCTGAACTTGGAGAAACAATGTTCTAGTGCTAAAACTAGACAGAACAAAGGGAAAGGCCCTGTTACACTCCCTCAACTGGCACAACCTGTACCTAAGATGGTCCCACAATAAAACAGAGGAAAATGCTTCTTAGCTAACCCTCTACAAAATAAAGGAAAGCACACTTTGGTCTCTTCTCAAACTTCCCTAGTCTATGACTCAGAGGAAGATATATCAGATTCTATTCCTTTAAACAGAGGTTTTCAAATCTCTGCTATGGGAAGGAATACTGATCAAAGAGGCATCTTGCCCACCCCTATGGGGACTGGTCAAGATCTTCCAACCTTGTAAATTTCAAGATCTAAGCAAGAAAAGTTGATAGTATCTCAAACAGAGACACCCGGAGCCGAATTCTCTGATTTACTTGCTTATCTCAATAGGCATCCATCAATTTCAACTTCGGTAAAACGCAAGAATTCTATGCCAAAGGCCAATCTGTACCAGAAACCAAAGTTTGAAAAGAAGGACCCAATCACTTATGCTAATGAGTTAAGTATCTCTTTGTACACTCAGGGAACTAAACATCTGAAGAATAGGAGACATGTTCCTAATATCATTAAGGAATATGTTCCCTCGACTTCTTCTCGTCCTGTAGTGGTAACTGATCTCCGAGAACGTCTTACACAAAGACGGGAGATCACAGGGATGTCTCCTTCACCTCTAAATCACTCTTCAGATCGTCACTGCCTTCATGAAGTGGTCATCAAGTGTTGTTGCCAATCAGCTAAACGATCTGTCTTCGATCGTCTGAACTATGTTTCAACTCCTGAACCTATAATGGAAGATAAAGTTGAGCCGTTATATGTTTCTGTCAATATGACTTCCTAAGGTACTAGGGGTGGAAAACGTCTAAGACGTAATGCGTCCCGTAATCCTAGTCAGCAATACTTAGATCGAATTCATGCACCCAGTAAAAGGGGTCTTTCAATACACCAGATCAAGAAATCGACATTTGAACTAAGGTGTCTTTAGTCAAAAAGATCTCCCCATCACTCATCTAGGAGAGGACTCTTTATCTGAGTTTGATGCAGATGGTAAAAGTTCTGAACAAACTATCTCGTCAATAGCAGCAAGAGAAGTGATGGCATATGCTATTACAGAAGATCAAGACGCTTCTAGTTCAGCCAATCAAAAACAAAGCATTGTTGCACTAGAGGACAAGCTGAAGACCATGGCTGAAATGGTCGCAAGTATGCATACTATAATCGTGGCTCAACATACAGTGCCATTGGTTATAAACCCTGCTATAAATCCATAGCTTATAGCTTCTTCTGTACCTGTTAATGTCAGTTTGGGGGTACCATCTCCTCAGATTGCTTCTGTACCAATTCAAGCTGATCCCAGTTAGTCTGGTACTGGGGGTGGTAATTATCATGTTGTTCCTCCTCATAACAATTCAAACCAACCCACCAATTCACAAATATCAGGAGATGCTAGTGAGGCTGTAAAACTCTTACGCACTCAGTTTGAGGCCTTTAAGCAAAAAGATGGCTTACAAAGACTTGGCATAAAACAACCGTATCCTACAGAATGGAAGGAGGATCTATTCCCTCCTAAATACAAGCTTCCAACTATTATGCTGTTTGATGGCAGCACTTCTCCAAGTTAGTACATCAATCATTTTGAAGTGATGACTGACCAGTTACAGCCAAATGATGCTCTTCTTACCAGAGTGTTCGTCGGTTGTTTAGCCGGTACGGCATACGACTGGTATCGTAGCTTGCCTGATGGCTGCATAACTTCTTTTGCTGGTTTCAAACAAATGTTCTTGGAATAGTTTTATGAGGGAGTCAACGACATGACGATGTCTGCCCTCATTAAGATCAAACAAAGACACAATGAATCTACATAGAGTTTCATTGAAAGATTCTGCCGAGAGGCACTTAAAATACCTTTAGAAACTCCATCTGTTCTAATAATAGACACCTACAAATCAAACTTGTTGCCTATTGTCAGCATGTGGACGGGATCTACATAATTTCAAGATTGGCCTTCTTTCATTGTGAATGCCAAGGCGGCAGAGGTCAGTGCTAAAAAATTCAAGCAGTTAGGAGTTCAAATGACTCATCCTAACCAAGATGAACATTCTACACCTGGCGATAATAATCGCCAGAATAATCGTATGGGTAAAGAAACATTAGCTATCAATCTCAAGTGCAATGAGTCATTGGTTGTCAATGTTGCTCAGACAGCACCCACTCCATCAGCACCACTACAGAAGATACCTCGTCCAAAAGAAGAGTATTCTTTTGATGAGGATGATACTTTAAGCATCTTCGTTTGCTTAATTAAAAGTAATAAGCTTCAACTGCCAGAGGTAAAACGGTCAGAAGAAGTGGGTAAAACTGATCACCCTAAATATTGTGTTTATCATAGATTTATAGGACATCCAACCAGAGCATGCTACGTGCTTAAAGGTAAAATCCAGGAGATGGTCAACTCTTGAGCAATTACACTACAGCAGGATGAGAAGACTGTGACAGCTAATGTCGTCTCTGTACAGTTTGGTGATTTCCTACCATAACTTGTGTAAGATGGTGTTGTCCCTATTCCAAGAGCTACTCTCGAGATTGTGAATCTTTCACCTCCCCAAAATGAGGGTCTTATTCCACTATCAACTGACAGAGGGAAGATTATGTGGATTCATCCAGATCTGGTAGCAGATTTCGAAGCACCTACCTCTTCCAAGCAAAAGAAGCACTCCAAAACTAAATCCAAGAGCTGCAACATGGTATCCTTTGAACTAGTACCGGAAGAAAAAATTCTAATTGGCACTAGATCTGGGAAACCTTATCTTCAGGAATATCCCAAAACTCAAGAGAATTTTGTCTCATCTCCTGATGCTCCTCCTACATCATCTTCTCCTGCTGAGAATATACCATCTACATTCCTGACGGTAGTAGAACCAACTCCCCCTAAATCGACATCAGCAGACAAGGGAAAATAGCATGTCCGTTTTGACAAAAAACTGAAGAAGTCATCGTCTCTTGGACTTGAAAAGCCATATAATTTTGACATATTGGCTCAATTAGCCAATACTCCAGCAAGATTGTCAATCTTTGAACTCTTACGTCTCTCAAAAGAAACTCGAGAGACGTTAAGTGAATCTTTGATGCAGGCTGATGCTTGTCTTACTCTTCTCAAGAAGCCTGAAAAGGAGCCAGTCAGTTGTGCACATTGTCATAGTGTATTTGAACTAATGTCCAATATTACTTTTACACAAAATGACATGTTGTTAGAAGATAATCGTCATGATCGTCCTCTCTATTTTACGGGGTATGTGGACACCATAAAAGTCGATCGCATTCTGATTGACCCAGGGTCTTCTCTTAGTATCATGCCGAAGTCTTTGCTGGATGCTTTGAAGGTCCCAGTGCATAACCTTTCTACAACTATCACTACTATCTTGGGGTTCAATCAAGGAAGAAGTGAACCTTTGGGGAAGATACGCCTGAAACTACAAATTGGCAATCTTCGTACAGGTGACTTTTTATGTAATTAACAATCATGGCTCATACAATGCTTTATTAAGAAGGTCATTCCTCCATGAACATAATATTGTACCTTCTACTTTCCACCAATGTTTCAAATATGTGGATGGTAATGGAGAAGTCCAAAAAGAGGTTGCAGACCTGAATCCTTTCAAAGGATTTGAAGCATACTGTAACGACTCTCGCATGTATAAAGAGGAATTTATGAAGGTGGTACTGGCAATGGACACAGATGAAGAACAGAAAGGCGTACCAAATGATACTCTGGTGATCCCTGTCAAAGGGCGTATTTCCTGTCCTCAGTCTTCCAAACCACTGACTATCTATCTTCCTTCCCATGAGAAACAGCTTCCTGGAGATAGTCAGGAACAAAGGGAGCTCACCTCTTCTGAGGCGCTTGTAATCGACCTTCATCGTAAGAAGCCCCCTCCTCCTTCTCGTTCTTCTTCTCCCCCTCTAGTTATCAATTTGACTAACCCTGTTAAGGCTAAAGGTCCTATTGTAAATGATGGTGTAAAAATCAATAAAGTATCTCATTTACAGTATATTAATGTCTCTTACTATACTTAATGTTACTTGGATATGCTAGATAACTTTAAACCACTTACAATAGGACTCGTATCATCTCTGCGAAATATGGTATCATTGGATTCAATACAAGAATCATACTTCTTATTACCGTCTCGAAAGAAAGATGAAAGGCCTATACTTTTTAATAAAAGAGAGGAACAAAAAAATCATGCTCTATAATGATAATAGAGATGATACAAGAAGGCTACAATTATGTCGCTATAGTCCACAATCTAAAGCAATCATCCGTAAAATGGGTTATGATTTCAGAACAAGCCTCAACAGCGGTAAAGGAAGACGAACTCCTATTCGTATTTCTGTTCCAAAAAGAAAATCACAACAATACCACAGTAAAAGCGGGGGTTAGGTTATGCTTTACCACTTCCAACTCCAGAACCTTCCGAATCTGATAAAGAAGAACGATCTAACTCTTCTGATTCCATCTCATGGAATTCTGATACCAGCATTGGTCATGTTCATAGGGTGATAGTATCTTCTAACATGGTGTTTGCTGAATTCTCGAAAGATGATGAAGATGACATTTAAGAAGCTCCTGAAGCGGACCCTTGGGCACAAAGGATGGACAATCAGTGGGAACTTCGTTTTGAACAACGAGAGCCACCTACTGAGGATCAACTAGTCCAAATCGATATTGGAGAGAAGGGCGTATCACGACCAATCTTTATTAGCAAGAATCTTTCAGAGGATGATAAATAAGAACTAATTCACCTTATTCGTGAATATATTGATATCTTCGCCTGGAGTTATGAAGATATTCCAGGATTAGATCCTCAAGTTGCAACTCATAAACTTAATATCTTATCGAATGCCAAGCCGGTCAAACAACAACAACGACGGTTCAAGCCTGAAATGATGAATGCAATTGATGATGAAGTCAAAAAGCTTATAGCTTGCGATTTTATCAGAGAATAACAACATTCTGACTAGGTAGCCAACGTTGTACCAGTTTTGAAGAAGACTGGAAAAGTTCGGGTTTTCATAGACTTTAGGGATCTCAATTATGCTTTCCCTAAAGACGAATTCCTTCTCCCAATTACTGATATCATGATCGACAATACATGTGGATTCGAACGAATCTCTTTCATGGATGGGTTTTCTGAATATAATCAAATCTGGATGAATCTTGAAGATAAAAAATATACTTTATTCCGTACTCCTCGTAGAGTATACTGTTATATAGTCATGCCGTTCGGTCTTAAGAACGCAGGTACAACCTACCAGCGAGCTATGAGTACTATCTTTCGAGATCATTTACGAAAGACTGTCGAATGCTATGTTGACGATATTGCTGTCAAAAAGTCGTCTAAAAGAAGATCACATTCAAGATTTAAGAACTATTTTCAATCTAATGCGCCAACATCAACTCAAAATGAACCCCACCAAGTCTTTCTTGGGTGTCTCTAGTGGCAAATTTCTCTAATTCATCATTACCTCTAAGGGTATACACGTTGATCCCGAGAAGATCAAAGCCATTCAAGAGATGCGTCCTCCACGCAACCTAAAAGAGATACGAGAATTCCAAGGTCGACTTGCGTACATCAGGCGGTTCATTTCGAATTTATCTGGACGTTGCAGACCATTTACTCAGTTAATGAAGAAAGGTGTATCTTTCATTTGGACGGAAGAATGTCAACGAGCATTTGATGACATAAAGTGGTATTTAATGAGTCCACCGATTCTTGTACCACCGATCTCAGGAATACCTTTCTTGATGTATGTCAGGGCAATGGACCATTCATTGGGAACGTTACTAGCTCAGAAGAACAAGGAAGGTCATGAACAAGCCATCTACTACCTTAGTCGAACGATGATTGGGGCTGAACATCGTTATAGTCCGGTAGAGAAGGAATGTTTAGCCTTAATGTTTGCCGTTCAGAAGACAAGACATTGCATCATAGGCCAAACTATTCATGTCATATCCCGAGTCAATCCTCTTCGAGTCTTAATGAAGAAGCCAAGTACACTCAATTCTAGGCTTGCTGCATAGGCCATATTATTAGCACAATATGATATGGTGTATGTTCTCCAAAAGTCTGTAAAAGGCCAAGCACTTGCTGACTTCTTAGCAGCTGATCCTATCCCTGAAACATCTAAACTCTATGACGAGATTCCAGACGAAATATTAGAATCAAATATGATCTCAGAAGAATTTCCTACTTGGCGTTTATTCTTTGACGGAGCATCTAGAATTAGACCTGGAGGCACCTTGGTTACTGGAGTAGGAATTGTTCTTGTTTCACCAGATGGATTAGCTATTCAGAGAGCTTATTCTTTAGATGAGTCATGCTCCAACAATGTAGCAGAATACAATACTTTACTTATTGGACTCCAATTAGCCAAACAACTGGATATTGAATATCTTGAGGTATATGGTGATTCTAAACTGATTGTTAATCAGGTTAGAGGCATATATGAAGTCCGACATCAAGATCTGGTATCATACCATGAAGCAGCTATCAGAATAGTTCTTCGTTCAAAGGGTTCTTCATCGAACATATACGTCGTACATGCAATACAGAAGCTGATGCCTTAGCTAACCTAGCTGCGGTATTGGCAGTTCCAGTCAAAAGACAACAAATGGTTGTTATCTCTAATAGAGAACTATTTTGTATTAAAAATAACCATAGCATTGAATTCAGCCATTCAACTGAAGTCAATGTCATTAGCGAGGACTGGAGAGCACCTTTTATTGATTTTGTAGTACATGACATATTGCCAGAAGATCCTAAGGAAGCTACAAGTATTCGTCGCCGATCACTTCGATTTTATTATAATCATACGACTAAGACTCTCTATCGAAGAACCTTTGATGGATTACTTTTGAGATGTCTTGCTGGTGATGAAGCAAAGCAGATATTACGCAAAGCTCATGATGGCGTTTGTAAAGCACATCAGCCTGGTCCTAAATTACAGGATCATATTCGACGTATGGGCTATTACTGGCCCTCTATGGTATCGGATGCCATTGACTATGCAAGAAAATGTCGAGCATGTCAGATTCATGCAGATTTTATTTACCAACCGTCGAAGTTTCTTCATCCGACTGCTGCCTCATGGCCCTTTGAAGCTTGGGGCATGGATATAATCGGTCCTATCAATCCTCCTTTATCTAAAGGACATCGGTTCATTCTGGCTATAACCTATTATTTCTCTAAATGGGCTGAAGCTATACCTCTGGCTGAAGTGAAAACTAGTAGTGTCATCAATTTTATCAAACATCATGTGATATACAGATTTGGTGTACCTCGTCGAATTATCTATGATAATGGACCATAGTTTGTCAGTCAGAAGTTTACCAGGTTCTGTGATGATAACATAATCAATAATGTTGCTTCTACGGCCTATAATCCTACAGCTAACGGGTTAGCCGAAGCATTCAACAAGACTGTTATCAAACTCCTTAAGAAATTTGTTTCTATTAACAAACATAATTGGAGTGAGAAACTTGGAGAATGTCTATGGGCTTATCGAACTATAGTCCGTAATCCCACATGTTGTACACCTTTTTCCCTAGTATATGGATGTGAAGCTGTTTTACCACTGGAAATTCAAATTCCTTCATTGAGAATCGCCATCGCTAATGAACTTACTACAGAGAATAATGATCGTCTTCGACTTCAAGAATTGGAAGCGCTCGACGAGAAAAGGCTATTGGCTCAACAACACATTGAACTTTATCAAGCCCATATTTCAAAAGCTTTCAATCGAAAAGTCAGAGTACGAACATTTCAGGAAGGCGAGTTAGTGCTTATAGTCAGACGTCCTATGGCTATGACTCATATGAGCAAAGGTAAGTTCGAGACAAAATGGGAAGGCCCGTATGTGGTAAATAAGGTTTTCTCAAATGGAGCCTATCAATTAACGGATATGGATGGCAGAGTTGCTATGATGCCTATCATTGGTAAATTTCTCAAGAAATATTATGTATAAAAGCAGAGTGTACTTTATTTCAGAGAAATAATGTAAATAAAGTTTATTTTATTCAAAAAATAAAATGGGATTACATAATATTAAGGACGAGGAGGAGGTCTCAATCCTTCCTGATTAAATACATAGTTTGCCAACAGTTCAAACATCTCGTTGTTTGAATGTACTAGGAATTCACAAGCAGTCATCCTCAATACTTCTTCTTCGGCAGTCTTCCCAGGCTCCACTAGCTTAGCAATTAAGTCATGTCCTGGTGCAGGAGCAGTTGAGCCTTCACTCCTTTCTTTCTGAGGAGGCTTTGGAGGCTCAGTAGGAGGCGTCTCAGTCTTTCCTTCAATCTTCGGAGTGAGCAAATCTTTGGAAGACATTTTGTACAGAAAGAAAAGAAATTGACGATATCTACGAAAGTTTTGCTCTATTTATAGACAGAACGATTGGATAGTTGGTTTCGAGAACTGATGCGACTTTCCGAAAGTAGTCCAACGGTTCATTCATTTATAACTGTTCATTCATTTATTCTCTTCCTCAAGAATCGAGACAACTGTTCGTTCATTCAGTATCTTTTTTGAGACAACTGTTCATTCATTCACTTTCTTTGACTTATCATTCATTTGGCATAGATTGTCTCTTATTTTAAGTAATATGAATTCATGTCCTCCATACCTATGAATTCTGATTATTTACATCAGCAACTTGTCACATCCACATTTCTCCTAGATTTTATTTTCTATCACATCAAAATCAAATCATAAAGAAGAGAAAATTATTCTTTATTCCTTCTTTAAAAACATAGATACATCTTAATAGAAATCTACTATATCCCAGATTTTCATTCTAAGTATAACAAATGAAGGTCTATTACATCTTTGGATCTTCTTCTTAATGCCAGTTCCTTGTTATCTTGTCCTGAAGCAGCGTGCAAGACAACGGAATCAACTCTGGTCTTCTATCTCAGAAAGACGAGATGAGAACCACAGAGTACAGCAACTCAAAGACGACTCGTCATGAGAACTAGGAATGAGATCACCCTTGTGATACGATTCCTAATTATGTCTCTCCACCATCCAACTCTCATATATAAAGGCTATTCCTACCATCTGAGGAAGACCCTTCTGGAACACAGAGGGTCCTGAGCTGTCTGATTTGAGTGTCATAATCACATGAGCTGTCTAATATGGGTATCAGAAGAATGCTTTTCATAGCATCCAGGTCACCAATGCCAGTTTTGAAGAAGCTTGTCAACCAAACTTCTGTAAATATTAACAAAGAAAGAAAAGTTAGTAAAATCTATCAAAACTGCATGCCTCTGATCAATAGGCGCATAATCAACAGTGTGCGCCTCTGACCGAAGTCAAACACTGGGTTGTAGTGTGCGCCCATTCTCAGAACAACAGGCACATATTAACAGTACGCGCCTCTAACCGAAGTTAGGCACTAGATTGCAGTGTGCGCCTATTTTTAAAATAACTGGCGCATATCAACGGTATGTACCTCTAACCGAAGTTAGGCACTGGATTGCAGTGCGCACCTACTTTCAGAATAACTGGCACATATCAACAGTGCGCGCCTCTGATCGAAGTCAGACACTAGATTGTAGTGTGCGCCTCTTCTCAGAATTTCAGGCGCGTATCTACAACATGTGCTTCATTTCTACAAGTCAACACCTATCTTCAAATTTATCTTAGTAAAAAGTGGTGCAAAGTAAAACACTCATGTTTGAAAACCATTGGTTCTTTGTGAGACTTACCAGCTTCCAAAGACGCGACATGCAAAAGAATATCATCGGGTTGAAATGGCGCAAGTAAACTTGTGGATGTTGGATTTTTGCTGGATAGTGGGACCTTGTGAGAAGTCATCTGAGAAAGCATGAATGTCTCTTTCATTTTGGCTATCCTTTAAAAAGTGTTGAAGATGTGAACAATATATTGTTCTAGGAGTTTATTTTGGGAAAGAACTAAACAATAGGCGCTTAAAACCACATAATGACTGCCATGTGTCTCTCAAAGAAACAGTAAGCATTGAATTAGTCAAAGGAGCACATTTACATGCGCCACTTGATGTGCCACTTAAAATCACAGCCACACAATAAAGATGCAAGAAGTTTTAAATTTTATTTCATAAAGAAGGGTAGACCCCTACAGACAGACAGGAAAGGACACATGGAAAGAAAATAAAAAAAAGCTAGCACGCTTAACATTATTTGTTTTTCTCGTCTTCATCATTGGTTTGATGAAGGGCAGCGTCCAACTCTTGTATGTTGTGGATCCCTGAGAGACGTATCAGACTAAGGAATTCCTCCGAATCGTCGCGCTCTTCAGAGGAAAGTGATGGCCCACCACTCGAGTGCTTGAAGATTGTTGGATTTAAACCAAAACAGTCTAAGAAGTTCACCGCCCTCAGTGACGGGTCAGCCTCCAACAAATAACTCGTAGGCATGACATCTTTTGCTCCATGGGACTTGACTTTAGTGTCAGCATTGGTCTCCATCTCCTTCTTCTTAGGTGCCATCGAAGTACAGAAGTGAAAGAATGAGTATAAGGACTAGCCCCTATATATATAACCAAACCAACTCTTCATATTCCTCATGGGAAACCGAAAATCATCAATGAAACTCGGGAAGACGAGGAGGAGATCGAATATTTTTGAGAAATTTAATTATGACGGCTAAGCATTGACTGGCGCAATCTAAGCAAAACTTGCATAATTCAAAGTATTTCAAAACTTTAAAGTATTCTTAAAGTTTCAAAAACTTTGAAGGGGGTCTTGTAGGGCCTAAAAATCAAATTGTGCCATGTATTTACCACTCAGCAATCAAGTTGTTCCCCAAAAATCAAGCTGCGCCACTATTATGATGATCAGAGATCAAACTGCGCCACTGATCAGGTTGCGCCATTTATCAGACTACGCCCAGTCATGTTGTGCCAAAGTCTACATGGCGTCTGACATTTAATTGCCATCATTGCCTGATAGCACTGACAACTGACAGCACAGTAAATGAAGAAAATCTCTTCGAATCCCTCAAAATGTGTCGTTCGAAGAGATTTAATTGACAACTGTCCTGCACAGCTTGTGAGTTGCGCCTAGGCGCAATCTAAACAAATTTCTTAGTTGCGCCTAGGCGCAATCTGGATGAATTATTCAAAAGCTGCCACGTATCTAGGCACAGCCCAAATCAGGCGTAGTTTGACTCGTTGACTGAAGCTCGCACAACCTGATAAAGTTGAGACAACTTACATTCTAAAGCAAGATGACGTGGCGTACATGCCACTAATCTCTCAAAACGTGTCCACTATTATGTACATGACCATGCGCATCTCAATCACATGATGCCATGCGTCTAAATACAGTTAGTACACGATTGTTAACTAAATGAAAGTTGGCGCAACATAAGGTTGGCGTAACCCAAAGTGGCACAATCCAGCCTCGCGCACATCAGAATAACTGCTAAAATAGTTATTTTCATAACTCTATAAATAGAATTTCCAATCATTATCAAAGTATCACAGAGATCAAGTACTCTTGCAAAAATTGCTGCTACATTCTCCAGAGGCTCTAGTCTTCAAGTTCACATAGTCCAAGGGATAAAATGATCGCCTTCTGATCAGATTCCTACAGTTGTACTTTTCCAGAATTCAAATTGTACTCTTTTCTAAAGTTTGTAATAAAACTTTTTGTTTTTGCAAACAGTCACACACATAGTCACCTTCGTGTTTGCTAAGTTTCGCGGGTTCTAGTTGGGTATTTTGCGATTTGGGTCTCGAGTTGAGTTTTCGGGTTTCGACTATATATATATTGAATTAATTTTTGTCATAATTTGATTTCCTGAGATTTTAGTTATAATTTCTGAGTTTATAATAGGTTAATTAGGTTCTGGACTTGTTGGTATTGATCTCTAATTTTACATCTAAGTTTTCTATCATATTATATATATATATATATATATATATATATATATATATATATATATATATATATATATATATATATATATATATATATATATATATATATATATATATATAGATATATATATATATATATATATATATATATATATATATATATATATATGTATATATATATATTAATATTATATACTATATATATATATATATATATACATATATATTATAGATACATTATATTATATATATAATATATATATATATATATATATATATATATATATAATATATATATATATATATATATATATATATATTATACATATATATATATATATATATATATATATATATATATATATATAATATATATATATATATATATATATATATATATATATATATATTATATATAATATATATATATATATATATATATATATATATATATATATTTATGTAGATAGTTGAGAGTATTGTGTTTTATTCTCAGTTTTAGCCCCATGGCAGCCTTCACTCGACACCCCCCCCCCCCCCCCCTCTTCTTTTTCCCTTCCTTACAAGCTTAGTTATATATATATATATATATATATATATATATATATATATATATATATATATATATATATATATATATATATATAATATATATATATATATATATATATATATATATATATATATATGTATAGTCATAACTCGTGCCCATAGGGCATGGTTCATTTAAGGTATTCCCCCTCAAAATCTTGGACCCATTTTATTTAGATTTCCCATAAAACCCCACTCTCAATAATGCGCATCCACAACCATTATGAGGCCCCCATCAAAATATTAAATTCCAACCATCAAAATATTAAATCCCCATCTTTGGATTCCCCATAAAACC
This sequence comes from Iris pallida, assembly GCA_029216955.1. NCBI lineage: Eukaryota > Viridiplantae > Streptophyta > Magnoliopsida > Asparagales > Iridaceae > Iris > Iris pallida. Next base: position 29,726,565 of record JANAVB010004800.1, on the reverse strand, counting down.
CCACTCCCAATAATGCTCTTCCCTATAAAACCCCACTCCCATAATGCTCTTCCCCATAAATCCCACAACCGTTGATTCACCAAGATTAAATCCCAACCACTCTTTATCTTGGCACAGTCAGCCCTAGGATTCAAAAACCTTTGTGTTTTGTATAAGATATATATATATATATAGATATATATATATATATATATATATATATATATATATATTTTATATATATATATATATATATATATATATATATATGGAAGCGGATCAAAAACCCCCCTTAGAAATCCCCCCAAAAACCCCCCTCACTCTAATTCGTAATTCAATGTTAATATTAATGTTAATATTAATGTTAATATTAATATTAATGTCAATATTAACATTAAATACTAAAATTAACATTAAACTTAACATTAAAATTAAAATTAACATTAACATTAACACTAATATTAACATTAATATTAACATTAATATAAAAAAAATAAAAATTAATATTAATATTAACATTAACATTAACATTAATATTAACATTAATATTAACATTAACATTAATATTAACATTAATATTAACATTAATATTACGAATTAGAGTGAGGGGGGTTTTGGGGGGGCTTTCTAAGGGTGGCTTTTGATCCGCTCCCTATATATATATATATATATATATATATATTTTTATATATATATATATATATATATATATATATATATATAAAATATATATATATATATATATATATATATATATATATATATATATATATATATATATATATATATATATATTGCCTTGAATGAATGAATATATATAAGTATATATAAATGTGTTTGCTATTGAGTGTAACCTCGGGAGTATTAAGTCAGTTTAGGATTGACCGAATGAGCCTAAAATGGCCGAGTCGACCGACAAGTTGGCCAAGTTGACAAAAGTCAAATTTGGGTCAAACTTGATCCAAATCGACTCAAACGAACTTAGAATGACTTGGAAACTTGTGCTTGACCAAAAAATTAGTAAACGGTTGACTTATAGTTGACCAGGTTTGAACAGAGTTGACCAGGTTTGATCAGAGTTGACCAAGGGTTGACTTTGACCTAGAAGGACCTAGAATCATGTAGAATTGTATTGTAGACCTTTCTTATGATATTTTAGACCATGTTGTGACTTATGGTTATTTTAAATAGGATTACATCACTCCAGTTCAGTTACACTTCCTCATCAGCAGCTTGGATAATCAGGCGAGTACATTCTCTGACCGTTTCATACTTGTTATGACATATTCACTTGTTATAGACTAGTTTACTTGATGCTGTCACGATGTTATCACGGATTAGTATTATATGGATCTCTTTATGCGATGTTATCCCCTCGGATACATCGGGTATATTGTACTCATGTACTTTATCATGTGCATCGTCTGCTCCTTGTATTCATATTTATTCATGTATACTCATGTGACATTCATGTACACTCATGATCATGTGAGCTTTTCATGTATAAACTAGTTGTTTCATATGGACTGATCCTCCATGTGAGATACTACCTTTTATGTGCAATGACATAACCTGGACAGATCCTTGTGTACTGATTAGGGCAGGGGGAGTATTTATTTGGTTATGTGATCTACACCATTATCATGTACAAATTCAAATTAGATTTAAGTCATGTATAACCTAAGCCTGTTTACATAACCAAACATGTGCTTCTGAATCACGTAGTTAGTTCAATTTTCTTATCTATATCATATATATCTATTTCCACTATATCATGTTCTTCTTTTTACAGTCTCTCTACTATTTATCTACAGCATTTTATGTATATAATTCTATAGCTTGTTCATATTTTTCTTTTATGTTATGAACTGTGTGAGAGATATGTATTCGTTTCTGTCCTGACTGGACCTGTTGAAAATATTACAGATGATGAGTATTGCAGTGATACTTACTATGGAGCAGGCCTAGTTGACACAGGTGACCTAGACGCTCAGGAGGATCCAGTAGTCGCTGAGGACTTACCATTAGCTTAGTCTAGACTTATCTTATTATCTAGCTTTATGAGACATTTAAGATTATATTGAGATTTTATTTATGGTGTGGTTTATACCGAGACTTATTATTCATATTTGTGACTCTCTGTCGAGATTATCTTATCTTCTATTTCATCTTAGATATGGTGATTGAGTTGTACTTTATATATTGTTCTCCTTTCGGAGCATATTCACATTATGTTAGATGTTGTGACCTAGGACAGTGTTCTACCGTCGACACTGTGGCGTAGGCTGGACGTACCCACTTCTCATGCCCTTACACTGGGTGCGGCTCGTGACACGTTTTTAGTGGTGGCCCATGCAGGTCTAGATTCGCATTAGTACGATGTCGTGGTAGTACAGCGACTTAGTTGTACTACTACGAGCCTGCTATAAAGTATAGGAAGTAAAGTATTAGAATGAGAGGATACTCAATCACTATTAGAATTTCTTGAGAGATTCCTGGGACGACCCTTGAGAATCTTATTTTAACTTCGACTTAAAATATTTTTCCTTGATTTGATTCACCCATTACTCATTTCATTCACCCATTACTCCTCATTATTGAATTTGATTTTGATGGATTCATTGTTGAATTTTGAATCTTGATGATTAATTGTTAACTTTGAGTTTGTATTTAAATATATATATATATATATATATATATATATATATATATATATATATATATATATAAAATATATATATATATATATATATAAAATATATATATATATATATTTTATTTTTTTGGAATTTAAGGTATAACCTGATAACATACTTGATAAAGACAGTGAGAAAGGTAAATGTCTACTTTATTTGTGGTGTTAGAATTTATCGCAGTCATACTGGCTAGCATGACAAGGACGTAGAGCCTGATTTAGATATACTTATCCTAGTTATGGAATCTAGATTTTCTTGCAGCCATACCGGTTGGCGTGGTAAGAATTCTAAATAACATGATTATAGGGTGTATACCTTAGTTACGGACTCTATTGTTTATTGTAGCTATGCTTACTGGCGTCGCAAAATTCTAGCAACATGATTTCAGGAAGACGTGTACGGTTATCAGATTATATCTTAAAATTGGTTCATTTCTTTTGAACAGATGAATAAGAACATATTTCATCATTATTTCTTTCTTACCATTATTTTTTGTATTATAATTTTCCTTTATCTTAGTTAACTCTGTCCCAATTACATCAATCACCCATCTCGTATTAAATTCTATCATCTATACTTTGAAACCTTTGAATCTCCATACCTTTTTACCTTGGAAGGGTCGAGGAAGTAATATAAATCATCTAGCTCGGAAAGGACGTAATTTGTTAACATATGGTAATCTTTGTAGGAATCTAAATGTTGGTCTTTGATATAGAATTTTGAGATAGAGGTGTGGTAAAAAGTGAGAATGAAATTAAGAGATTTATATTATCAATTTAGGAACGATCATGCATAGAGAAATATTTTGGATATAAATAATTCATAGATGTATTTCCTAACTGACGAGGATATTCGAGGTCGACATAGTTTGAGGACTTGGATAATTTTTGGTTATTGATTCTTGAGGCGTTTCACTTTAAGGCTATGATGTTAAATTTAGGAATTTAGTAATGGAGAAGAGATTTTAACTGTATTCGATGGCAATACGAAATTGAATAAGATATTGCAAGAAAATGGCTAAGAACATAAGGATTTTTGAGTTATAAAAAATATAGAGATTTTAAGAAAATTTTAAATTTAAGGAGAATAATATTTGAGGGTGTACGTTGAAGGAAATATGAAGGTTGATTCTATAATGAAGAATAAGTTTTGTAAGGCCTAGTGGTTTTAGATTGAATAACACGAGGAGAGTAATTTGAACAAGTTCAAGGATTTCATAAATCTTGATTTAGAGGTTTTGGATCTAATTTAGGACAAGATGGAAGAATTTGGATTTAAAAATGATTAAGTGGTTAGTATTGAGTGCTAATGAATAAAAGGGTATGCTTCATGAGTAATGTTTTGGAATTTAGGAATTGAGCCTACGATGATCATGACAAGGTCCAATCTTCATAACGAAAGGGTATAAATTCGTGGTGGTAGGCATATAAAGTTGATTTTCATATTTGGACTTATGAGATAAAGATATGGTTGGCAAATGATGATTAGACAAGCTTGATGGTATCAGAGAGAGATGATTAACTTGACTTCCCTATGAAACCTTATCTTTTGTTTTTCCTATCAAAAGGAGGAAATAGACTTATTCCATATCTTTAAATTATCCTTTAAAAGTTTTCAATATCATTGAACCCTAACTCCCTTGATCACGACCAATCGACTTTGGTCATCTTTTCTTATCATATTAATATCCTGGGTCGTACTCAATTGAATTAAATTTAATTGTGACCTAGATCTCCATCCTTGGATGCTCGTGCTCAGACTTCGATGACCTTGTTCCCCATCTTGTCCAAATCTTGATTTACCCATAAATTGATCAACTTAGATCGTGTCGAGTCTAAATTTTTTTTATATATATCATGATTGGATTTCAATGCTATTGACAGTCATGCTTTAAAATTTCAATTTTGATCATCTTTAGAATAGTAACGCTTTATAGTTAATTCCTAGCTATTTTTTTATAATTACCAGTTTTTATATAGGATGATAGACTGCCTTACAGCCCGATGATTTATTGTTTTTCTTATCTTTTTTCAGTATGGCACCCATGACCAGAGTTTGTCCCCAGTGCACAACTGCAGTTCCGGATGAGAACGAGATTGTACTTCCCCCTTTCATTGCTCAGTAGATGTTAGAAGCCTCACCGGAGAGTTTTCCTCCATCTTCTATCCTTCATGAGAGGGCTGCAGTTCAGCCGGAGATTGAGGGCCTCCCTTTGCCTCCTGGAGTAGTACCCCATGCCATTCCTGATGGGGCTCAGATTTACAGACTTCTTCAGGATGTGTGGAAGGTACAGAGACTTCAGGATGAGCTTATGAGAAAACAGAGTCTTAGTATCCAACTGTTGTGGGATTACATTCATTCGAGGGAAGACCCTAACCCCAAGAGGGTGAGGAGCAGTATATACCCAGAGCCTCAGGAGTACCCGGCTTCCAGCCTAGACCAGCCTATCCAGTTCAGATTCCTGTCCAGCAGAGGCCAGTTGAGCGAGTGCCTACCTGTGTCTTTGTAAGAAGCCTGGGCACGTATGGAAGGACTATAGGAAGAGACTAGGATTATGACTATTATGTGGGTCAGCTGGACACAGGATGCTACATGGTCCTACTGCACCTGTCCCTAGTCGAGGCCTATCTCCAGGAGAGAGTTCCAGCTACCAGACCTAGTAGAGGTGAGTTCTTGACCTATACCTTATCCTGTCTTGATGATTACTGTACCCTACCATATTGTTAATATGTTTTGATACCTTATGACTACTTTTGATCTAGTATGACTATAATGGCTAGATGATGAGATCTCAAACTGATATTACCTGCCATAATCCTGTATGATATCTTTCCAACTGTATGATTTAGATAAGTTTTCTTAAGACTATGATTGTTGAGGATTTGACCTAGAAGGAGTACGACCACTTTAGTTTTGAGGACGAAATTATTTTAAGAATGGTAGATTTGTCACACTCATTTTTCTAATTAAGGGTATTCTAGTCATTATGTGCTAATTTAATTTTTTTATTAATTAAATTGATTGGTGTGTGGCTTGATTGGTGTTTTGGTAGTAGAAGGTGGTATAACCATAGTCAACCTTGAGTAGAAGCCTAATAATGTAATTAGATTTATTATTGGTTTTTATATTTTAATTTAGAATTATTGTCTATTTTAAGAATCATTTAATTTATTTTTTAGTTATTTTTCATTTAGCCTTTAAGCCTTTTTGTCAATGGGCCTTTTTAGCAACTTGAGGAGTGTTGGCCCATGACCAAACTCTAAACCTAACCCTAATACCCCCTTGGCCGGCCAAACACAGCAGCCCCTCTTTTTCCATGGTGAGAAACATAGGAGCCGTTACAAATTCAAAACCCTAGTTTTTCCCTTCTCTTCCAAAGGCCATATTCTCTCGTTTCTCACCCAAATCCTTCAAAATGAAGTGTGTTGCGACCGTTGGGAGGAGAGGAACCTGCTGGAGACTTGCTAGCGAGGGATCAGAGGCGTTTGACCAGAGGGAATCGGCAATCGACGTGTTTGGAAGGCTTGTTTCATTGAGTTTTGACACTCAATAGGTAAATCTCTCTAAACACTTGTTAATTCTATTTTTTTCGTAGATGCATCCATATAGGTATCCCAGACCTGTGCAAGAAGTTTGGTAGGTTTGTAATTTCGTTTGATAGCCGTATCCGACACGTGTTGGTCCTATGGAACACGTGTTCGACGAAATACCACTTAGAACTGAAAATTGTTATTTTTCGATTCTGTTTTCACGAATTCCTTGCTAATATTATTTGTAATAACTTTCGTAAAGACGGATCTTGATTCGACACGATTTCAGTGTCCGAATCGGACACGGACACGCGTGCACGAGGCCCATGCACGGCCCTGTGCATGCCCTGCTGTTTGTGCATCATAATTCGACGCACAGAGCTCCGTTTCGCATGAAATTTTATAGACGCATGGGAGCAACCTCTGCCCATATGCTCCAAAAATTTTATGATGTTTCGTGAAGCGTGCGCGGAGAAATCCAACGTACACGGTTCAGCCAGCACCGTACACACGGCTGAAAAGTGTCGCTGACACGGCCTTCGTACGCGAGCACGACGCGACGAGGACCCATTCCAGGAGCACGAGCACAAAGCCCTATACCTGGGCTACCCAGGGACTCATACTTGTTTGGACATATTCACTTGTTATAGACTAGTTTACTTGATGCTGTCACGATGTTATCACGGATTAGTACTATATGAATCTCTTCATGCGATGTTATCCCCTCGAATACATCGGGTATATTATGCTCATGTACTTTATCATGTGCATCGTCTACTCCTTGTATTCGTATTTATTCATGTATACTCATGTGACATTCATGTACACTCATGATCATGTGAGCTTTTTATATATAAACCAGTTGTTTCATATGGACTGATCCTCCATGTAAGACACTACCTTTCATGTGAAATAACATAACCTGGACAGATCCTTATGTATTGATTGGGGCAGGGGAGTATTTATTTTGTTATGTGATCTACACCATTATCATGTACAACTCCAAATTAGATTTAAGTCATGTATAACCTAAGCCTGTTTACATAACCAAACATGTGCTTCTGAATCACGTAGTTAGTTCAGTTTTCTTATCTATATCATGTATATCTATTTCCACTATATCATGTTCTTCTTTTTACAGTCTTTCTACTATTTTTTTACAGCATTTCATGTATATTATTCTATAGCTTGTTCATATTTTCCTTTCATGTTATGAACTGTGTGAGAGATATGTATTCGTTCCTGTCCTGACTAGACCTGTTGAAAATATTACAGATAATGAGGATTACTGCGATACTTACTATGGAGCAGGCATAGTTGACACAGGTAATCTGGACCCTTAGGAGGATCCAGTAGTCGCTGAGGACTTGCTATTAGCTTAGTCTAGACTTATCTTATTATCTAGCTTTATGAGACATTTGAGATTGTATTGAGATTTTGTTTATGGTGTGGTTTACACCAAGACTTATTATTCATATTTGTGACTCTTTGTCGAGATTATCTTATCTTCTAATCCATCTTAGATATGGTGATTGAGTTGTACTTTATATATTGTTCTCCTTTCGGAGCATATTCATATTATGTTAGATGTTGTGACCTAGGACAGCGTTCTACCGTCGACACTGCGGCGTAGGCTGGACGTACCCACTTCTCGTGCCCTTACACTGGGTGCAGGTCGTGACACGTATTGCGGACTCAACTTTTCGTACACACCAAATCTAATGATCCCACGAGTAGGCGAGATCCGCAAGAACACGTGGTCCCCAACAGAAAATTCTAACGATCTACGATGATGGTCTGCCCAATGACGATGTCGATCGTGCACAACTCGAAGTCATTCTCTAATCCCCTTAACCACTTCAACCATCTGAATAATCACCTCTGGGCCTACCATCTTTCTTTCTCCGATATTATCCCATACCAGTAGTGACCTGCACTTCTTACCGTATAGTGCTTCGAATGGCGCCATCTGAATACTGGCTTGATAACTGTTGTTGTACGAGAATTCGACTAAGTGCAGGTGACTCTCCCATGATCCTCCAAAATCTAGGGTGCAAGCTCGTAACATATCTTCTAAAGTCTGAATTGTTCTTTCTGATTTTCTGTCCCTCTGTGGTTGGTAAGCCGTACTAAATCTTAACTTGGTACCCAGGCTCTGATGTAAACTCTTCCAGAAATGTGATGTAAAATGGGTATCTCTATCTGACACAATACTGACAGGAACCCCATGCTGCATGACTATCTGCTGCATATACAACTCTGCCAACTTTTTTGTAGATTGTCCTACTCTAAAGGAAGAAAATGTGCCACCTTCGTAAGCCGATCCACTATCACCCAAATAGCATACTTGCCACTTGGTGATCTCGGTAAACCGGTCACAAAGTCCATTGTGATATGCTCCCACTTTCATTCTGGGATAGGAAGCGGTTGTAATAATCCAGCTGGCCTCTGTTGTTCTGCCTTCACTTGCTGACATATTAAGCAACGGGAAACAAATCTAGCTATCTCCCTCTTCATTCCGTTCCACCAGAAGTGCTACTTGTTATCTTTGTACATTTTGGTCCCTCCGGGGTGTATAGAATACTGAGAACTGTGGGCTTCTGACATAACCTCATGTCTGATATCTCTACTTGGCACACATAGAATTGATCCAAATCTAAGTGTTCCATCTTCGTGAATTTTTATCACCTTCCTGAGTCCTGGCTCACATTCTGTCCTAAGCTTCTGAATCATTGGGTCATGTGCCTGAGCTGCCTTGATCCTGTCTACCAAGTCGGATTGAACTCGTAAACTTGTCAGAATTCCTACATCACTAGGAAGTATAACCTCGATGCCCATCTTTTGAAGATCTTCTAAAATATATTTTTGTGATGTCAACATAAATGCGCCGTATCTCCTGCTAAGAGCATCTGCTACCACATTTGCCTTGCCTGGATGATACTGAAGCTCTATGTCATAATCCTTGATCAACTCTAACCATCTCCTCTGTCTCATGTTCAGTTCCTTCTGAGTAAAGATGTACTTCAGACTTTTGTGGTCTATGTACATGTCCATTCGGTCACCGTAAAAGTAATGTCTCCATAGCTTCAAAGCAAATACTATTGCTGCCAACTCCAAATCATGAGTCGGATAATTCTTCTCGTGGTCTCAAAGTTGTCTAGATGCATATGCTATCACCTTCCCATGTTGTATTAGGACACACCCAAGTCCCTTTTCTGACGCGTCACAATATACAGATAAACCTCCGGGTCCAACTGGTAATGTAGAATAGGTGTCGAGATCAACTTCTGCTTCAAATTCTCAAATAATGCATGGTACTCTGCCGACCAGACAAATGGCACATCCTTTCATGTCAAGCGGGTCATGGATGCTGAGAGTCTTACAAAGTCTGATACGAACCTTCTGTAATATCCTACCAATCCCAAGAAACTTCGCACATCTGCTACGGTCTTAGGCATTGGCTAACTTTCTACTACTTCTACTTTATTGGGATCCACTGCTACTCCAGCCCCTAATATGATGTGCCCCAAGAATGAAATACGATTCGTCCAAAACTCACACTTGCTGAGCTTGGCGTACAACTGGTTCTCTCTCATAACATGTAACACTTTCTTAAGGTGATCTTCATGCTCTTCTTCACTAGCTGAATATACGAGAATGTCGTCGAGGAACACAACGACAAATTGATCTAAGTATGGCATAAAGATGCGGTTCATCAAATCCATAAATATTGTTGGAGCATTGGTCAAACCAAACGGCATAAATAAGAATTCGTAATGCCCGTAATTTGACCTGAATGTCGTCATGGGAATATTATCTTCTCGAACTCTAACTTGATGATATCCTGACCAAAGATCTATCTTGGAGAAAACTCTTGCTCTGCTCAACTGATCAAACAAGTCGTCAATCCTTGGTAGTGGGTACTTGTTCTTTACTGTTGATGCATTGAGCTTTCTGTAGTCAATGTACAATCTTGATGACCCATCCTTCTTCCCTACAAGTACCACTGGTGCTGCCCATGGTGATTCGCTGTCTCGAATGAACTTCTTCGCCTTCAGTTCCTCTATGTGCTGATACACCTTGGCCTGCTCTGAATCCGACATTCTGTAAACTCGATTCGATATCGGTTTAGTTCCAGGTGCCAATTCTATACTGAACTGTAAAACCCCTAAATTTCTACTATATTTTTATATTAAAATTTGTACGGATTTAAAATTTTGTATTGTACGTCGTGCGCGAAATTTTATTTTCCGTAATTGCTCGACGAGTGCGAATATGTGCGAGTGTACATATTTTTAGAAAAATATTTTTCTAATTTTATAGTTTAAATAATGGATATAATAATTATTTGTATTTTACTTAAAGTTTATGTTATGCAAATATTCCTTGCATATGAGATACATTAATTTGAATTTATATATAATTCCATTTTCGAAATTTATTAATATTAATATTTATTATTCAAAAAGATATTTAAAAATATTTATTTTCGAAATTATTATTATTGATATTTTTGGAAAATATATTTGGAAGTTATTGTAGCCATTTAAATCATGATTTGATTTTTTGGATTTATTTAAAAAGATTAAATTAATATCCATATTTGGAATTTGAATTATCTTATTTGATTTTAAAATAAAAGATATAATTTAATTAGATTTAAATTGGATTTTGATTCGGATTTGGATTTATTTAAATTAATAGATTGAATTACCTAATTGGGTTTAAACAAAACCTAATCCTTATCCAATGGGTATTCCCACATCCTATAAATAGGCAGGTAATCCTCCATATAATTATTCCACAAATTACTTCAAATTCCACAACCGCAATGTACATCGTGTCTGTGCCCTTCCGCATCCACTATTCCCCTAGTACATGTACATTATTCCTCTTCGCGTCCAACAATTCCGGACGCATCTCCTCGCCACCACCACCGTGTCGGACACACCCGACAAGGCCAATTTCTATCAAACCCTAATCTGACCCTAAACCTAATGCCGCCTGCATACACCCGTCCTCGCCGCAGCCTTCCCGAACACACATCCACCATCACCAACCTCACTCCCCCTCACTGCTAGCCCATCGCAATCGTCAACATCACCGTCACCCACAACCGCAACCATCGCAACCACCAAGTCCCAATTCCTGCCAACCACCACCTTCACCACGCCTACCACCAGAACCACCCCGCTGCCACCGCTCGGCACAGCCCGGCAGCATCCTGCCACCACCCATCTCCGCTCTGCCTTCCGCCAAGACCACCACCATCATTGTCATCTCCCCGTCTCTACCACCACCTCACCGGAATTTCTCCGCCGCCCCGGCCACCACCGCAAATCCCAACCCAAACCCTAAATCCACAATGACACCACCGCCACACACATGGAAAAAGAGCAAAAAACCCGTACATGTCTTCCGCCCGCTGCCGCCGAACGCTCCTCCCGCCAAGATCCCGAGCCACGCGCACAAGCCTCCTTCCGCCGACGGGAAGCCGCCGCCCTTTTTCAGGTGGCCGCCGCGCGCGGGCCAGCCTTCCCACCGCCGAGTCCGCGCGACCAGCCATGCGCAGCCGGCCCTCGCGCTGGTCGAACCCCTTTGTCGCTGCCGTTGAAACCTCGTCGCCGCCGCCCTCCGGAAACCCCTTTGCCGCCGTCCACTCTGGATCGCGCGTCTCCAGGTCGGCAAATCGTCGCCCGCCGTGCGCCTCCAGGCCGGCAAATCGTCGCCCGCCGCGCGCCTCCACGCCGGCAGATCGTCGCCCGCCTTGCGCCGGCGACGCCCTCTGGTAAGACCTTCCCTCTTCCTCTTCTTCCCACGCCTCTCTCTCTCTGTTACTGTAAAAGGAATTTGGGGGGGGGGGTTACTTTCATTATACTTATATTAATATTATTATTAATTAGTATTAGTAAATTAATTACACAGTTTATAAGGTTCATTATTATTATTATTATTATTATTATTATTATTATTATTATTATTATTATTATTATTATTAATATTATCATTATTATTATTATTATTATTATTATTATTATTATCATTATTATTATTATTATTATTATTATTATTATTATTATTATTATTATTATTATTATTATTATTACCATTAAGTATATCATTTTCTTAATTCTAGGAATTAGAAATGAACATGTATAAATATTTATAAATATGTATAAAAATATTTTTTATCATTTAGTATTTAATTTCTTATACAAATTTTGTTGACTAAAAATATAAACGTAGCTTCCTAAATTATAAAATAAACTCTAGTATTATTTTTTTTTTTGAATACTTATCTAGCTAATAAAAATATAGTTTCCTTACCAATAAATTTATATTTTTACGGACTTACAATTTAGGTTAAAAATGATTTTCCGTTTTTCTTCAAGTATTTATATATTGATATACAATAAAAATGGAGTTTCCTAAAAATTGATATGTATATATATAGATTACTTTCAAGTAGTTATTAAAATTATTTTGGCTAATAAAAGATAATTTCAAGTAGTATGAATATTTTACAAAGGGGTATAAATACTTTTCTTCGCACATCCTCACTGTCTGTCCACCTTAATCGTAACTAATTCCAAATTCATCTTTTCTCGCGAATTCGGACCATGTCGCATCGACCATGGCTATAGGACAGAACAAGGCTTGTTGGATCATTGCACCACACCAGGCGTAACACCAGGCAAGACACCTTGCCTTTACTGTTTAATTTCTTGCTCAATATCATGCATGTTTTATTTCTTATAAGTTATTCTTTCAAAATTCTATGTAGTTACAAATTATTATATTTTAGTTTTCTTTATGTATTTAGCCTAGAGTTAAGGGACCACCTTTGTTTGTGCCGCATTCATGGGCCGACACTTGTGTACCACGATGTCACGTGTCTCATATAGATTCGGACTTACGTACCGACCGTACATCGGTGCGTACAGGACGAGCGTTAGGGTATAACTGCTAATATAATTGCCTAGAAGACTTAGTGGTTATTAGAAAAATTGTGGTGTGGATTCAGCACGAGTAGTGCATGGGGAGGGTGAAGACAGTTATTAGGCGCAGGGGCTTTCACACATTTACCTTCGTCTAGCTGCCATTTATGACTCAGTCGAGAGCTAGTGGCCGTACATTTATTTATTTATTTTCTCTAGATGCCACTAGTGCCTCGGTTGAAACACAAATGTGCCGTGCATTTACCCTCGTCTAGCTGCCGTTAGTGACTCACCCAAGAGCTAGTGGCCGTGCATTTATTTTTCTCTAGATGCCCCTTAGCTCTCACTCGAGTGCTAATGGGCCGTGCATTTACTTTTCTCTAGACGCCACTAGTGCCTTGGTTGAAACGCTAACGTGCTGTGTTTTTATAAGTCTCGGGAGCCCTTGTGTGGAACGTTGTCTTCAAATTACATTTTCACATAGAATGGTTAAGACCTTTATCTGTTTAGTCACATATATTTTTCTGTTGAGCTTTTATTATTCAGTTATTGGCATGATATTATGTGTCTTGTTACGTCCCTCTGAGGACCTGGTTATCTCGCCAGGTGTGTGCTATTGTCTTTCGCAGGTGCTCTAGCTATAGCCATGATTATCGATATTTCTTCGAGGATGATTGTACTTGGATCGTCTTCGCTCCGCTCGCCAAATTCATTTCTTTTCTCATGTATTTTTCTTTTACTTGTTGGTAGTAGATTTGTCTCCGCCCAACATATTGTATCTAGACAATTCATAATCATTATTTGAATTCTTTTATTCTTTTATTTGTGTGGATGAGATTAGTCATGGTTTTACTGCATTTACAGCTTATGTATCCATACGAGGCCTATGTACTTGGTATGAATACAGCTGGCATGTCCATGTTCCTAGTCCTACGTATTTTGGGACTGGGGCGTTACATGAACTTAATACTCTAACAGGTGGTAGACCTGGAAGTTCTTCGGAAAATACGTCAAAAAACTCTTCAACTACCTTTGGGACTTGAACTTCTTCCATTACTGTTACTACTCTTTGTTTATGTTGGTCTGTCTCTGACCTGACTAAGGTAAACCGCTTCATGCCCGGAATATTAAAAGATACACTCCCTCTACGATAATCTATTATCGTATTACTGTCTTTCAGCAAGTCCATGCCCAAGATAACGTTGAAATTACCAACAGAAAATTCCATCAACTTGGCAGGTAAGGAATGCATGTACACGACAACTCGACATGCTAGAATAACTTTACTAACTCCTATGAGCCCATTACCAGTGAGTATATTCAGCCTCTCTGGCAATGCCTCGAATTCTATTCCTAGTCGTGTCGCAAATCGTATAGATATAAATGAGTGTGATGCTCATGTATCAGACAATGCTATTGCGGGATATGAGACGACGATAATGTTACCTGCCACAACATCTCTCGATGCCAATGCCTCTTCCAAGGACAGATTGAATGCCTGCCCTCGGCCTCCTTGTGGGTTCCCATACTGCGACCTAGACTGATGTTGCCACTGGCCCCTGCCTTGGTGATGTTGGGGTGGTCTTTGTTGATGTTGCTGCATCGGCTGTCCCTGCTGCCGAAACATCTGAGCATGTGATATCAACGGACGTTGTGCCAACGGTCTTACTGCTACCGTTGGTCCTTGATACTGGCCTACCCCTGCTGTTGGCAGCACATGAAATTGTTGCACTAGTCCTCCTGACCTCGAATTCATGGGACAGGTGGAAACTCGATGATCTGGACTTCCATATATCAAACATTATCCGTTCAATGCCCGGCACACACCTCTAGTGTGCCCTGCCTTTCTATAATAAGTGCATCCCGCCGGGGGTTACTGGTGATGGAACTGGAGATTCCCAGGACCCTTCCTTTGGTGTGCGTATTGATCGATAGAAAGTTAAACAGATCTAATACGTGTTCTAACCCTTTATAGACGGAAACTAGGGTTCACGAATTATACCTGCGGCAGAAAGGAGACAAGTAATTCCTGGCAATCTCGAGCGGACGACCCCAAGATCTTCTGCACGCATTCCTTTCTCGAGTTGGACGTCGTGTGGGCGACGATCTCCCAACCTTTTCTTCTCCTTGGCAGCCCTCTCTTTCTTTTCTTACGTGAATCACGAATTTAGAGAAAATTTCAGATATCTGATCAGTAATCTGGCGGCCAGAGAATAGAGGATATATATAGGCTACGGCGGGGACCATGAGGAAAAATTAGGGTTAGGCCTCCTAACGGATCTGGATATCCCGTGTTCAGTCCAAACACACAATCCAGGCCCATTAACAATAGCTCGGTCCACTAATGAGCTATTGTTGCACTACCTTCCTAATCCCAAATTATATTTATGGGCTCCTTTTATTATATGCTCGTTTGGTTCCCCATGTTAAGATATCGTATGTCCGTCGATCAAATTAAGTTACTGACCACTATATTGATTCGACATCTTTTATCCTTAAGTAGTACCGCTCAACTTTATTTGTCATATCGGATATAATCCACCTGCAGAGTTTACATGACAATCCTTATGAGCTCCTTAAGAGGACATCATCAATCCGATGTATCGGGACATGGATTCCATTTATAATTAATAGCCCATCATACATACAATGTTATTACCCAATTCATAGAGGTTGTTGATCCATAATGAATCGCACTCTTTTATGAGTCAAAGTAATGCACACTGCATATACATGTCCGTTATTATATCCGGATTAAGAGTACAAGCATCCATAATAACAGAGGTGTTTGTTCTCTTATGTAGTCAGTACAAAGAGAACAAACTCAAGTGGTCCTGTTCAATACACACAAAGTGTACTAGTGTAAACCTATAGTCAAGATAGACTAATACCAGATTACACTACAACCTTTCCAATAGGTTGTCCAAGTCCATCTAGGTTGTGAACTATTTATATACTCCATAGGAAACTGATAATATGATCTTCTGTGTGACACCACACACCATATTATCTACAATATAGAATATCAGACATTTGCATTAACACTTGCAACAAATACAATATGCAAACATTTGCCCATATGATTCTTATTCAAAATTTAAGGAAATAAGGTTACTACAAAAGTGATACTTTTAGTATATAACCCTAACAATCTCCCACTTATACTCAAAGCATTGCTTTTCAGTATACTGTTACAAATCTCCCACTTATACTTAAAGCCATGCTGCTACACATCTGACTCCCATTCCCTCAACATGACGATCAAAAGCCTTAGCTGGTAAGCTCTTTGTAAAGGGATCAGCTAGGTTGTCGGCTGATGCTATCTTGATCACAACAACTTTTTCTTTCTTTACGAAATCTCGTATCATGTGGTACTTGCGCTCAATGTGTTTGCCTGTCTTATGGGCTCGTGGTTCCTTCGAGTTTGTAACTGCACCACTATTATCACAATAAAGTGTAATAGACTTAGGCAAACTAGGTACCACATCCAAGTCCAACAGAAAGTTTCTGAGCCAAACCGCTTCTTTAGCTGCCTCAGAGGCTGCCACATACTCGACTTCCATGGTGGAATCAACAATATATTTTTGCTTGATACTCCTCCACACAATAGCTCCACCTCTCAAAGTAAACACATAACCTGAGGTAGATTTCCTGGAATCCCTATCTGACTGAAAATCTGAGTCTGTATACCCCAAGGGAACTAAACTATCTGCCTGGTAAACTAGCATATACTCTTTAGCCCTTTTCAGGTACTTCAAAATATGCTTTACAGCAGTCCAGTACTCTTGTCCTGGGTTAGACTGATATCTGCTGACCATGCCTACGACAAAGCAGATGTCTGGTCTCGTACATAGCATTGCATACATTAAGCTTCCTACTGCTGAAGCATAAGGAACTGCCTTCATATTCTATATCTCTTTAGGTGTCCTCGGACACTGCTCCTTTGATAGAGCAATTCCATGTCTAAAAGGTAAGAAACCTTTCTTAGAATTTTGCATACTAAAACGAGTTAGAACAGTATCGATATAGGAAGCTTGGGATAAGCCCAACATCCTTTTCTTGCGATCTCGTAGAACTTTGATCCCAAGGATGTGACCTACTTCTCTGTCACTCCCCATTCCCGGAATACGTAAATTTTTTATTTTTCCTGTATATGGTATCTGGCACCTGTATCTTGAATGTATGTATCATGTATTTGTAACTAGCCATGGCATGGGACAGTATCTCGTCGCGGATTAGTGTGCCGCCCCTTGTTCTTGTTTGGTTGTAGGCATGGTTCACTATTTCGATGATAGGATTTCTGAACCGTGTTGTGGTTAGGATTTTATTTATTTAATTTAATTAGTTGTATCATGTAGCCTTTAACATGTCATTAGCCACATGGTTAGGAGCATGCTTGAGATTAGGGTTTTCTTTGAGTCAACCCAACCCCTATATATATTCTCTTCCTAACTCTCTCTCCTCATTCATTCACTCTTTTCATTTCTTTTCCTCCCAACGTTTAGGCAAGTACATCTTGCACCAAATGGAGAGATTCTTGTACTTTTCATTTCTTGATTTTTCTTTGATATGATTTTTCTTTGATATGATTTATCTATATTGTTCTTCTCATTATCCTCTACAAGTTTAGTACTTAGCATTTTTGATTTCCATGGATAAATTCTTGTAGATCTAAGTTTATGTCATTTTCGGATTTCTTGGGTTTGATCTCGTAAACCTTGTTATTTTTAAGTTTTGATGGTTCCATGTTGTAGAGAATTTCTTTCTGTCCCATTTTGACCTATGGAAGTCTGGATTCTGACCTTGGATGAAGGAGTTATGAAGCTTTGAAGTCATGGCTTTTCCTTAGTTCTTCTTCTCGGAAAATGGAGAAGAAGAACAGTGTTTGACCGCATGAACTTTCATGCGGCAAGTTTCCCTGGCCGTATGACTTGTTAGCTTTCCGCCGCATGGGCCATGATTCCCTTGCCCAGCCGCATAAGACTTTATCTCCAGCCGCATGAACTTAATTTCTTCCAGCCGCATAAGCTGTTTCCTTTGACCACGTGGCACTTGGCATTCTGAGCCGCATAAGCAGTCTTAGCTGCATGGTGCTAAGCAGTTCCTGCCGCATGAACTCTGGTTTCTTGAGCCGCATGCGCCCCGCATATCTCAGCCACATGAGCCTGCCTCAATCCTTGCCGCATATGCCTGGTTATTTTCGGCCGCATAAGCTTGATTATTTGCAGCCGCATGAGCCTGCTTCAACCGTGCTGCATGAGCTTTTCGTGCCGCAGCCGCGTATGACCCACATGCTCTGTAGTGCCCCGTCCCTACATCGTGCCCCGTACTCTGTCCACGGGGTGCGCGAGAAAGGAACACTGTCGCTATCGATTTGGTCGGGATCGATAGGTCGGGATCGACCGAGTCGATCGAACGGGAACGGTTGAATTAAGATCCATTCCTCGTTATGGAATGTCTTCTTCGGAACCAAGTCCCATATTCAGCGGGTTGCGCCTCGAGGATTGACTCTGCGGCTGAGTCGGGAGAGACCTCCCGTTGCTCTGCTTTTCACACCGCTTGCGTTGGTTTTGGCTTTGTTTTCTGAATGCGCTTTCGTGAATGTTTTCGATGGTTTTCATGGCTTGCATTTCGAACTCGCATTTCCTATCGAACTCCTTGAATAATGCAGTGTTCTAATCGGTTGCTTGTGCGATTTCAGGTAATCGCGTAGGCGACGTCTAGCACGACCAACAAGTTCTCTCGCCGAAGTAAACTCAAGGTGAGTGGCTGACCCATCTCTTCTTGACCCCTTCTTTGGTAAATCGATAGTGTTGTTGCGGATTAAAGATTGAATGCAAGGGCACGGGCACGGTAAAATGATTGAATTTTTTAAAGAGAATGTAGGCTATGTCTTAATAACTAAAGGAAGGAAAATGGTCTTCGCACGGTCATGGACAACTTGTCGACAAGGTAAAGTTTCCCCGCACGGCAACCCGGGGCCACGGGACCGTTGCGACCAAGAAGGAAACATCACATAAGCTGTGTTGGGCACAATGTTAGGGGAGGACTTACAGCGGGGCTCGCTACTCGCGCTGAAAGGGCCTCGTCTAATAAAAGCTAGAAGGAGTCCACGATGGCTCTGGAAGCCAGTGACCAACACACGAAATATTGTACTTGGTATAGAAATGATAACAATTGACAGGAAAGAACATGGTAAGTTTCATAAGGTGCGACGCGGGCCACCGTCGGTAAGTTTCAACGTAAATTTCACTATGCTTGTCATATGCTTGTTTGCAATTTATTAGGATGGTTAGAAACATTCATACTTTAAGTCAATTAAACTCTTCAACCAAATGAGAGCTTGGAACTTAAATAGCCACGCACCAGTACAAAGTGTAATGTACTGATCCTCGCTCTCCACGCAGGTACCCTGAACTACGAAGGGCGTGCCACTTGAAAGCTCAAGGCGAAGTGAACCCTTTTAAAGCCTCGTCCGCGTGTGAAGGCTTGTGTTTCTAGTTTCCTTTTGAAGAAGACCCGCACTCAGTCCAAAAGAAGATATGGCGACTCGACTTCCCATGATAGCAGGTGGAAACGTGTAATGGTTTTTGCTTGTAAAAAGGAATGTAATGTATGGAACGACTATCTCATCGGCGTTCATTTTGTAAGTCGAGTCATGTTGTAGCCCGCGCGACAATGATTGTAAAGAAGTCCATGTAAAGTTTTTATTATCAATGAAAAAGTAATTTCTATTTCAAATGTGTCATTCAATTTCTCTGCGTACTCTAATTTGATGTTGTATTTCGGATAACCTTATGACTATGCCTTGTGCGATCGCAACTTAGGTTCGCACGGCATCACGCCCGGGGGACAACTATCGATTCTACGGAATCGGCGCGTGACATAATGGTATCAGAGCACGGCTTTACATCCTTTGGCCTCGCATCTAGAGTTCCAAACCTTTGACCTCGCATCGATGAGATAAGTTGTTCCATACAATGAGTCCGTAATAATTTGTGACTGATGCGTTTGCCTTCGTATCGCAAAAGTGACAGAACCCACGGCCGAGCAAGAGCAGAGCGCTTCAAGCGGCTCTAGTAGTTCGTATTGTCCGTGGGCCGGACCTTCTAACGATACCATCGAAAGGATACTGCGCATGATGGAGGCACAGTGAAACCAGTCCGAGAATCGGCATCAACAGGTAGAGGAACGACAGGCCCAGTTTGATGCTCGCTTCGAAGCTCGCTTTGACGCACACGCCAAACTCCAACAAAAGCAGCTAGATACCCTGCAGCAGATCGTCCAGACAATGGCGGCCAACGGAAATTCTGCGACTGCGCCTACCGTCACTGCACCTGCTGCCACCGTGCCGACGATCCAACCCATTGAAGTCGATACGGAGGAGCCCGAGCGTCAACCAGCGGCACCGAAAAAGTATAACTTTGAAGTGTCAGAATTCAAGAAGGCGTGCCGTACTTCCTTCAGCGGTACCGAAGGCCCTTCCATGGCGATCGACTAGTTGGAAGAGCTGGAAGATCACTTCGAGCTTTTCGGCATTGAAGAATCGAAGCAAGTCGCCTGCGCACAACTTCAACTACGGTTGAACGCGCACGACTGGTGGGCCGTGCGCAAGCGAGCGATCCGACCGGACAACACTACTGCGCCGATCTCTTGGGCCACGTTCCGCAAAGCTTTTGAAGTCCAGTACCTTCCGCCAGTCGTTCGTCAAGTGAAGAAGAATGAATTCATGCAGTTGAAGCAAGGGAGCCGGACAGTGGAACAGTACGTCGTAGAATTCAACAAGTTGTCTAAGTTTGCTGGCCAGTTTCTGCCTACTGAAGAGTGCCGTGTGCGACGGTTCAAAGTGGGTCTGCGACACTCTATCGGTGCACATGTCGGGGTCCCGGAGTACAAGACCGTAGGTGAGGCTCTGAATCACGCCCTCCGCCTTGAGAACCTGCATCCTTCCGGTGCTGACGACGTTGTGCGCCACTCCAATCACAAACGTCCTAGCTATACGGGAGGCAACAATTACGCGTCAAAGCGTCCAAACAACGGCGGCTATAAGGGTCAGAATCCGATACCTCGTTGCACCAAATGTAATCGCCTCGGGCACGAAGCCATCAACTGCTTCCCCTTCAGAGGGGAATGCCATGCTTGCGGACAAAAGGGCCACCTCGCTCGAGATTCCACGAACCCCAGATTGACTCGCAACACCTTACCACAACAAAACCGTCAAGAGAATCGAGGACAGGCGTCCCGACCTGCTCAGCCCACTTAACCTGCACCGCAATATGGCCAAGATCGTCGCCCAAACACTCAGGGCCGCATCTATGCCATAACTCGAGACGAAGCGCTGGCATCAGATAGAGTAGTGTCAGGTATACTAAAATTCAATAATGTGCCTGCTCGTTGTTTACAAAAACAAAAGTATGAACTTTATTTCAACAAACTTTGTAAAGAGATTACAAGAATTCTGGGAAAGTACAACTGTAGGAATCCAATCTAGATGACGATTGCTTTATCCCTTGGACGATGTGAACTTTGAAGACGATAGCCTCGGAAGTTGAAGGCAAAAGCCTCGGAAGAATGCAGCAGCACTTGGGCAAGAACTCCTGAACTCTCTGATATTTCTGAACTTTATGTCTGATCCTCTGGAATGAAGACTTGAAACTCTATTTATAGAGTTCTGGAAATAACTAACTTTTAGTTATTCTGAATGGCGCAAGTTGGATTGCGCATGCACGGGATTGCGCAGTATTAGACTGCACAGGCAGTTGTCTGATCGTGGGCCAACTGTCTTGGACACATGGCATCATTTGATTAAAATGTGCATGATCGTGTACAGACGGTTGCTACGTAGTGAGCAATTGATGGCATGAATACCACGTGTACATTTGTTAGTTTGTCATGATGAAGTGCGCCACATGAATTATGCTGGCTTCGGATTGCGCTGGGATGGACCGTGCTGGGCTGGATTGCGCTGCAGGCAGATTGTGCTGCATGTACAGCTGTCCTCGAGCGTTGTGCGGCACAATAAACGAATAGTCTCCTCGTTCTTTATGCTGTCAGTTGTCAGAAGATTTGATTGTGTCAGGTAATGATGACATGGCCACGTCAGCTTGTGCACTTGAGAGTGTGCGCAGACCAGTCTGCGCAATCTAAATGATGCGCAATCCGACTTCTGTGCGATTCATTTGAAAGATGTATTTCTTGATTTTCATGACTTTGTTGATGGGTGCAACTTGATTTTTTAGGACCTACAAGACCCCCTTCAAAGTTTTTTCGAAAGTTGAATTTATTCAAAATTTCGAAATACTTTGAATTTTGAATTTTCAATCAAGTTGCGCACGTGATGATGTTGTCTGCGCAATCGGAAGGATTACTCCTATTTATTTGGCGCAATCTGAGGCGGCCGTTGCTCTTTGAAAAACTATAAATAGTTTCCTTCGTCCTTCATATTATTCTTTACTTGTGTTCATTGTGCTTGAGAAAGAGAAATCCCCGAGCCTACTCCGACTTCACTCTTTCTTCCCCGTCGACTTCATGGCTCCAAAGTGCTCCTCCGCCGCCGCCAAGGGCAAGGCCCCCGCCGAGTCTTCGGCTCGGGTTGCGCCGCGCCCTTCCCGACACGAAGCTGCGCACCCTGTTTTGCGAGGTAGACAACCTGATCGAAAACCCTTTTTAGGGTTTTTTCTGACTTTACTGAATTTTAAAATCCATCTCTTTTTAGAGATGTGATCATACTGCGCCACCCTGTTTAGGGTTTTGGTTGCACGAACCCATTATTCTTTATTTTTATGAAGAATATCTTCTCGCGCAATCGGTTGAATTGTGCTAGCAAAAGGTCAGCGCAATCAGCTGATTTGCGCAAGATTATCAGCGCAAACTGTTGCTTTGCGCAAGCTTTGTCAGCGCAATCTGATGGTTGCGCAATCTGATGTTTGCACAATCTGATGACAGAATCTCTGACTTGACTTGTACTAAATTTTGATTTTTCTGTTTGATGCAGTTGATACCAGAGAGGACCCGAATTATGAAATCTTCACAGGAACTTTAGTTGAGCCAGAATTCAAAGAAGACTTATCCCATGTACTCTTCCCACAATATGCCCTTCCATCCTCTCGCCAAGCTATCCTGATAACTCAGGATAATGAAACTTTGTAAAGTCTGATAAATGGACAGCCCTTGCAATCTGCTGACGCCATCACTCACAAGAAACCTATATTCCTATTCGGCGAAGCCATTGATAAAAGTTCTCAACCAAGACCCCGAGTTGAGTCGAGAACTTTCCAAAGGAAGGAGAAACTGATCCAGTTACCAGACATGGCTAGATGCCTTCCTCTAGTATGATATGCTCATGCAAGCCATCCTACGAGGATGGACTGGGACATTACTCCCCTTCAACATGCACGGACAGAAAAAATCTGTGTCAAGAAAGGCCCAAACAATAGAGACATGTTCTATAGTTCTTCTGAACGACACAGCACTTTACTAAAAGGGTTGAAGCCAGGTTGTATCCCCCCTGAGAACTCGTCTTTGTTGCTGTCGGTAAGAACACCGATTTTTGCTAACGAGTATGCAAAGGCTGAAGGTAGATATCCGGATCGGGACATCCGGCTGACCGGTCTGGTGAACCCGAAGAATAGGAGGTGGAACTGTATAGCCAACTGGGCATTGGCTCAATTTGAAGATCAACTAAAAGAGATTGATCTTTATAATGCGGTATATGCTACTGTATATGGCTTCCACCCAAACCCTCATCTGTTTCTAGCCCTGGCAGAGAGGTATAACTATAGGACAGGGACGTTCATGACGCTCTGCGAGGAGATGGGATTGGCTCTCCATGAGATGAAGTATATCTCATGCCTACCAAATGGAGACTCCCATTATGAGGAGTATGTTCCCACAAACGACGAGTTAGAGAGACTGCATCGAGAAAATCCAGAAATGGTAGCAGTTTTCGATGAACTACTGTGCCATTACAATATATGCTCCATGTATTACCAGAGCGGCTCTTCCAGCACATGATATTCCTCCAAATTGTTACCTTATCTTTTTCTTAACCATATCGTTGAGAAGAAGACCAAAGATTATGACTCCTGCAACCCAACTTTCTTTCAACCTCTCAGCAACAGTGAAATGATAAAGCTGATGGAAGAAAATAAGAGAATGGATATCAGAGTTACTGATGAGCACCAATATCCTCCGCTCAAGCCCGGAGATTTTGTTGAAAGCTTTATAAGAATGGGCTACAGGTCCATGTCTAAAGAAGCTCAGCTGGCAGGATTTTTGACATACTGGCTCTGCCGATTTATTGTACCTGGAGCAAGCGCCGTGGACCGCTTCCACCGCGGCGTACTCTTCGCTGCCGTCCGGTTAGTCTTCGGCTACCGTATGGATTTGTAATCAGCGATGACCTGTAGAATAAATGTAGGTCTTCGTCTGTATGTCGACTCAATGATCAAGTGGAAGGGTGAGAAAGGGAACTTCCCAAGAATGGAGTTGCCCTACACCTATCTATTCGGGTGGTTGCTTCTGCATCATCCATCTCTGATGAACCCCGACATGGGGGCAGTTAGCAGCAGCTTTCTGCGTAGATTCTCCTGAAGCAAGTGGGTGTACGTTAGTCTGAAGGACTACAGACGTGCCCTCAACCTTGGCAAGGGATGGAACTTTTATAGCTTCGCTCCTCCAGCTAGTTACGAGTTCATGGCGACAAATATGGTTGATCTGGGGAGGCAGCCACTGGGCCGAGCAGCTTTTGACTGGCTAAAGGCGATTAGACCATCACATTTGGTATACAGATTTGAGGAGGAATGCTACCTTGAACCATATCTGCCGAGTCGCTTCGCTCGTCAGTTTGGTTACGACCAATTCCATGTAGGCAACGCAATAACTTGCTTACAAGAAAAGGGGTACCTGATCGACGGTGCGAGAGCATGGGCCTACTACAATGCTCGAGACACTAGGACAGTGTTCTCAATGCCTAACAAGAATGATAATGGCCCCAGAATGCTATACACATATTCATTATTTTACTCAGCTGCCAATACATTTGCGGAGAACTATAACCTCATTGATAGTTTTGTAACAGCAAATCGTCTGAAGAAAGGAGCGACTGACATATTAGCTCCCAATAACGACGAAGAACATGCACCAGTGGATGATCCATTGGAAGCCTCCAGGGAAGCCAATTTCCCTGAGGAAGTGAACCAACCATTAAGAATTTCTCTGAAGGTTGTTAAGTCTCCGGCCAAGGAGAAAAGGAGAAGGAGAGAAGAACCTTCTTCTCCAGTTGCGAAGAAGAAATTGATCTTGGAACATTCTTCAGAGAAAGTTACCACTAGATCACAATCCCGACAATTAGCTGAGTCAACCCGAGAAGAAGCAGCTACGCCGACCTCTATTCAGAAACAGGCCGAGATAGTAAATGTAGAGAGTCCTGAGAGACCTCTGCATAGAAAGAAGAAGCTGGCCCACAGAAGAAAAAAGAGAACTGTCTCTCCTCCAAGGCAACTCTTGTCTTCAGTGGTGGTGAATGCTGCCGCTGGAATTACTATGTCATCTCCCACTCCTGTTTCTGAGTCTGGGCATAAAACTCCTAGTCCAGAACAGAGGGAGGAGATCGAGTAGAGGGAAGAGGTTGACCAGAGAAATGAGGCCGTAGAGCCCAGAGAAGATATTGCAGAGACAGAGCACGAAGCTTTACGATTTCCTTTACCGGTGATGGAGACTACTCAACCTCCTGTCACACCAGGAACAATCCGCGAGAAGGAGGATCGTTTGATGATCGATGCTTTAAATGACTGCGACTTCGGCTTGCAGGATTATGTTGATCAAACCGCTGCAACTGTCAGTGGGGAGGCACCGGAGGAAGATAAAAACGAGGAGAGTACATCATCAGAGTATATTGATGATACACAGAATCCTGAAGGGGATGATGAAGTGCATATGTCTTCCAAAGCTGCTGATGACACCTTGGATCCTGAAAAGGATGTTGAGGTGCAGACATCTCCGGAAAAGATAGCAGATGAAGAAATGGCCTTGGAGGAAACTCCAGCTGTTGATCCCCAAGGTATAGAATGAAATTAGCAATCTTCTTTTAATAGATTGATAGCTGACATCTTTATTCATATCCATACAGAACTCGGATCTTCTCCAGCTCCTCCAGTGTGCATGGACATAGTGCTTGCAACGACGATAGCTAGCAGCAGTCGTCACTTGTCATGTGGCTCTGAAGCAGGAAGTAGTCAGGCAGTAATGTCTGAGGCTACCTCTGCTCAGCTGGAATCTGTTCCAACAGATGACAGGCCCGTTGCCGGATCAAGCCATGGTAAGATCTGCTTTTATTTTTTTGATCTTTTTTTGATAGTAGCAAATGATAGTCAAAATGACAAAATTTTAATTTTGCAGAGGAACAACCGGGAGGAGCAGCCAGCTCTTCTTTAGTTTTCTTATTCAAAGAGCCCTCCGTCCAAGTACAAGAGACTGAACATCATGTCGCCTCATCGTCAGCAGGAGTAGCTACTACTCCTGGTGCTTTGGCTACCAATCAGTTTGTCATCAAGTCATTTACCAAGTTCTTCTTTGATTCATTGGGGCCTTTGATAGATAGAGTGATGGAGAAAGAAGAAGCTGATTTCTCCACGGTTAGAGGTCCAACCTCTTTCTTAGTTAATGCCATCCGCGATCAAAGTGACGAGGATCGGGCGACTTTTCTCGAACACATGTTAGATGCGCTGGAGACCTCAACAAAGAACTACAAAGAGCTGAACAAAGGAGAAGTAGAACTTTTGATACAAGCCGAATTTGAACGGATGTCTCAGGAGGCTGCAGTTGAGAGAGTCAATTTCCAAATTCTCTTAGATACTTTCACTGCTAAGTCTGCTGAGTACAATTTCAAGGTAGAAACAGTGACCTCTGTGGCTGAAAGAAAAGAGAAGAGAATTGCTGAATTGAAAGCGGAGATTGCTCGTCTTCAGAAAGAACTGGAAGATGAGGTCACCGAACATCAAACTGTAATTCAACAACTCGGTGCTCTAACCCAAGAAAGAGATGAATATGCTGCAGCTCATAATGCTGAAATCACTCGCAGAATGGTAACTATGCCAACCTTTAATGAAAAATCTGGGATGAAAGAAGCCAGGAAACGAGTGATGGAATCCCGTGAAGAGCGACTGCAGACTCTGAAGCAACAGATAACCGGCTTGATGACACCACCAGTTTAATAGAAAGATTCTTGTATCTTTTTTTTTTTTGCAGTATGTATGTTTTTGTAATGTCTTGAATTTTGATCAAATAAAAAGACATTTTTTGTGGCTCTATTATTTATTGCATATCTTATTCAGATATAAATAATAGCGATAGAAAATATATTCAGAGGTACAGGACATGATATATTTCTTGATTAGAAAATAATTATATTCATTATATCTACTCAGAGGTAATGTGGACATGGCAGAATATAATTTGTCGAATATTATTATTTCAATAGACAACTTAATTAAGAATGATAAGTTGCTGATATGGATGATGAACGATAATGAATCATCAAAATGTGTGAACAAAATGAATCGTCGGGATGAACGGATGAACCGTCAAATGGGTGGAATGAACGGACAAACCGTCAAATGGATGTAATGAACGGACGAACCGTCAGATGGTAGTAATGAACGGATGAACCATCGAATGATGGTAATGAACAGATGAACCATCGGATGATGGTAATGAACGGACGAACCGTCAGATGATGGTAATGAACGGATGAACCGTCAGATGATGGTAATGAACGGACGAACCGTCGGATGAATGTGTCGCTTCGTTGTTTGGAGAATCTCTGCCTATAAATAGAACAGAAATTTGGTAGGAATGACCACTTCTACTTCTTCAACATAAAGATGTCGTCTGGAAATACATCCAAGAAGGCTGAAATTACCCCGAAGGTTGAAGCGGGCACTGAAGAATATCTTGCTGAACCAGTCCAGCCAAAGCAGACAGAAGGAGACGAGGGTTCGTCTGCACCTAAACCACCGAGGGATATCCTGGATTTCCTGCTTGAACCAGGAAAGACTGAAGAGGAAGAGGCCATGAGGATGGCTGCTTGCAAGTTCCTGGTGGGTTCCAGCAAGGATGTTCTCGGCTCTTTTGCTGATTATGTCTTTGATAAGGATGGCAGTGGTCCGCGTCCCAATATTGAGAAGGATGATAATGACCTTCCTTGATATAATGTAACATCGTTTATGATAAAATAAAAATTAAACTTTATTTATGAACTATCTGATCATATTTACATAAAATTCCTGTTACACTTATACATAGTATTTTTTGAGGAATTTGCCATTGATAGGCATCATTGCAACTCGACCGTCTAACTCTGAAAGTTGATAGGCTCCATTTGAAAAGACTTTGCTGAGAATGTAAGGCCCTTTCCACTTTGCATCAAACTTGCCTTTGCTTGAATGAGTCATAGTCATAGGACGTTTGATTGTTAGAATGAGTTCTCCTTGCTGAAAGGCTCTGACTTTAACTTTGCGGTTGAATGTCTTTGAGATGCGCGCTTGATATAACTCAATATGCTGTTGAGCCAATAGTCGCTTTTCGTCGAGCGCTTCTAATTCTTGAAGTCGAAGAAGATCGTTGTTCTCTGTAGTGAGCTCGTTAGCAATGGAGATCCTTAAAGATGGAATTTGAAGTTCTAGAGGAAGAACAGCTTCACAACCGTACACCAAAGAAAAGGGTGTAAAGCCTGTGGGGTTGCGGACTGTAGTTCGGTAGGCCCAAAGACATTCACCAAGCTTTTCACTCCAGTTCCGTTTGTTAGTAGATACAAACTTCTTAAGGAGCTTAAAGATAGTCTTGTTGAAAGCTTCAGCTAAGCCATTAGCAGCAGGATTGTAGGCTGTAGAAGCAACATTGTCAATCTGATGATCATCACAGAATCTTGTGAACTTTTGACTGATGAATTGTGGTCCATTATCATGGATGATCCTTCGAGATACACCAAATCCATAGATGATATGGTGTTTGACGAAGTTGATGACACTGCTGGTCTTAACTTCAGCCAGAGGTATAGCTTCGGCCCATTTGGAGAAGTAGTCGGTTATTGCTAATATGAACTGATGTCCTCTAGAAGAAGGAGGATTGATGGGACCTATAATGTCCATGCCCCAAACTTCAAAAGGCCAGAAAGTGGCAGTCGGATGTAGAAATTCTGATGGTTGATGAATGAAATCTGTTTGGATCTGACAAGCACGACATTTTCTTGCATATTCAATGGCATCAGATACCATAGAGGGCCAATAGTAACCCATGCGTCGGATATGATCCTGTAGTTTAGGACCGGGTTGATGTGCTCCGCAGACGCTGTCATGAGCCTCGTGCAGTACTTGCTTCACTTTATCACCAGCAAGACAGCGCAAGAGTAAGCCGTCATAAGTTCGCCGAAAAAGAGTCTTGGTGGTCTGATTATAGTAGAACCGTAGAGATCGCCGACGAATACTCGTAGCCTCCTTGGGAACTTCAGGGAGTATGGCATGAACTACGAAGTCGATAAAAGGAACTCTCCAGTCTTCATTGATAATATTGGCTTCAGTAAGATTACTGAATTCAATATTACGATTGTTTTCGACACAAAACAATTCTCGATTAAAGATGACCACCACCTGTTGTCTTTTGATAGGGATAGCTAGGACAGCTGCAAGATTGGCTAAGCGTCGGCTTCTGTATTGCAAGCTCGGCATATATATTCGATAAAGAAGGCTTTGAATGATGTAGCGATGTTGATTGCTGCTTCATGGTAAGGCACCAGATCTTGATGGCGAACTTCATAGATTCCTTTAACTTGATTAACAACCAACTTAGAGTCACCATAGACTTCAAGATATTCGACGTCTAATTGTTTAGTTAATTGAAGGCCGATTAGCAGAGCATTGTATTCTGCTACATTGTTAGAGCAAGGTTTATCTAGGGAGTAAGCTCTTTGAATAGTTGACCCATCTGGAGAAACAAGAACAACTCCAACTCCTGTGACAATGGCACCATTTGGTCCGACCCTGGATGCACCGTCAAAGAATAGACGCCAAGTAGGAAATTCCTCGGAGATCATATTTGATTTTAATGTCTCGTCAGAAATTTCATCATAGAATTTGGATGTCTCTGGAACAGGATGAGCTGCTAAGAAATCCGCCAGTGCTTGACCTTTAATAGACTTTTGTAGAACATATACCATGTCATACTGAGCTAGCAGAATGGCCCATATAGCCAGCCGAGAATTGAGTGTGCTGGGCTTCTTCATGAGTACCCGAAGAGGATTAACTCGGGATATGACATGAATGGTTTGACCAATAATGTAATGTCTTGTCTTTTGAACAGCGAACATAAGCGCTAAGCATTCTTTTTCGACCGGACTATAACGGTGTTCGACACCAATCATAGTACGGCTAAGATAGTAGATGGCTTGTTCATGACCTTCTTTGTTCTTTTGGGCAAGTAATGCACCCAATGAATGATCCATGGCACGGACATACATTAAGAATGGTATGCCTGAGATTGGTGGTACTAAGACTGGTGGGTTCATGAGATATCGCTTAATGTCGTCAAATACTTTTTGACATTCTTCAGTCCAAATAAAAGAGACGCCTTTCTTCATCAGCTGAGTGAATGGTCTGCAGCGTCCAGAAAAATTCGAAATGAATCTCCTAATATACGCAAGACGACCTTGGAATCCTCGTAGCTCTTTTAGGTTGCGTGGAGGATGCATCTCTTGAATGGCTTTGATCTTCACGGGATCCACGTGTATACCCTTAGAGGTAATAACGAAGCCGAGAAATTTACCACTTGAGACACCCAAGAATGACTTGGTGGGATTCATTTTGAGTTGATGTTGGCGCATGAGATTGAAAATTGTTCTCAAATCTTGGATATGATCTTCCTTCAAATGACTTTTGACATCAATATCGTCAACATAGCATTTAACAGTTTTGTGCAGATGATCTCGAAAAATGGTACTCATGGCTCGTTGATAAGTTGCACCAGTGTTCTTGAGACCAAATGGCATTACAGTATAGCAATAGACTCCACGAGGTGTGCGGAAAGAAGTATATTTTTCATCTTCAGATTCATCCGAATTTGATTATATCCGGAGAATCCATCCATGAAGGATATTTGCTCGAACCCACAGGTGTTGTCGATCATGACGTCCGTGATAGGAAGAGAAAATTCATCTTTTGGACATGCTTCATTAAGATCTCGAAAGTCGATACAGACTCGAACTTTGCCGATTTTCTTCAGAACTAGGACGACATTGGCTACCCAATCAGGATGTTGTTCTTCTCGGATAAAACCACAAGCGATGAGATTTTTGACTTCATCGTCAATTGCATCCATCATTTCTGGCTTGAAGCGTCGTTGTTGTTGTTTGACCGGTTTTGTATTCGGTAGAATGTTTAATTTGTGAGTAGTAACTTTGGGATCTAGACCTGGCATGTCTTCATAACTCCATGCAAATACATCAATGTATTCTTTAATAAGAAGAATTAATTCCTTCTTATCTGCCTCTTGGAGGTTCTTGCTGATGAATATTGGACGAGGTGACCCGCTCTCTCCTACATCAATTTGCACCAATTGATCTTCAGTAGGAGGTTCCCTTTGTTCGAATCAGAGTTCCCATTGGGTATCCATTCGTTGAGCCCAAGGATCTGTTTCAGGACTTTCTTCAATATCCTCGTCATAACCTTCTGGAAGTTCGACGGCGACCATGTTAGAAGATACAGTCAATCGATGAACTTGACCGATGCTGGTGTCATAATCCCATGATCTGGAATCGGAAGAGTTAGAGCGTTCCTCACTTTCAGATTCAGAGCCTGTTGGGGATAATACTGGAGGAGAAGCATATCCGAGACCCCTTTTGGTCCTGCTGTAGTACATCTCTGACTTTCCTTTTAGAACAGTCGTACGGATAGGAGTTCGCCTACCCTTACCGTAATTGAGGCCACTCTTGAAGTCATAACCCATCTTTCGGATGATGTCTTTTAATTGTTGACTATAACGACGGAGTTGAAGATGTCCTGTGTCGTTACTTTTGCTAGCATCCGTATAACTGAATTGTTGTTCCGGTCCTTTACTAAAAAGTATTAGACTCTCGCCTTTCTTTCGAGCGGGAACAATACGATATGAATCTTTTGGATGTTCGAGTGAGACTTCTGTATGAAGAGACTGCACAACTTCCATTGTAAATGACTGATAGCTATCTAACATATCCAAATAGCATTTAGTATGATAAATGACATCAGTATACTGGAAAGTAGATACTTTTTCATTGATCTGTATATTTGTATTTACAACAGGACCCTTAGCCTTAGCAGGCTTAGTCAGATTGATTACAAGAGGGAGAGAAGAAGAACGTGGAGGAGGATTGGTCTTGTTACGATGGAGGTCTATAACAAGCGGCTCAGAGGAGGTGAGCTCCCTTTTATCCTTGTTATGAGTTAAATCTATAACAAGTGGCTCAGAAGAAGTGAGCTGCTTTTTATCCTTGTTACGACGTAAGTCGATAACAAGTGGCTCAGAAGAGGTGAGCTCCCTTTGATCATCATCAATTGATTGCTTCTGGAGTGGCAAGTAAATAGCCAGTGGCTTAGAGGACTGAGGATGAGATACTCGCCCTTTAACAGGAATGATGAGAGTGTCATTAGGCACTGCTTCTTGCTCTTCTTCAGTATCCAGAGACAGCACCACTTTCATGAATTTATCCTTATACATACGAGCATCGTTGCAGTATGCTTCGACGCCTTTAAAAGGATAGAGATCAGTAACCTCCTTTTGCACCTCTCCATTATCATCAACATATTTGAAACATTGATGGAGAGTTGAAGGAACAATGTTGTGCTAATGCAGAAATGGTCTTCCCAACAAAGTATTGTAAGAACAACCATGATTGTCAATGATGTAGAAGGTCACATTTGTGCGAAGATTGCCTATTTGGAGTTTTAGGCGAATCTTGCCCAAAGGCTCACTCCTTCCCTGGTTGAACCCGAGAATGGTGGTGATTGTACTGGAAAGACTATGCACTAGAATCTTTAGCGCATCCAACATTGTCTTCGATATGATGCTAAGAGCAGACCCTGGATCTATCAGAATACGATCGACTTTTATCGAATCGACATATCCTGTATAGTAAAGAGGACGGTCGTGTCTGTTGTCTTCCATCAACATGTCATCTTGTGTGAAAGTTATGTTTGGAATTAACTCCAACACACTATGACAATGTAGGCAAGAAACTGGCTCTACTTTAGGCTTTTTCAAAAGGGCTAGACAAGTTTCAGCTTGCATGAGAGCCTCACTTAGAGTTTCTCGAGTTTCTTTGGAAAGATGCAAGAGGTTAAAGATGGACAGTCGGGCTGGTATATTGGCTAATTAAGCCAAGATATCAAAGTTGTAAGGCTTTTCAAGTCCGGAAGGAGATGACTTCTTCAAAGGTTTGTCGAAGCGGACTTGTTGTTTACCTTTGTCAGCGACCGTCGGCTTGGGAGGAATGAGTACCACAACTGGTGAGGGTGCAGAAGAAATATCCTCAGTGGAAATAGGCTGTACTGGAGCAGGCTCAGAAGAAGAGGCAGGATTCTCTTGAGCTTCGGGATAATCCTTTAGATAGGCTTTCCCTGATCTGGTGCCCAACAGAATTTTCTCGTCAACTATGGGGTCAAAAGATACCATGTTACAAGTCTTTGTCTTGCCCTTAGAGCGGTCTTTCTTCTTGGATAAAGAGGAAAGTTCAAATTCTGAAGCAAGATCAGGGTGAATCCATATAATCTCGCCATTGTCAAGAGACAAGGGGACGAGACCTTCACTTCGTGGAGGAGAGAGATTCTCAATCTCAAGAGTAGCTTTGGAAATAGGGGTGACGCCATGCTGCACCATCTACGGAGGGAAGTCACCGAATTGAACTGAAACCATATTTGCAGTCACAGTCTTCTCGTCTTGTTGCAGAGTGACAACACCAGCATTGACTAGCTCTTGAATTTTGCCTTTGAGCACATAACATGCTCGAGTAGGATGCCCAATGAACCTGTGGTAGACACAATATTTGGGATGATCAGTCTTACCGACTTTATCAGGCTTCTTTGGGTCTGGGAGTTGGATCTTGTTGCTTTTGATCAAGCAATCAAAGATGCTCGCGGTGTCATTCTCGTCAAAGGAATACTCTACTTTTGGACGAGGTTCCCTGGCTGGAGGGGCAGAAGGATTAGAGGTAGACGTAGGTGGAGCTACGTTGACTGCCAGAGACTCTTTACTCTTCAAGTTGATGTTCAATGTCTCCATGTTCTTGTGGTTATTCTGGCGATTACCTCCACCTGATGTCTGGTGTTCATCCCGATTGGGGTTTGACATTTGTACCCCCAGCTGCTTGAACTTGTCAGCGCTAACTTCAGCTGCTTTAGCGTTGACAATGAAGGATGGCCAATCTTGGAACTGAGTTGACCCTGTCCACATGCTGATGATAGGCAAAAGATTTGCGTTACAAGTATCTATGGTGACAGCGGCCGGAGTCCCTGGAGGCATCTTCAATGCTTCTCGACGAAACTTTTTAATAAAACTTTCAGCAGTTTCATTATGTTTTTATTTGATTTTATTAAGGGCTGACATGGTCATGTCATTGATCCCTTCATAAAATCGTTCTAAGAAGATTTGTTTGAGGCCTGAGAAAGAGATGATACAACCATCGGGCAAGCTTCTATACCAATCGTATGCTACGCCGGCTAAACAGCCAATGAATACTCTTGTAAGAAAAGCATCATTTGGTTGAAATTGGACAGTCATTACCTCGAAGTGATTAATGAACTGACTAGGAGAAGTGCTTCCATCAAACAGCATGATTGTTGGGATTTTGTACTTAGGAGGAAATGGAACTTCCTTCCATTCAACTGGGTAAGGTTGCTTGATCCCCAACCTCTGCAAGTTGTCTTTCTCTTTGAATGCCTCGAACTGAGTGCGCAGGAGTTTTACAGCTTCATTAGCGTCTTCTGATGATGAAGAAGGAGCAGGTGGAGTTTGAGTGCTAGGAGGAGGAACAGCTTGATAAGCACCACCCCCAGCACCTGATTGACTGGGTGCAGGTTGAACTTGTACAAGAGGTACTTGAGAAGATACTACCCCCAGCCCTGCACTGACAGGTACCGATGTTGCTATGATTTTCGGACTTGCAGTAGGTACAGTCGGTGGTGTGGTATGTTGTGCCACGATGATGGAATGCATACGTACAACCATTTCGGCCATTGTCTTCAGCTTGTCTTCTAGCGCAGCTATTCTTTGTTCTTGACTAGCTGAACTGGAAGCATCAGGATCTTCAGTGATAACATAAGTTGTCACTTCTCTAGGTACAGTGGAGGACACCGTCTGTTCCGAACTTTCGTTGTATGCATCGTAGTCTGAGAAAGAATCATCTTCTGACTGAGAAGGAGGAAGATGACCGGAAGGATCTTGAAGATTCCTTTGACCGATTGTGTCTCAACTGTGGGATCTGGTATGTTGGAATACTCCATCAAAAGATTCTTGGAGTAGATTCAAATACCGTTGGCTTGGCTTGCGAGGCTTGCCGTGCTTAGAGCACTTCCTACCCCCAGTGTCTCTGGAAGTCATGTTG
Source organism: Iris pallida (assembly GCA_029216955.1). Lineage (NCBI taxonomy): Eukaryota > Viridiplantae > Streptophyta > Magnoliopsida > Asparagales > Iridaceae > Iris > Iris pallida. The sequence goes on along the minus strand of JANAVB010004800.1, from coordinate 29,690,798 downwards.
ACGGAAGCGTACAAAACTTTGTCTTCATCTTCTGACATAGGTTCAAAAGTTGTAAAGTTAAGACGATCGAATACAGATCGTCTTGTTGTCTGGCAACAACACTGGATGATAACCTTGTGGTTACAATGATGATCAGGTGGTTGTACTGTAGATGTTGAGATGTTGTCCCGCTTTTGTTTGAGATGTTCTCGAAGATCGGGACGAGAGAAAGTTTGAGGGATATGTTCTTTGATAACATTTGGAACATGGTTCCGGTTCTTCAAATGTTTTGTCCCTTGAGTGTACAGGGAAGTGCTCACTTCATTAGCGTAAGTGTCAGGATTTTTGACCCTGGAAGTTTGCCTCTGATACTGATTAGTCTTCGGCATTAGCTGCTTGCGTTTCGTCGAAGTTGGTCGATTGAGGTAAGTTCTTAGATCAGCAAACTCACCCCCAGGGGTTTCTGTTTGAGACACCAGCAATTTTCCCTGTTTGGATCGGGATATCTTGAGAGTTGGAAGATCTTGGAACTCTGCTACCGGAGTAGGCAGAATACCTCTTTGATCAGTACAAGTTCTTTTGACATGGAGAGAAGAATCCTTGTTTGAAAGAGTTCTTGTACTGACTGGTGCTGAGGCACGTTCAGATTGATCTTCTACGGTAAAGATCGAGAAAGACTGAGAAAAGGCTAAAGGGCCTTTTTCTTTGTTTTGTGAAGAAGGGTTAGCTAAAGAGCGTTTCCCTCTGTTGTCTTCCAAGTCGTAGGACGAGGAAGTTTGAGAAAAGACTAACGGGCCTTTTCCTTTGTTCTGAGGAGGAGGAGGAATAGCCAAAAGACTACCCCCAGTGGATTGCGCAGGAGCAACAGAGTGCTTGGGAAGAGAAGCTGAGTCTTTCTCTTTGTTGTGAGAGAAAGAGATATTAGCCAAAGGGCTGTCTCTTTTGGATTGCGCTGGCACAGCTTGCGCACTGGCTGATTGCGCAGGGGTTCTGACAGATGGCTTTTTGGTTCTGGCCACATATACTGTGGTTTGCGCATCAGGAGTTCTAGCTACAGAGTGTTTGAAATGCACTCTGGTTGCTGGAGTAGTGGACTACGCAGGCAAAGTTGCAGCCAACTGCGCCAGGGATAGATGAGTCTTGCACTTTGACAGGGCAGCATAAGAAGTAGCTTGTGCACTGGCAACAGCAGATTGCACATGAGTAAGAGAGACAGATTGTGCAACAGTAGAGACTTTAGACTGTGTAGCAGTCTTGGAAGCAGACTGTGCAACAGCAGACTGCGCAGCAATCCTGGGAACCCACACTGGGCACACTTTGCTCATGGCAGAAGTGGTTGCAGTACGAGGGGTGTTATTGGAGTTGATCATGGCTTCGTAGGCTGTCTGGTTGACCTTTACAACCAGCGTCTTCTGCGTCTTCCCGATAGACGCAACGTCACATTGAGTTGTCACTTCCTCGTCGGAGGAGAAAGTCGTCCCCAGCAGAGTCGCCATTTTGTTTGCAAAAACAAAAGTATGAACTTTATTTCAACAAACTTTGTAAAGAGATTACAAGAATTCTGGAAAAGTACAACTGTAGGAATCCAATCTAGATGACGATTGCTTTATCCCTTGGACGATGTGAAATTTGAAGACGATAGCTTCGGAAGTTGAAGGCAAAAGCCTCGGAAGAATGCAGCAGCACTTGGGCAAGAACTCCTGAACTCTCTGATATTTCTGAACTTTATGTCTGATCCTCTGGATTGAAGACTTGAAACTCTATTTATAGAGTTCTGGAAATAACTAACTTTTAGTTATTCTGAATGGCGCAAGTTGGATTGCGCATGCACTGGATTGCGCAGCATTAGACTGCGCAGGCAGTTGTCTGATCGTGGGCCAACTGTCTTGGACACATGGCATCATTTGATTGAAATGTGCATGATCGTGTACAGACGATTGCCACGTAGTGAGCAATTGATGGCATGAATGCCACGTGTATATTTGTCAGTTTGTCATGATAAAGTGCGCCACATGAATTGTGCTGGCTTCGAATTGCGCTGGGATGGACCGTGCTGGGCTGGATTGCGCTGCAGGCAGATTACGCTGCAGGCAGATTGTGCTGCATGTACAGCTGTCCTCGAGCGCTATGCGGCGCAATAAACGAACAGTCTCCTCGTTCTTTGTGTTGTCAGTTGTCAGAAGATTTGATTGTGTCAGGTAATGATGACATGGCTACATCAGCTTGCGCACTTGAGAGTGTGCGCAGACCAGTCTGCGCAATCTAAATGATGCACAATCCGACTTCTGCACGATTCATTTGAAAGATGTATTTCTTGATTTTTATGACTTTGTTGATGGATGCAACTTGATTTTTTAGGACCTACACTCGTGTGTTTTTTGATTCAGGCGCTTCATATAGTTTTATATCGGCGGACTTTGCCGCCGAGCACAAATTTCCTGTAATATCATTAGATCTCGACCTTAGCGTAAGCACGCCTTCGGGCACACCAATTCTTACAAACTTAGCTTGCGCCGGCGGGATTATCTGTATCGACGGTCAAAAGATCGATCTGGATGTGATAGTTCTAGATATGAAGGACTTTGACATCATTCTGGGAATGGATTGGCTCGGGCCGTGCAACGCAACCATAGACTGCGCTGAAAAGAAGGTCACATTCTGCATGCCTGGAGTGCCTGAATTCTGCTACTCGTGTGGCGAGGCGTCGCCGACCTGCATGGTGATCTCCGCAATATCTGCTCGACGGATGCTGCATTCCGGGTGCGAAGGCTATCTAGCTTCCGTTCGAAACATGTGACAGGATGGTGCAAACGCGGGTCAGACCGACGTTGTGGCAGAATTCTTAGACGTGTTCCCGGACGAGCTACCCGGCATGCCGCCCGATCGAGAAATAGAGTTCACCATCGACACATTTCCCGACACCCGGCCGATCTCGAAGGCTCCGTACAGAATGGCCCCTGCAGAATTGAAAGAATTGAAGGCACAACTTCAGGAATTGCTCGACAGAGGGTTTATCCGTCCGAGTGTCTCGCCGTGGGGTGCGTCCGTGCTATTCGTGAAGAAGAAGGATGGATCGATGCGGCTCTGCATAGACTATCGAGAATTGAACAAAGCCACCGTCCGAAACAAATACCCCCTGTCCCGTATCGACGACTTGTTCGACCAGCTCCAAGGTGCAACGGTGTTTTCGAACATTAATCTACGATCGGGTTATCACCAACTCAAAGTCAAGCCAGATGACGTGCCGAAGTCTGCCTTCCGCACTCATTATGGCCACTACGAGTTCTTGGTAATGCCGTTCAGTCTGACAAATGCCCCTGCCGTCTTCATGGATCTAATGAATCGGGTGTTCCGTCCGTTCGTTGACAAGTTCGTAGTAGTCTTCATCGACGACATCCTCGTCTACTCGAAGGATCGAGCGCAACATGCAGAGCATCTGCGGACGGTACTCCAAACCCTTTAAGAGAATCAGTTGTACGCGAAGATGAGCAAGTGCGAGTTCTGGCTGAATAGCGTCTCATTCCTTGGGCACATCATCTCCGCCGCGGGCATCGCAGTCGATCCGAAGAAAGTCGAAGCAGTTGCTGATTGGAAACGGCCCGCATCAGTTAGCGAAATTCGAAGCTTCCTAGGCTTGGTGGGATACTACCGACGCTTCATGAAGGACTTCGCGAAGATCGCATCGCCGTTGACTCGCCTCACCCAGAAAGGAGTCGCATTCAAGTGGTCAGACGACTGTGAAGCTTCCTTCCAGAAGCTCAAACAACGGCTCATTTCGGCCCCGATACTTGCTCTTCCTGAAGGGACGGAGGGATTTCAAATCTTCAGCGGTACTTCTGGCCAGGACTTGGGGTGTGTGCTCATGCAGCGGGATAAGGTGATATCTTTTGCTTCCCGGCAGTTGAAGCCGCACGAGAAAAACTACCCCACGCACGACCTAGAACTAGCGGCAATTGTGTTCGTGTTGAAGCTGTGGCGTCACTATCTCTATGGCATGGCGTGCAGGATTTATACGGACCACAAAAGCCTCAAGTATCTCTTCACCCAGAAAGAACTGAATTTGCGGCAGAGGCGATGGCTCGAACTAATCAAAGACTATGACTTGTCAATCGACTACACGCCGGGCAAGGGAAATGTGGTGGCGGATGCGCTGAGCCGGAAGTACTTAGCTTCGTTATGCATCAACGATCGACTGCTGCGTGACTTGGAAGGAATGGGCATCGAGCTTCGAGTTCGTTTCAGAGACGTGAAACTGGCGCAACTGCGGGTTGAACCGAGCCTACTGGAGAGGATCAAGTCTGCACAGAAGGACGACCCCTACCTGGAGAAGATGCGGAAGCTGATATCGACAGGAAAAGCGTCCGACTTTGCAGAGGACGAGTCGGGAGTGTTGCGCGTGAAGGGACGGCTATGCGTTCCGGACGACGTAGAACTTAGAAAGGAGATAATGTCGGAGGCACATTATGCAAAATATTCCTTGCATCCTGGCAGCACCAAGATGTATAAGGACCTCCGCGTTGTCTTTTGGTGGCACGGCATGAAGAGGGACGTAGCGCTCTTTGTGTCAAAATGTATGGCCTGTCAGCAAGTCAAAGTCGAGCACCAGCGACCGGGCGGGGAGATGCAGAACCTTGCCATTCCAGAATGGAAATGGGATCACATCACTATGGACTTCGTTGTTGGCTTGCCGAGGACGCCGCAGGGAAACGACGCTGTCTGGGTCATCGTCGATCGACTAACCAAGTCAGCGCACTTTATCTCCATCAAAGTTACTTGGAGCGTCGACCGCCTTGCTCAAATATACCTTGATGAAATAGTTCGACTGCACGGGATCCCAGTTTCTATCGTCTCTGATCGGGATGGACGGTTCGTAGCGCGCTTCTGGATTAGTCTACATTCAGCGTTGGGAACCAAGTTGAAGTTTAGCTCAGCTTATCATCCTTAGACTGATGGCCAAACAGAGCGGGTGAACCAAATCCTCGAAGACATGTTACGACTATGTGCGATCGACTTGAAGTCAAGTTGGGACGTCCATCTACCGCTGGCCGAGTTTACATACAACAACAGCTATCAGTCCAGCATCCAAATGGTACCGTATGAAGCTTTGTACGACCGGAAGTGCAGATCGCCCATTTGCTGGGATGAAGTCGGGGAACGGCAGATACTTGGTCCGGAGCTGGTGGAGCAGACTGTGCAGAAGGTCAAGTTGCTACGAGAAAGATTGAAGATAGCACAAAGCCGGCAGAAAAGCTATGCCGACACGCACCGATGCCCCCTCGAGTTCTCGGAAGGCGACCATGTATTCCTGAAGGTGATGCCTATGCGTTGAGTTTCCCGGTTCGGTGCGAAAGGAAAGTTGAGCCCAAGATTTGTTGGCCCGTTCGAAATATTGAAGCGAGTCGCCCCGGTAGCTTACCAACTCGCCTTGCCGCCTGCATTGTCAGAGGTACATAATGTCTTCTACGTCTCGCAATTGTGGAAGTACGTGCACGATCCGGGGCATGTGGTAGATTTGGGTAAGCTGGACCTGAAGGCGGACTTGTCATATGTCGAAGAGCCGGTACAAATCTTGGAGCGCAAGGATAAACTTCTCCGTAACCGTGCTATTCTTCTAGTCCGCGTCCTCTGGAGAAACCATTCAGTCGAGGAGTCGACGTGGGAGCTTGAGTCAGAAATGAAGGAGAAGTTCCCTTCATTGTTCTCGTAAAGGTAGGTTATATTTTTAAGTTTCGAGGACAAAACTTTTTCTTAGTTGGTTATGGTGTAGTGCCCCGTCCCTATATCGTGCCTCGTACTCTGTCCACGGGGTGCGCGAGAAAGGAATATTGTCGCTATCGATTCGGTCGGGACCGCTAGGTCGGGATCGACCAAGTCGATCGAACGGGAACGGTTGAATTAAGATCCATTCCTCGTAATGGAATGTCTTCTTCGGAACCAAGTCCCATATTCAGCGGGTTGCACCTCGAGAATTGACTCTGCGGCTGAGTCGGGAGAGACCTCCCGTTGCTCTGCTTTTCACGCCGCTTGCGTTGGTTTTGGCTTTGTTTTCTGAATGCACTTTCGTGAATTTTTTGATGGTTTTCATGGCTTGCATTTCGAACTCGCATTTCCTATCGAACTCCTTGAATAATACAGTGTTCTAATCAGCTGCTTATGCGATTTCAGGTAATCGCGTAGGCGACGTCTAGCACGACCAACAAGTTCTCTCGCCGAAGTAAACTCAAGGTGAGTGGCTGACCCTTCTCTTCTTGACCCCTTCTTTGGTAAATCGATAGTGTTGTTGCGGATTAAAGATTGAATGCAAGGGTACGGGCACGGTAAAATGATTGAGTTTTTTAAAGAGAATGTAGGCTATGTCTTAATAACTAAAAGAAGGAAAATGGTCTTCGCACGATCATGGACAACTTGTCGACAAGGTAAAGTTTCCCCGCACGACAATCCGGGGCCACGGGACCGTTGCGACCAAGAAGGAAACATCTCATAAGTTGTACTGGGCACAATGTTAGGCGAGGACTTGCAGCGGGGCTCGCTACTCGCGCTGAAAGGGCCTCGTCTAATAAAAGCTAGAAAGAGTCTATGATGGCTCTGGGATACCAGTGACCAACACACGAAATATTGCACTTGGTATGGAAATGATAACAATTGACAGGGAAGAACATGGTAAGTTTCATAAGGCGCGGCGCAGGCCGCCGTCGGTAAGTTTCAACGTAAATTTCACTATGCTTGTCATATGCTTGTTTGCAATTCATTAGGATGGTTAGAAACATTCATACTTTAAGTCAATTAAACTCTTCAACCAAATAAGAGTTTAGAACTTAAATAGCCACGCACCAGTATAAAGTGTAATGTACTGATCCTCGCTCTCCACGCAGGTACCCCGAACTACGAAAGGCGTGCCACTTGAAAGCTCAAGGCGAAGTGAACCCTTTTGAAGCCTCGTCCGCGTGTGAAGGCTTGTGTTTCTAGTTTCCTTTTGAAGAAGACCCGCACTCAGTCCAAAAGAAGACATGGCGACTCGACTTTCCACGATAGCAGGTGGAAATATGTAATGGTTTTTGTTTGTAAAAAGGGATGTAATGTATGGAACGACTATCTCATCGGCGTTCATTTTGTAAATCGAGTCATGTTGTAGCCCGCGCGGCAATGATTGTAAAGAAGTCCATGTAAAGTTTTTATTATCAATGAAAAAGTAATTTCAATTTCAAATGTGTTGTTCAATTTCTCTGCGTACTCTAATTTGATGTTGTGTTTCGGATAACCTAATGACTATGCCTTGTGCGATCGCAACTTAGGTTCGCACGGCATCACGCCCGGGGGATGACTATCGATTCTACGGAATCGGGATGTGACATGCTCCCAGCCGCGTGAGCGCGCATCCCTTCAGCCGCATGAATACCCGCATTCCTGAGCCGCATGCACCCGTTTGTTTTGAGCTGCATGGCCCAGCTTTCCTGAGCCGCATGAGCCCATCCACCCTTAGCCGCATAGGGCCTACTTTGGCTGTTTTGTGTATTTTGTCCTATTGATTGCATTATGGCTAGAATTTCTCCCAACTTCCAATATAAAAGTGGTAGATCCTTGTGTTGGCTCTAAGGACCTTCATATTTCACTTTAACCAGATTTTATGTATGACTTTTATGTCACGAGAGGTCCGTGTGACTTCCTGACTTGACCATGTTCCTGACCAGATTACTTTTGTATGTGCTGGTACATTTTCTAAGTGTGTATTGGGATACAATATTAGTATGCACTGCGGTGCTATTTAATGAGTACACTGAGGTGTGACTCCACGTGCTAAGTGATCATTCGTGTTATATGTCAATACATGTGTACCTTCCAGCACAGTCAGGGTAATTGGTCAGCAATAGTGTCGTGGTATAATGATTGTTGTTTGAAGCATTACACTAAGCATGGATCTAGATTTGGGACTCCTTGAGCCGATGTGGATTCGTACTTAGGGTACACGTACTATGGTACGACATACAGGAGGATGACCATGTGACCACGACATGCAATTCCAATATCAAGATAGGGTTAATCTAGCAACTTATATCGGAAGAAGCATTGGGAGGGAACAGAATCCCGAGATCGTGCCATACTAGCCACCCCCGGGTCCCGTCCTGACGTGTCGGGTTGGCCGCCACGGATACAGTTTCATCTGCCTATAGTGAATGACTATATCCGACTCCTGCGTGCTATGTGTTATATGTTTTAGCACGGTAGCCTTACGAGGGACCGGTGCATAATTAAAGTACTATATGTATATGATACGACATTGGCTAGCCCTGCTGGGTTGACACGATTTAAGGATTCCTATATTGCATTACTGGACTAATACAGGCAAATAGTAGAAAGCCGTAGAATTTGATTGGCCGCTTGTAAGCCGACTTGTTTGTGATATGTTATCTTTTGTTAGCAACTGAGGAACATGGACTATCATGGTGCGTGGTCCAACCCATGTCCTTGTTTGGTTGTTGGGTTGGGCTATTGTGCTGCGATAGGCTATGGACCGAAGTCACGATCAGAAGCCCTTTTACCTGCCCATGGTTATAGGATACATTTTATCTCGGCACGATATTGGCATCGTTTGTCCTTGTTTGGTTGTAAGGGTGTCGTATTGTCTCGATGATATGGTATAAGCCTATAACTCGTGAATCTGGTCTTATTTTACTCATCGGGTTTATCTTACTCTTTTGTGCTCCCTTGTGGTACTTGCTATTCGGGGCCTGACCCCGCTGGTTTTGTTTGGCCAGATCTCGTAGCAGCTCCAGAGGATCCAGCTTTCTATCCGAACAATGGTGCACACCAGGAGGATGGGCACCAGGGACCATGAGTGGGTTTCTTCTTCACTGCTCTGATATCTTCTATTTAGTACTTAGCATTTAGCCACCGGCACCTGTTTAGCCGGCAGTTCTGGACACTAGTTTTTTTTTACGTAATTGTAATTAAATCAGACTGCAGCTGACTACAGTTATGTACCATTGACTCTCAGTACTAGCTCATATTTTGTAAAGCTAGGCTCATGAATCATTTTGATGAAGCGTCGGAGACGCCTTACTGCTTTGTCTTATATGATCATTATTTACTGCTTCTTGTTTTGATTGATTGAGACATAGATGCTCTGTAGGACCATAGGAGACCTGATTGTAGCATGCACCCCTTGTCTCTTGATAGCCACGATCGCCGTGTGACGTTTATATACCTCATACGGTGTAGCTGGCCTAGTCCGTCTCAGTATTCCGGTACTGGGGCGTGACAAGGTTTTAGTGGTGGCCCATGCAGGTCTGTTTTTCAGACTTGTGGGGTGTTGCGATTATAGGAGTCTCAATCAAAATATGTCCCCCCTTGATCTCCTGATTCGTCTTCTCCTTCTCTCGTCTTGATTGCTAACTTAATTATCATCCTCGATTCCTTCCCGTCCTGTCTTTTGATATCTTATATCCTTTCTTTTAGGGGCACATCGTTCTCGGCTATTGGAGGAGTCGGCATGAAAGAGAATCCAGTAGAACAGGGACCAGTTGGAGATCAGCAAGTGGTAGCCCCTCTACCTGGACAGATTCACATCGAGAATGTTACCGAGCATGAGCCGGTTGAGCCACAGAGGCCAGAGGATCCCGTACCTCCAGTGATGCCGGTAGTACCAGTAGTACTCGACGTGCCGTCACTATTGCAGATTATCAGAGGGTTATTGGAGACCCAGCAACGCCAGATGGCAGCCCAATAGCAACAACAAACCCGACAGCAAGAACAGAATGTGCTACTGAATCAGGGGTTGCAATCAGCCCTTGAGAGAAGTGTGAGGAATGATTCAGGAGCATCAGGAAGGTTTTGTCGACTTAACCCGAGATATTTTGACAGCACGGAGGATGCCATCACGGCGGATGCTTGGCTTCAGGATACAGAGGCCATATTGGCCGCAGCAAAGGTTCCAGCAGAAGATAAGGTTGATCAGGTCAGACTTTTACTTCAGGATCTCGACCGCGATTGGTGGGCGTCGGAAGAGGTTGGAATGAGGCATCCTGTTCCCTGGGATAGCTTCAGTACCAGATTTAAGGCCAAGTACTTTGGCGTGGTAGCGCGGTATGAGCTACAGCAGAGATTTATCAGTCTCAAGCAGGCTGGTAAGACGGTAGATGGTTATGCAGCAGAGTTCTGCAGGTTAAGTAGGTTTGCCCGGATGATGGTGGCGACAGAGCCAGAGCGAGCAATGAGGTTCCAGCAGGGACTTCACCTAGAGATTTTACAGCTAGTCGAGGGGCATGACTACCAGACATTCGATGCAGTATTGACGGCGGCTCGGAGGCACGAGCTTACAATTCAAAGGTTATCAGCAAGGACTGGAGGCCAAAAGAGGTCTCATACGCAGAGTGTTGGAAGAGGAGGAGCAGTACCTCGGACGTCAGCACCAGCACCTGGCGTCCGTATTCGTGATACAGTACCAGTAACGACAATTGTGACTGCACCAGTTCGACAGCAGCAACCAAGGCACCAGCAACGTCAGGAAGCACTAGTGGGTTGCACTTACTGTGGTAAGGGAGGGCACACTAGGGATGTGTGTCGTTCAGCTAATGGATTATGCTTGAGGTGTGGCAATCCAGACTATAGGATTGCTAATTGTCCTATGATGCAGAGGCCAGGAGGGCCAGCTCAATGGTTTTCGGCGTTGCCAGCTCCAGAGGTAGCACCGTATCAAGGGCCAGCACTAGCAGTGAGGCCACTAGCCCAGCGCCCATTACTGACGCAAGCTCAGATGTACCGACAAGCGCAACATCAGGATGGACAGCAGGGCCAGGGAAGGCAGGGACAGAGGCAGGAAGAATTTGGAGTATTAGAGCAGAGGTTAGCTGAAGGCGGTCAGATTTTGGATAAGTTTTGAATATTATTTATTATAATTCCTTGGGTTTTATATTCGAAGAGTGAAGGCGACTTTCTCGTCTCCCTCATCTGCTCTCGCATCATGTGATACGTAATATTTACCATGTGTCTTGATTTCGAGAGTATGTCCTGGGCAGAGTCTCGTTCTTGATTTAGTCATTGGTACCGACTTATCTCAAGCGTTGACCCTTGTCCACTTTGGGAGTCAGTGTAGGACCTCGAGGACGAATTCCTACCTGACTTGAGAGGCATATTTTATTCGTATGTCTCCGATCATTTCCTTCTAGGGTATGATTATTGTTTGTGCTTTTACTTAATTGTTCTTGCTTTCTTAAACTGTTCATGTGCCATGTGTTGTTTGATAATTGTGCTTGCTATATGTCATGAGTATATTTTGTGATCTGAGAGCGTGCTCGACTAGCCTTATCGAAATTTCGAGGACGGAATTTTTCTAAGGAGGGTAGAGATGTCACTCCCCATTCCCGGAATACGTAAATTTTGGATTTTTCCTGTATATGGTATCAGTCACCTGTATCTTGAATGTATGTATCATGTATTTGTAACTAGCCATGGCATGGGACAGTATCTCGTCGCGGATTAGTGTGCCACCCCTTGTCCTTGTTTGGTTGTAGGCGTGGTTCACTATTTCGATGATAGGATTTCTGAACCGTGTTGTGGTTAGGATTTTATTTATTTAATTTAATTAGTTGTATCATGTAGCCTTTAACATGTCATTAGCTACATGGTTAGGAGCATGCTTGAGATTAGGGTTTTCTTTGAGTCAACCCAACCCCTATATATATTCTCTTCCTAACTCTCTCTCCTCATTCATTCACTCTTTTCATTTCTTTTCCTTCCAACGTTTAGGCAAGTACATCTTACACCAAATGGAGAGATTCTTGCACTTTTCATTTCTTGATTTTTCTTTGATATGATTTATCTATATTGTTCTTCTCATTATCCTCTACAAGTTTAGTACTTAGCATTTTTGATTTCCATGAATAAATTCTTGTAGATCTAAGTTTATGCCATTTTTGGATTTCTTGGGTTTGATCTAGTAAACCTTGTTATTTTTAAGTTTTGATGGTTCCATGTTGTAGAGAATTTCTTTCTGTCCCATTTTGACCTATGGAAGTCTGGATTCTGACCTTGGATGAAGGAGTTATGAAGCTTTGAAGTCATGGCTTTTCCTTAGTTCTTCTTCTCGGAAAATGGAGAAGAAGAACAGTGCTTGACTGCATGAACTTTCATGCGGCAAGTTTCCCTGGCCGTATGACTTGTTAGCTTTCCGCCACATGGGCCATGATTCCCTTGCCCAGTCGCATAAGACTTTATCCCCAGCCGCATGAACTTAATTTCTCCCAGCCGCATAAGCTGTTTCCTTTGACCACGTGGCACTTGGCATTCTGAGCTGCATAAGCAGTTTTAGCCGCATGATCCTAAGCAGTTCCTGCCACATGAACTTTGGTTTCTTGAGCCGCATGCTCCCCGTATATCTCAGCCGCATGAGCCTGCCTCAATCCTTGCCGTATATGCCTGGTTGTTTTCGGCCGCATAAGCTTGATTATTTGCAGCCGCATGAGCCTGCTTCAACCGTACCGCATGAGCTTTTCGTGCCGCAGCCGCGTATGACCCATATGCTCCCAGCCGCGTGAGCGCGCGTCCCTTCAGCCGCATGAATACCCGCATTCCTGAGCCGCATGCACCCGTTTGTTTTGAGCCGCATGGCCCATCTTTCCTGAGCCGCATGAGCCCATCCACCCTTGGCCGCATAGGGCCTACTTTGGTTGTTTTATGTATTTTGTCCTATTGATTGCATTATGGCTAGAATTTCTCCCAACTTCCAATATGGAAGTGGTAGATCCTTGTGTTGGCTCTAAGGACCTTCATGTTTCACTTTAACCGGATTTCATGTGTGACTTTTATGTCATGAGAGGTCCGTGTGACTTCCTGACTTGACCATGTTCCTGACCAGATTACCTTTGTATGTGCTGGTACCTTTTCTAAGTGTGTATTGGAATACAATATTAGTATGCACTGCAGTGCTATTTAATGAGTGCACTGAGGTGTGACTCCACGTGCTAAGTGATCATTCATGTTATATGTCAATACATGTGTACCTTCCAGCACAGTTAAGGTAATTGGTCAGCAATAGTGTCGTGGTATAATGATTGTTGTTTGAAGCATTACACTAAGCATGGATCTAGATTTGGGATTCCTTGAGCCGATGTCGATTCGTACTTAGGGTACACGTACTATGGTACGACATATAGGAGGATGACCATGTGACCACGACATGCAATTCCAATATCAAGATAGGGTTAATCTAGCAACTTAAATCGGTAGAAGCATTGGGAGGGAACAGAATCCCGAGATCATACCATACTAGCCACCCCCGGGTCCCGTCCTGACGTGTCGGGTTGGCCGCCACGGATACAGTTTCATCTGCCTATAGTGAATGACTATATCCGACTCCTGCGTGCTATGTGTTATATGTTTTAGCACGGTGGCCTTACGAATGTTTTAGCATGGTAGCCTTACGAGGGACCGGTGCATAATTAAAGTGCTATATGTATATGTATATGATACGGCATTGGCTAGCCCTGCTGGGTTGACACGATCTGAGGATTCCTATATTGCATTACTGGACTAATCCAGGCAAATAGTAGAAAGCCGTAGAATTTGATTGGCCGCTTGTAAGCCGACTTGTTTGTGATATGTTATCTTTTGTTAGCAACTGAGGAACATGGACTGTCGTAGTGCGTGGTCCAACCCATGTCCTTGTTTGGTTGTTGGGTTGGGCTATTGTGCTGCGATAGGCTATGGACCGAAGTCGCGATCAGAAGCCCTTTTACCTGCCCATGGTTATAGGATACATTTTATCTCGGCACGATATTGGCACCATTTGTCCTTGTTTGGTTGTAAGGGTGTCGTATTGTCTCGATGATATGGTATAAGCCTATAACTCGTGAATTAGGTCTTATTTTACTCATCGGGTTTATCTTACTCTTTTGTGCTCCCTTGTGGTACTTGCTATTCGGGGCCTGACCCCGCTGGTTTTGTTTGGCCAGATCTCGTAGCAGCTCCAGAGGATCCAGCTTAGGCGCCAGGGACCATGAGTGGATTTCTTCTTCACCGCTCTGATATCTTCTATTTAGTACTTGGCATTTAGCTACCGGCACCTGTTTAGCCAGCAGTTCTGGACACTAGTTTCCTTTTACGTAATTGTAATTAAATCAGACTGCAGCTGACTACAGTTATGTACTATTGACTCTCGGTACTAGCTCATTATTTTGTAAAGCTAGGCTCATGAATCATTTTGATGAAGCGTCGGGGACGCCTTACTGCTTTGTCTTATATGATTATTATTTACTGCTTCTTGTTTTGATTGATTGAGACATAGATGCTCTGTGGGACCATAGGAGACCTGATTGTAGCATGCACCCCCTTGTCTCTTGACAGCCACGATCGCCGTATGACGTTTATATACCTCATACGGTGTAGCTGGCCTAGTCTGTCTCAGTATTCCGGTACTGGGGCGTGACATTCTCCCAAGTCCTTCATATCAAACTGTTTGGATAACCATACCCTTACATCAGATAATACCTTCACATTGTTTCCAATGAGCAAGATGTCATCCACATAAAGTACTAAAAACACCACCACGTTTCTGTCACACTTTCTGTATACACATAATTCATCCTGACATTGATCAAATCCATAGGATTTTATCACCTGATCAAAACATATGTTCCAAGATCTGGAAGCTTGCTTAAGTCCATAAATGGACTTCTTGAGCTTACAAACAAGATGCTCCTGGCCCTTTTCAATGAACCCGTCTGGTTGCTTCATATAGATGTCTTCCTCAAGACTTCCATTAAGGAAAGCTGTCTTGACATCCATTTGCCAAATCTTATAATCGAGATGAGCTGCAATAGATAAAAGAATCCGAATAGACTTAAGCATGGCTACAGGAGAAAAGGTTTCCTCATAATCGATACCCTCTCTTTGAGTAAAACCTTTTGCTACAAGCCGAGCTTTAAAGGTTTCAACCTTACCGTCTGATCCTCTTTTTCTCTTATAGACCTACTTGAATCCAATGGCTTTTATACCAACGGGTGGTTATACAAGCTCCCAGACCTGATTAGAATCCATAGATTCTATTTCAGATATCATTACTTTTTGCCAAGACTCTGCATCTTTATCTTGGAGTGCTTTATTGTAGGTACAGGGATCATAATCTTGTTCCTCAAGGACGAAGTTTGACGACTCTTCCAAGAACATATATCTATCAGGTTGTATAACAACCCTCCCACTACGACGAGGCACTATCGGTTGTGGTGTAACATTTGTGACACGTTGTGCAGTTATTTGTGGTTCATCCCCTTGTACAGTTGGTACTGAAGTACTTGGTGTCTCACGTCTCAGTTCTTCTAGAACAACTCTACTTGTGGGTTTATGGTTCATCACATAGTCTTCCTCTAAGAATCGGGCATTGGTGCTAACAATGACCTTCTGATCCTTAGGACTATAAAATAAACCTCCTTTCGTTCCTCTTGGATAGCCTACAAACAAGCGTACTTCTATACGAGATTCTAACTTATCTGCTTTCCCATTCAGCATATGTACTGGACTACCCCAAATGCGACCATGTTTCAGACTAGGCTTATGCCCAATCCACAGCTCTGTGGGAGTAAGAGGTACTGACTTAGAAGGAACCAAGTTCAAAATATAAGCTGCAGTCTCTAAGGCATATCCCCAAAATGAATCTGGCAAATTCGAATAACTCATCATTGATCTAACCATCTCCATAAGAGTTATATTCCTTCTTTCGGCTACACCATTCTGTTGGGGCATTCCAGGTGCAGTCAATTGGGATGCAATCCCAGCCTCTGATAAATAATCCCTAAACTCTCCAAAGAGGTACTCGCCACCACGATCTGATCGTAATGACTTGATACATTTTCCATGACGTTTCTCCGTTTCAGCCTTATACTCTTTGAATTTCTCAAAGCACTCAGACTTACGGTGCATCAAATAAATGTATCCATACCTTGAATAATCGTCAATAAATGTGACAAAATATTCAAAGCCACCTCTAGCTTGGATAGTCATGGGTCCACACAAATCAGAATGAACCAATTCCAACACATCTTTGGCCCTATACCCCTTTGTCGTAAAAGGCCTTTTGGTCATTTTACCTTCCAAGCAGGATTCACAGACTGATAGTGCCTCCACTTCCAATGAACTCAAAGGTCCATCTTCAACCAGTCTTTGAATCCTTCTTAGGTTAATATGCCCCAATCGCAAGTGCCAAAGATATGTTTGGTTCATACAAGAAGATTCTTTTCTCTTATTTAAGTTAGATGACATATTATTCATTTCCATAAGTTGTATTGTGGGCGAAATAGGATTAATGACATACAAATTATCAACCAATGCACCAGAACAGATAAAATGTTTATTCTTTCTAATAACAATATTGTCATTAAAATAAACTGAATATCCATCCTTAACTAACATAGAAACAGAAACTAAATTCCTTCTAAGTGAAGGTGCATAAAGACAATCTCTCAATGTCAAAGACTTATTTCTACCAAAAGATAAAGTAACATCTCCTAATGCAACGACCGATACTTTTGTAGCATCACCCATGAACAAGCATATCTCTCCATCACTGAGCCGTCTGGTTTCCTGGAACCCCTGCAATGTATTGCAGACATGATTAGTGGCTCCTGTATCTACACACCAGGTGCCGGTAGATAACACCGCTAAACATGTTTCAACTACTAGTAAATGAGATATACCTTCTTTGTTTCCTTGTTTGAGAAGTGGACAATCAGTCTTCCAATGTCCTGACCCTTTGCACTTGAAACATTTGCCTTTCGGCTTTTTCACCGCGCCTTGAGGTCCCATGCCCTTCTTTGCTGAGTTTGTCTGTTTCTGAATGTTATTCTTCTTCTTACCGCCTTTTGGCTTAGAAGTAGAAGCCTTTTCAGAAACAAAAACATGACCACTCTGCCTAAAGAGAGATTTAGCATCCTGTAGCTCTTTTGCAAGTTCTGCCAAACTATACAACCTTTTGTTCATGTTGTAATTAAGGCAGAAATTGTCAAAACTTTTAGGCAGAGTCCCGAGAATGATATCGACCTGGGATTCCCCATCGATTTCAGCTCCAAGGATCTCCATCTCATTCAGATGACCCATCATCTTGAGAACATGATCCCTTACTGGTGTACCCTCAACCATTTTTGTATTCATCAAACATTTTATAGCAAACTGCCTAGCTGCTCTACTCTGATGTCCGAAAAGTTCCTTAAGGTTATACATCATGTCATAAGCTGTAGCCATGGCCTGATGCTGATGTTGCAGTACATTTGACATAGATGCCAGAATGTAACACCGCGCCATCTCATCTGTCTTTTTTCACTTCTTATAAGCCTCTTTGACCTCTTCATCAGAGTTAGCATCAGGCTTAGGTGGGCATTCCTCAACAAGTACATATTTGTACTCCTCAACAGTAAGAACAATGTCCAAATTACGTTTCCAGTAATATAATTAGGTCAAGTAAGTTTGTTTTCTTTAAGAATCACCATAAGTGGACTGAAAGAACCCATTTTTGAAATCCTGAGAATCACATAAATAAAATTATGTAGGGCAAAAAAACTTTTTGAATTAACTAAATATTGATTCCCTCAAAACAATAATAAGAAATTCACCAACACCTTGAACACCATGAATTTAGCATGCCACGATAGTGTGGACGTATACAAATTCAACTTTGTTCAAGTAGATTTTTCTTATTAATTTTACTATCATGTCAATATAACTTTATGACAAATAAAATTAATATGTTGGTCTCGCTCTGGTCATACAAATAATAGCAGTGACTCCGATGGGGAGGATACCATTATTTGTATCTAAGTGTATACCATTACTTAATACTAAGTCCATTACCTTGTAATGAGTTCCTTCAGATGGAGAAGTGAACACATACTAGGTAACTTTCTACAATTATCCCTAAGGAAGTTTGTACTGGTGATCCATAATTATACTCATCCGATATGGAGGAAAGCACTAAAGCCAACACGCAAGTATAATTACATCACCTACAAACCAGTAATGGAGACCATAGGATTTATACTAAATAAAAATCCTCTCCCACTTAGTTATTTAACAATGAGGGTTTTTCTACTAGTTGATATTATGTCTATGTTGTCCATTATTAATGTAGGCTTGGTCTTTCAAAAAAAAACAACCACACAATAATAAACATGCATAATCAGAAAAAAAAACAAAATGACAAAAATAAGAGAAAATATCCAACTATTATGGTCATCTTTGCTGCTCCGTCCTCAACTATCCGAATCCAAAATTTGGCGCTGTGCAGATCTATTCGGGGTTCGACCTGCCCGGTCAAGTTGTGGGGTTCGGGACAGCGCCCCGATTTTTTTTATATAAGGTTTTGGCTGTCGATTCCTTCATCGTAAATCATTTGTCTGCCTCTGGACTGCTTAAAACCAGCATCTCGTCCGGCGCCAGAAACAGCCACCACCGCCATCACGATTGATCAAAAATAATTAAAATTACATCAATCATATGCCTCCCGAAGGAGTTCACACATAATCTAGATTGAAAAATTAAAATAATAAGCACGATCAACCCTCGTGATTTTAATTACATCCACATCAGCAACAACATCCACGACATGTCCGTGGTTTAAACAACACAATCAAAAAATATGCATTGGACCATAATAGTTGGATCTAAGATGCCTGCAAAACCGAGTTAGAACAGATCTACATCTACCGACTATTACACAACGCAGGTTTTATTGGACAACATGGACGTATCAATCAATACGTAGATCCAAAGTGGCTCTGATACCAATTGATGGATCTTGGGGTCGTCCGCTCGAGATTGCCAGGAATTGGTTCTTCCTCTGTTGTTATTGTTGTCTTGTTGGTGGTGCTGGCCCTCGTATTGCCACATCGTGAATACGAATGCCAGGAGATTGTGCTGTTATTCGGGACGATGCTCCCCCTCCTCCTTCAATCTAATTGTGAGACCTCTTCTGACCTCCAGTCCTTGATGTGATCCTCTGGATGGTGATCTCATGCCTCCGGGTTACCGTCAATATATCATCGAAAGTCTGGTAGTTGTGCCCCTCTATCAATTGCAAGAGTTCAAGATGAAATCCTTGCTGAAACCACATAGCCCTCTGGCTCTCCGATGCTACCATCTTCGGGGCGAACCTACTCAGTCTGCAGAACTCTGCTGCATAAGTATCCACTATTTTGTAGCTCGAACTGTGCCACAACTCCATAGTACTTCGTCTTGAATCTCACGGTAAAATCATTCCAAGTAATAGGACGTCTGATGCCCACTTCTTCTGATTCCCACCAATCACGTGCGAGGTCCTGAAGTAACAACTTCACTTGATCCACTCGTTCTTCCGTCGGAACCTTAGCCGCTGTCAAAATAGTCTCGATGTCCTTAAGCCAGGCATCCGCTAAAATAGCATCTTCCGTGCCTTCGAAACGACGGGGGTTGTACTTGTAGAATCTGGTTGACGCCTCTGAATCAGTCCTCACTCCTCTTTCTAAAGCCATCTGCAATCCTTGGTTGAGTAATACATTCTGCTCTTGCAGCTGAGTGTGCATGTGTTGCTGGGCCAACATCTGATGTTGCTGAGTAGTCGTCATCCCTCTTATGATTTCCATAAGGGCTGGTGTGTCTACTGCCACAGGGGTAGGCGGAACTGTTGGTGGTGTTGGAACCTCCGGATACTGCGGTCCAGCTGTTGGTTCCACTATCACCTCTTCTTGGATATCCTCTCGAGGTAGTACTGGCTTTTGGTTCTGACCAACATGGTCATGTTGTTCGTGTTGCCCTTGTTGTTGTTGTCCAACTCTGACAGATGCGGACGAGGAGCCCCTAAGAAAAGGGACAAGAGAACAATCAAACGACCAGACAGGAAAGATCAATGAAGTCAAAGGATACCGGAATGTCAAGCTAGGGTCGAGAGTAACCAATCATAAGATCAAGGGGAAACATGTGTGATTGAGACATCCTATAAATCAAAACACCCCACAAGTCTGAAATTAGACCTACATGGGCCACCACTAAAACCTTGTCATGCCCCAGATCTAGAATACCGGAGTGCGGGGGAATGACTCAGCCAGCTACGTATTACGGGTAGATGAATACCGTATAATAGGATCAACGCTATCTACAAGACAAGGGGGTGCATACTACATACAAGTCTCACTAGGTTTACTCAACCTCTATTGTCCCAATCATTGAAAAGCAGTAAGTAGAGAACATGTAAGAATAAGCAGTATGGCGTCCCAAATGCTCAATCAAAATGTTCTTGAGACCTGGCTTTACAAAATATAGCCAGATGATATAACAAGGTATACATAATCGTTATTAGCTGCAGTCTGACTTAGTTACAATTATGTAAAAGTAAGTGCAAGACAGTCCGACTAACATGTCGGTGCCAAGCGGCAAAAGTAAAGTAAGTAGCAAAACGAGCAGGAAAGCAAGGAACCCACTCGTGTCCTCCTGCGATCATCCCTTTATTATTGACCATTTTGGGAGTGGAAGTAAGCTGAGTTCTCGGGAGCTGGCTCTAAATTTGGCCATACAAAACCAGAGAGATTAGACCTCAAATAGCAAGTACCACAAGGGAGCACGACATGAAGAATTAGAACCAGTGATAAGAGTTAAGAATATGATAAATAAGTCTCTGCTTGCTACTGGGATTCACACAACATTACGACACATCAAGCCAACTTTCCAACCAAACAAGGACAAAAGTTGACCCATCATGTCATCTCAGTAGTTAACAGAATAGGTACAGTACACAAAAAAATCAATTTAAACGGCAATACAACTACTACGGCTTGCTAACTGTAAGTTCCAAGTTGCTCTGAAAATATGCAATAAGGGATTCCTCAGTTCTTACTATGTACGAGCAAGGCTAGTCTATCCAATAATCAATTGCACCAATCATGAATTCGACGTTTCCCAGCGGGACGTCCGTCATCAATATGCAGAAAAATATAAACAGATACCACTCCCTGCCCGTGTGGCAGATTTTCTGTATCCGTGGGAACCAGCCGGCATGTTGGGGCACTAATTGTCCCAAGATGGCTGTCATGTAAGAACTCGGGAATCCATTCTCTCCATGCAATAGTTATTTTATTTAACTTAATAGTCCCTACGTTAATTGAAATCTCATGTCGTGGATCATGATCATTCTGAATGAGTACTTCCGTACAGAGTACGATACGCATAACTCTATAACGATGCCCGTGCGGTTAGGTTATAGGTCTTATATAGCGTAATGCAACAATCAAACCTAGCCACGGGATAATCATGCCTTGACTGTGAGGTACACATGCTGCTTTTGTAGAAAGAAGTTAAAGTTAGCACGTGTCCATATGCCAATGTTCGGGATCGGCTAGTCGTTCGCAATGGTTCATGGTTCATACACGAACGTGTCTCATTCAATTCAATAAGGCGATTAGCCAGTCTTTTAGTTCCAACTAGGAACGCATGATCAATCATTTAGTCAAGGTAACAATCAATGTCAATTCGTGACAAGGCATGAAAGTCAAACTAGTATTTAGTATGGTCGAGTCTATAACTTTCAGGGTTAAGTACCAGTGATACAGGATGCCCACAAGCCAATCAAGACGTAGGGCACACTCCACACAACAATATGTATTAAATACTAACATGTATCAAGTGGCACAATCCAGCGAAATGCGCGAGATAAAACGAAACACTCGAATTCGGCGAATCGCGCGGGATAAGACAGATGGCGCGAATTCATCATGCGGTTGCGGGACTCATACGGCCCACAGAACTGCAGGCGGTTCGCAGGGCCAAGGCAGTCCGCGGGACCAAAGGGGCCAGGAACTCATGCGGCCAAAGACTGCATGCGGCCAGACTCATGCGGCCAAACTGCATGCGGCCAAACTGCATGTGGCCAAAGACTCATGCGGCCAAACTGCATACGGCCAAACTGCATGCGACCGAAAACTCATGCGGCCAAAGACTCATGCGGCCAAAGACTGCATACAGCCAAACTGCTCATCTTCTCCAAAATCCGAGAAAGATGGCCAAGGAACCCATGAACTTCAAACTTGCATAACTCGGTCAAAACAAAATGAAATCTAACCTTTCAAAGGTCAAATTTGGATAAAATGAAATGCTCTACCACATGAAACAACTAGATTTTGAAAACAAGCAAGTTTGATAGATCAAAACCAAGAAAAACCCATAAAATCTGAAACTTAAAATCTAGATCTACACACAACCATCCATGGAAATCAAAAACTTCAAGACCTAAACTTGTAGAGAAAGAGGAGACGAACAACATGGACTAAAAATAAATGGAAATGCATGAAATCTCTCATGGTGTGCAAGATGTACTTGCCTCTCCAAATTGGGTTAGGGTTTTGGTGGAGGAAATAAAATGAAAGTTTATGAGGAGAGAGAAAAAAAAAGGTGTATAAATATCAAGTCAAGTTTGATCTCCACTGTCACGCCCCGATCCCGCATAGTCCTTTCGTCCTCGCTTCGGACTCTTTGAGACCGATCGTCCTCGCTAAGGCGTGATGCCGTACAAGCCTAAGTTGCGCTTGCACAAGGCCAAGACCTGTAACAAGACAAGATTGACAATATGCAGCGGAACATATTACAGATAATTGAAGCAGTAGCGAACATATTTCAGAATACAAGCATTGAACACAATGGTAACAAGAAAAAATTTCTCTTTATTGATTTCATTTGAACAGAGTACAAGCTCTCGATTCTCTCTGATACAATATTACATTCTCTCAGAACTTTACAGATTACAATGATCCCATTCCCATACATTACATCCTTTTATATACAAAACCAACTCTTGCAACATATGTCATCTCTTTTGATTTCTAGCTCCTGAGGATGAGGCTCGGGCTATCGCTTCGGACTATCATTCTCGATGCATAGTGCACCTGCATACAGACTGATGGTGGGTTAGTATATCAATATACTGGTAATTTTGAACAAAGAGCTACATTTGTCTGAAATGATCACTGTTCATTTAGTGAGAAAACATTTGTTGTGATGTGATCTTGCTAGTTTTACCTATGTACATTCCATGCATATAGAGTATGTTTACATGTTTTTTGAAAACACATCTTTGAAAAGCCAACATTTGTTTCATTTCATTTCAAGCATATAAGGACTCTTTTGATCCATCTTAGCCGTTGTGCCTCCCTTGGGTTCAGCTCGTCGCTAACCGCTGTGACTCGCATGGGTTCAGCTCGTCGCTAGCCGCTGTGACCCTCTTAGGTTCAGCTCGTCGCTAACCGCTGTAACTCGCATGGGTTCAGCTCGTCGCTAGCCGCTGTGACTCTCTTGGGTTCATCTCGTCGCTAAGTGGACACTCTTTGCACCGAGGCAATAGCTTCTCTGTTTTCTTTTCAAGGCAACATGTGGATTCTCTTATAAGCATACTCAAAGTCTAGCATCTTGTTATTAGCAACAACATTCATTCAAAAGTTCAGATTCTTATTAGGCGCAAGCGAATCATAAAATGAGACTTTGTCAACTCACCCAGATCAATCGTCTTCTGTTGCAGAGCCAGCAATCCGATCTTTCTGTCTATCTAGTACCTTCGCGGAGCAGGGCACTACATCCACCACCCATTCCTTTCCATACAATCTAGGCCATCCACCCCTTATCATGATGAACCAAGCCAAACCAAGTTGGTTCAACATGAACCGAAATAAACCAAGAGCTAAGCAAAAGCAGAAAATAAAATACGTAAAAATATTTAGCATGTAATTAAAGAAATTAAATACAGAATAAATGCATGATAAATACTAAATAAATACAGTCAAGTAGTACACGTATTAAAAATATGTATCCCGGGAACGGGGAGTGACATAATACTTCTTGTATTAATATTTAGAAAACCAAACTTTTGTCTAGACTAGAAAGAAGACTTTTTCATATATGTATTTTTGTCATTTTTTAAATTTAGTTGCACAAGAATGGCTTCAATATTTTCACTTGTGTTTAGAAAATATTAGAACATGTCTAATTAGTTTGAGTACTCCCCCAAGCAAGCAACAAAAGTTTAAAAATTCATAATATAATTTAATATTATGAGATATTGGAGGATGTACCATGGTCACTTAGATGAAATTCTACCTATTGTTGCTAAAATTGTGTATTAAATATAAAAATATGATTACATATTATTAATAGTACAAATTCAAGTAGTGATTATCAATTAACTAAAAACTATTAGATAATTGCTACTTCAATTTTTGAATTTTTAGAATTACTTTACAACATTACATGTAATGGAGTATATTATCCAACTTTAACAAAGGTCATTACTATTTTCTTATTTATTTGCAAAATACAGACATGTTCCTAGTTTTGATTACATCGTTATTAAGACAACAACAACATTTCTAAATTATTGATATGATATTTCTCTTTTATATTGTTTGATTGCAGTTTTTATCATCAAATTAAATTAGATGGTGTAAATATATTGCTAGATGATTTTACAATTAGGTAGAGAGTTAAAATTACAGAAATTAGAGAATCATTAGATGTTTTAATTAGTTTATATAAAAAAATTATGACTAACGAATTTGGTTCATCTGTCCAAGGTAGTAGCAGCTCATCTAGTTTAGGTTATTTAATGACTTGAGTACCACAAGATTAGAGCCTTGCATGATGGCAGACTCGCATGATCGGAAACACACATGATATGTGAATCTAGCTCGTAGGACCGAAGAAATTGGAGAACAACATTTAATGCGCTGACAACTCTACAAAGCCGTCGGACGGTTACATTCTTCGTTCTTCGAGATAACGTTTCTTAAAATGACACGTAGCATGGGAATATGGGATGTTTGGTACGTTTTTTTATTCTCAAAGAACTGTGGGCATTTTTTTTAAGTTGGAAAACCTATTCCCATTTTGGTTTAGTTTATAAAAAATATTTCCAAAAAATGTGAATACCCGAGTACACAATTTCCCTACAAAAATATGAGAATCCTATCTTTTAAGAATATGTGGGCATTTTTTTTTGCTAGATTAATATTTTTTTTGTTAGTTTGTTTTTATTTGTTTTGTTTATCTTTTCTCATTTTTGTTCAAATTTTTTTTTTATCTTTTATCTTCTTTTGTCTTTTTTCAATTTTTTTTCTTTTTCTTTTTTGAAGAATTTTTTTTCTTTTTTTTCTTTTTTGAAGAATTTTTTTTATATTTCTTCGTGTTTCTTTTTATTTTTTAAAATCTTTTTCCAGTTTTTTTAAGAATGTTTTTTTTTTTCAGTTCTTTTGTCTTTCTCATTTTTCTTAAGTATATATATATATATATATATATATATATATATATATATATATATATATATATTCCTTTTTTTAGAACGTCTTTTTTATATTTTTGTATTCTTGTATTTTTTTCAACATTTTCATTTTTAAGAATATTTTTATCATTTTTAATTTTTTATTTTTTTTCAATATTTATATATTCAACAAACATGTATATATAATTTTTCAGGAAATTTAATTTTATAAAGTTTGAGCCCAGATATATAGAATTCTCGACTACATACCATACATCTCTAAATATATAGAAAATGACTAATTAGCCTTTAGACCATGAATTTTATATTGGCTTAGAGTTTAAGTACTAACACATCCAATTGCAAATTTTAGACCTTGAAATATTATTTTTTTTCATTATACTCCCTTTTTTAGTATGGATTGGTTGTTGCACTTGGTAAAATAGACAAAAAAAAATGATCTAAACTTTTCAATTGATTAGTATAAAATGCAGGATCTAAACACTAATTAGTCCTATAGAAAAACCATTGGAATTTTTTTTAATATAATTTAGGTGAGAATGCCTAAACTCCCACCACGTGGGGGCCCATTTAAGCTTCCGATGACTTGCATCCATTTCACGTGCGGGGTAGTCTCAGGAATCCCGCCTAGCCGACACGTTCGCGTCGTTCGAACGATACGAACCGGTTGGCTCCCGTTATTTTTGGGCAAACGAACGAACCAACTGCAAACAAAACCAATCGGACATCCCCTCTCCTTTCTTCTCACTTCTCTCCTACCTACTCCTTTTGGCAATGGACGGGAACAAGAAGCACGGCGACTTCGGTGGGCCGGTCCCGGCCGATGGCACGGTGCCTCCGTCTGCACCCCCAATGGCCTATCCGGGCACCACGAACAAGGCCAACGGCGCGGTGCCCCCATCGGCACCTCCTATGGCCTACCCGGCCGCCCCGTGCAACCCTTACGTCCAGGTGTCCCCGGCAGCCGGATCGGGTATATATATATATATGAAGAATATACATATATTTGATTGGAAAATGCTAAACAGTCCATATGAGGGTGATCGTGCGCGTGTCCGTGCCGACGTGTCACCCTCCTCCCCACTGGCCCTCCCGCACCACACCGGAGTCCACCCCCCATATTTTGTCAGGTCCTTCCAATAGAGATCCGACACGTGGCTGCAGCTCAGGACTGTGTTCATAGACTGCAGTCCATGTAGCAGCGCTCTATCTGATTTGATTTGAGAGCTGAATGATTCTGTACGAACATGTTAGTTATACGGGTATATGTAATATTGTTAGTTATTGATTGCTTATTTGTGTAGGGTCGAATATGGACACGGTGAAGAAGTTGATGGGGAGATGCGGGCGGAAGTTTGAGGACGGCACCAAGAAGGCCACCGATGTGGCCGGGAACGTATGGCAACACCGTATGCATATTCCTCTCTCCTTCTCCCTCTCTATAGGTTCCTATATGTTAGCAAATAGTTCACCAAATAATCTGATCCCAAGCTCTCTTATGAAATGAATTCATGTTTCGAGCAAATTTCTCATATTTGAATAATGCACTATTTTCTTCCCTTTCCCATACATGTCTGATGGAGAAGGATTAAATCCTGACCAAACCCGTTAGCACACGCGAAAGTACAACTCCAATCTAGACCCAAGACACGCAATACTGGTGGAACACAAACTCCCATTGAGAGAGTGCAAAATGTTTACTTTGCCCTCCTCTCTACATTGAGTCCATTCTATGGTATTTGTTCACCCACCAAAATTATGGTGTTTGTTCATCCTCCACTAAGAAAATAACACATGTCAAATTAAAAGTGCAAACGTGGATGAACAAAATCACTCCCAAAGTGATTTTATGTTGACTAATTTGACACGTGTTATTTTCTTAGTGGAGGCTCGAACTCTAATCGAGTGTCATGCAAGAATCACTCAATCACATAGGACATAGAACTCATTGTACCGAACTAGCTAGCTAGCTATCAAATTTTATAGCTGACCGAGCATTCATACCAAAGAGAAAGGTAGCTTTGCTGGGGTGATCAGATCAGAGAAGAAGAGAAGGAAAGCCCACAAGGAGTTTCTGATTAGATCAGAGAAGAAGAGAATGAAAGAAGAAAGAGAAAGATAGCTTTGCTGGGGTGATCAGATCACCGTTGCTCAAAGCAAGATTCGTCTATATATATACGATCCGCTTTCAGGAACCAGCAAGTTCTTAGAGAACTTCTGGAATGCTCGTCAGTTAATTTTTGAGACTTGAACGGACTTCCTGAACTTTACGGACTCCCTTAACTCTCTTCTTTGGTGTATCTTAGAAAGGAGGTCAGGGGGCTCTATTTATAGAGTGGAGTGAGACTTCACCATCTCTCCTATCCGATGTGGGACTAAAATACCAATACTCTAAAATAGAGTTTGATATTTTACATCATCCCACAATCAACATAGTCGAGTGCTAGCCCACGCCTACCCCCCGAACACACGACCATGCATGCACGAGACATCCTGGAGTCCGAGTCCGATCAACAAAAATCAACTTACATCATTGTTAGAATTAATATATTTTTCTTTTAGAAAAATACTCCCATATGGCACACACTTGTGCCCCATTACACCTCATGTGCATACCTCAACACAAGCAATGCATTATATTGAGATACTTATCATTTGGTGTAGCCGATGTAGGATCATCTTTCCTAGTCTAAAGGCAAAAACACCAACAATTTTTCACATATCTCAATATGGATTGAACGTTCCCCACAGTGACTGTCCATCATGCATTAGAAAAAATGTCGCTACGACTTGAATCTTCCCGCATAGGTTACATAACAGCATGATACAAGAATGGACTAAGCCTTGAATTCTGCACCATAACTGCAATTCTTTCTACTCACATAATGACATCAACTTTACTTCTGGCTGCACATTAAAGGCCTTGTGCCAGTCTAGTTTCGATGTATGTATGTTGGGTGTCTACAAAGTTTTCCTCAAGAGACGACCTATATCTCTATCCATACACTCTAGGTGAGTTCTTTTAAAGAGTCTTGGCATGAAGTCTTTCACTTCCTTGCGGTGCTACGCCGCTATGACATGGCCCAAAATCGAGGCACTGCCTCATGTGGTGTCATACCACCTGTAGCATGAGGTCCAAAACCGAGGCACTGTCTCATGTGGTGTCATACCACCTGTAGCATGAGGTCCAAAACCGAGGCACTGTCTCATGTGGTGTCATACCACCTGTAGCATGAGGTCCGGTCTCTTTGTAGTGCCAAACTACCCAGCATGAAGCCTTTCGCTTCCTTGCGGTGTTACGCCGTCGTGACATAGCTTGCAAAACCGAGGCACTGCCTCATGTGGTGTCACACCACTGTAACATGAGGCTCATCCTTTTTGTAGTGTTGCATACCACTCTTCATTCTACAACATTAGGCCCACTTGCCTATGTGTGGTGCTACGCCGCTGTGACTTGGCCCGAAGCCGAGGCTTTACCCTCACTAGGTACCTCATGTGGTGTCACCCCACTATAGCATGGAGTACGGGGAACGGAAGTCCGTGAAGGCGCGAACGACGAGCAAATAGGACTGCCAACTTTGTTGGCAATCTTATTTCATATTAGGACTGCCAACAAACACCAAGTAGGACTACAATAAAGTTGACAGCTCTACTTTATGTTAGGACTGTCAACTTTGTTGGCAGTCCTACTTGATGTAAGAACTGCCAAACCGTCAACAAGTTTGGCAGTTCTGAAAAAATTTGGACTAGCCTCAAGTAACAAATAAGAGTAACAAATTTGTAAATTTTTTAAAAAAATTTGGACTACTCACAAGTAAATCTCGAGTCCCTTTAGAACTTAACTTTTTTTTTTTTAACGCGTAGCTTAGTTCAAACGCCAACCCCACGGGGGTGAGTGAAAGGAAGAAGAGAGAGAGAGAGAGAGAGAGAGAGAGAGAGAGGGAGATAAAGAGTACTCCGAAAGCGTCGCATTTTGGATCCGATCACCCAAAATAAAAGAACATCCCCCTAACACCCACTAACCTTCTCATTTTCATCGGAAGAGAAATGGACGGCAAACGCGGAGGAAACCCATCACCACCACAACCTCCGCCTTACTCCGCCGTCGCCGTCGGGAGCAGCAATCCCTACGTCCACTTCGCTCCGATGCCCCCCAACAGCAGCAGCAACAACAACAAGAGTGAGCCATTTCATCTCTCTCTCTTCTAATTAACAATCGGTTTCGCCTGATCTTGATGGATGGGTGGATGGGTGGTGTGAAATGTCGATGATGATTGAACAGGTGGGGTTTCGATGGACACCGTCCTCAAAGTGCTGGAGCGCTGCGGACGCAAGCTGGAGGACGGCACCAGGAAGGCCACCGGTGTCGCTGGCAACGTCTGGCACCACCGTACTCTCTCTTTCTCTCTCTATATACATAGGAGTTCCGTACTTTCACAATTATTAGAACAACAATGATACCGCAACACCTGAAAGAACTGGAAATACCTCTATCACATTATTATGGTACGTTATTATATAAATACATTACTTGACAGAAGGATATCTGTAGTCGACGTGCACAACAACACTGGCAAAGTACAAACAAACCCTCCTTCGATTTGCATCGTTTGCAAAATAAGATTGGTTAGAAAACTAAAGCAATTGACCCCTTCTTAGGTTTTCCGCGTGAACAAAAAAGCCCCTACCGTCTATTTGCAGTTAGAAATGTCCGCTAGTGACTTTTTTAAAAAAAATAAAAAATAAAAAATAAACCCAAAACGCCCTCCCTTTCCTACCAGTGGTGGGCAGCCCCCTCTTCCCTCCGCCGGCCGGCCCCCCTCGAACCCCCCCTCTCCTTCCTCCGTTGGCCGGCCCCCTCGACCCGCCCTCCCTTCTCCCTCCGTTGGCCCACCCCCCTACCCCCCCCCCAACCCCCCCTCCTCCCTCCGCTAGCCGGCCACCCTCTCCTCCAGTCGGCCCCGCTCAACCTGCCCCCACCACCGGAGAGAGAGGGGGGGGGGGGGAGGAGTGGGGGGAGGGGTAAAATCGTCTTTTTAGACGTATTTTAACAGCGGTTAACGGTAGGGGTACAAACTAAGCAAAAATAAAAATGTGAGGATTTTTTTGAAGTAGGGGTCTTTAAATGCAAAAATGCAAGTCTAAGGAGGGTTTGTTTGCACTTTACACACAACAACACGAACGTGTCAACACAAAAATGGTTCGAAGATACTAAAGTCTCACAACTGGAGCCCAAACGCAGATATGGATATCACCAACAAGTCCTGCCAAAACGCCATAATTCATATATGGAAGTCCCAATTTGGTCCAAGGCCAAAATCTGCGTTACGGGGATAGACGGTGTCCACAAGCGAGCCCGCAAAAAAGGCCAGAAAAGGAGCCAGATTAGCCCGAGCACTTGAAAGACTTTTTGAGATACAACCCCAGTGTAGTAGCTAAGGCACAACTAGAAATACCTTTATCACATTATTCTTGTACATTATTATATAAATACAGGATATTTGAAGTCGACGTGCACGACACAAACTTGTCGACACGAGAACACTAAAGTCTCACAACTGAGCCCAAACACAGATATGGATATCACCAACGAGTCCCTAAGATGCAAAGTAGGCAGAATTCATATATGGAAGTCCCAATTTGATCCAAGGCCGAAAATTCAAGTTTCAGAGATATACGGTGTCCGCAAGCGTGCCCATAGAAAAGCCTGGAAAAGGAGCCAGATTAGCCCGAGCACTTGAAAGACTTTCTAAAATACACCCTCAGCGTAGCTAATGCACAACTGGAAGTACCTTTGTCACATTATTATCCGCGTTTCGGGGATAGGCGGTGTCCGCAAGTGTGCCCACAAAAAATCCTAAAAAAGGAGCCCTATTAGCCCAAGCACTTGAAAGACTTTATAAGATAATATCCCCCCCCCACCCCAATGTAGCTAATGCACAACTGGAAATACATCAAATTGTTCTTGTACATTATTATATAGGGAAAATTTATGAAATGCCCAAAAATTGTAAAAGTTTTATGTAAAACCCACCACAAAATAATATTTCATCGCGTGCCCAGAATTAGCGATGAATATATAAAGCGGGTTCTTAATGACCTTTTTACCCTTCTAATTTATTGAAAACACCCCCGAACCCTACTCTTAAAAAAAAAACGTTTCGATTCTTCCTCTGCTTCCATACGCTGCTCAGTTTCGAATTTAGGTTTTTTTTTCTTCAAAATCTTCAAACCTTCCTCTCCATTCGCAATCTTCACACCATGTCGGCATCACCTGCAGCATCACCAGTTAGAGAAGATATACCAGTTGTGGAGAAAAATGAAGACAGTTGCATAAAATTCAAAAGGGAATGACGAAAAATCACAAAAACGGATAACTAAGAAAGTTGCACATAAGGAAAAGGGAAACGATGCTAAGCAACAAAAAATGCAAAAACAAGGTATAACTTTAAGTTATGTTCATGATTCTGTATAAAAATACGGAGAATGGTATTCTCCGTGTTAAAACGCATGAGAATGTTCATTCTCCGTGTTAAATTATACTGAGAATGCTATTCTCCGTGTAATTTAAATCAAGAATGTCATTTTCTGTGTTAAATTACACGGAGGATGCCATTTTCAGTATTAAAACGCATGAGAATGTTCATTCTCCGTGTTAAATTACACGGAGATGCCATTCTCCATAATTTTAATACGGAGAATGACATTCTCCGTTTTAATTACACGGAGAATGGCATCCTCCGTGTTAAAACGCATGAGAATGTTCATTATCCGTGTTAAATTACACGGAGAATGCCATTATCCGTGTAATTTAGCACGGAGAATGCCATTCTCCGTGCTAAATTACATGGAGAATGGCATCCTCCGTGTTAAATTACACGGAGAATGACATTCTCATGCGTTAAAACGAATGAGAATGACCATTCTCCGTCTTAAATTACACGGAGGATGTCATTCTCCGTGTTAAATTACACGGAGAATGATATCCTCCGTGTTAAATTACACGGAGAATGGCATTTTCATGCGTTAAAACGTATGAGAATGACCATTCTCCATCTTAAATTACACGGAGAATGGCATTCTCATGCGTTAAAACGCATGAGAATGACCATTCTCCATCTTAAATTACACGGAGAATGCCATTCTCCGTGTAATTTAACACGGATGATGTCATTTTTCGTGCTAAATTACACGAAGAATGACATTCTCCGTTTTAAATTATACTGAGAATGCCATTCTCCGTGTAATTTAGCACGGAGAATGACATGAATGAGATTCTCAGTGTTAAAAAGCATGAGAATGTTTATTCTCCGTGTTAAATTATACGGAGAATATCATTCTCTGTTTTAAATTACACGGAGAATACCATTTTCAGTGTTAAAACGCATAAGAATGGCCATTCTCCGTATTATTTAACACGGAGAATGGCATTCTTCGTTCTAAATTACACAGAGAATGAACATTCTCTAATCGTTTCTCAGTTATAAATCTTCATAACAAATTCAAATTCAGCAAAAAATTCGAGATATGCGAAGATGATGAATGAATTTCTACATATCTGAACTCTCACCTTGTTTTAAGATCTATAAAAAGACAAGAAAAAGATATTCTCTCCACAATTAACCTAATCGCTAAAAAATTTCAAATCTCTCCACGAAGATGATGATGATGATGATGAGCGATGATGGTGCGCGATGATCAAAGTTCGACTGAAGAATATCACAGTGAACTACGAACGATCTTTGCGATCTCTGCTGAAGATGAGAGTAATGGAATTCAGATCTCTCGTGAAGAAAAAGAAGACGAAAATTGCAATCCAAATCTGAGTTTTTAATTCAAAATCATATATATATATGACCAAATTTGCGCGAAGGGATATTTTTGGTACTATAAAAATGTCAATTTTTTAAATACATAGCATCTAAAGGAAATCTTGGAATATTTAACGTGGAATTATATAATTCTTGGCATTTCATAAAAGCCATCCTGCGGGTGGGTTTTTCATACAAACCAACCCCGAAATTTGGTTTCTCAGCAATTTCCAGTATTATATAAATACATTTTCCAGTCATTATTGACCGTCCCTGTCACCCACTCATTCCCTCCCTACTAGTGCTACCACTGGACCACCCCCTTTGTGGTTATAAAACACCATATTGTGCTTTGTTTTTTTAAGAAGCATTTAAAAGTAAGTGACTTGGGAAATACAAATTAGTTTTTGTGTTACAGAAACTAAAAGGACAAATAATTGCGTTCATATTTCCCAATGTTGGGGCTACCTAATAGTTGAGGCCTTTGGTAAGGGAAGGGGTTCGTTCAAGATTGAAGCCCATAGGCGATATCACTATAATTACTGTGATTTTATTTCTTCTTTCCATCGTTGATGTGCCTCATTTGTTGTGGTAATAGCCTCTTAGAATTTAGGACCCATAAGTAAGTGTATGACATGTACGGTGGAAGCATCTTTCTTTCTTCTTTACAGCGTTGATATGCCTCATTTGTTGTGGTAACTAGCCTCTTAGAATTTACGACCCATAAGTAAGTGTATATGACATGTATGGTGGGAGCATCGGTGTCTGAATATCCAATCGTATCTAACACAGTTATGACACCTCCATTGAGCTACCCGTGCAACACAGATGCCCTACACATTGTACAGAAATATTGGGAAGTTGAACCCTTAACAAATGCAATATATATCTATCGGTGTCATATTGAATAGTCTAGATAACACTATTTGGTTTGTAACATTCAAGTAGGAAGACTATGGCACACCTATCATTGACTAAATAATGAACTGGTAATAGTTATTACTGAAGTATGTATGTTTTTTAAAATTAAAACAAAATTTTTTTTTTACTTTTGTTAACAAAAATTAATTTAGTGATACTTATCATGAAAGAAAATATAGAGTTTGCGAGAGAGCCCAAAATTCATTCCATGTTTGCAGTTCTAACAAGAAATGCTCTATGCTACTATAGGTCAAAAATACAGATGAATAATTATTTTCTCAAAGATTCATGAAAAATAAAACAAAGGTTAGGGAACCCGGTGGTTGAGGCTTTTGGTGGTCTAACGAGGCGGCTTGCGCTTGAGATCCAGAGGGCCTGTTTGATTGCATGCCCCTCACAGAAAGGAACTATTCATGAAATTGAACATGACATTTTTGTCCGTAGTTCCTATGGTTGCACACATACTTCTCTGTATAAGTGGTGTATCCCTATATGTGCCATATGTTACAGTAACCTTGCAGAAGGATACATGTAGATAGATTTTCACCGAGGCCATATAAATGAAGGCTTAGTGATCAAACCATGGCGTTTGAGAAGATTCTAGGCTTTTACTTGAAAGAAGAAGAAAGCACTTATGAGTCATGAAGACGACTTTAATAGTGCACTGAGAAGCCTTGCTCATACAGGGATCACCGATGGCAGTAAGTGCACTGAGAAGCCTTGCTCATACAGGGATCACCGATGGCAGTAACTGAATTAGAAGGATGCATATATGAGAAAGGTATGAGCAATTCTTGGGACTGCTTGCTATTTCTCCTCATGGATGCCACTTTGCACTGCTGTCTGGGGATACGACTGCAATGATACTGTTTGGATTTTATTTCCTTTTTTTGAAACTTACCCATAAGATCTACTTTTTCTGTTTTCTATTCCCAGGGTTTGGCATGATTTATTGGTTAGAATTATCTGGTATTATAGTCCATCACTATTTTGTTAGTTGGGAGTCTTGTGAGTTGGGACAATGTCCTAACGTGATAATGTGATAGGGATGGCTTGAAGCTCTCTCCCTTTAACTTCAGGAGAAGACTGGAAAAAGAGAAGCTTAAGCTGCCTCTTGCCTTCTAAGTATGCACAAAATATTAAGGTTTTTTGGACCATAATATAATATATGTAGTGGTATGCTAAACAAGTATGTACACCACTATGATAGGTTCTTCATGGCTAGCCGTCGTCATCATCTATCATCCAAGCCTTCTCCTATCAGAACAAGGCCGGCTATTGAGCATAAGAAAGCTCCATACAAGATTTGACAAAGTTTATCACCGTCTGTAAGACGACGTCAACCCTATAAGTTGGTGCCAAATTGCTAGCCAATGAAGCTATGATTATGAGAGGGTAATGCCATAGAACCTAGGTGGCCAGTTGGTAGGTAGGTAGATCTACCTTTTTCTTTTCGATTGCAGTTTAATCTCATCCAATCCAGGATCACCCTCTAATTTCTCT
The DNA here is from genome assembly GCA_029216955.1 of Iris pallida. Classification (NCBI taxonomy): domain Eukaryota; kingdom Viridiplantae; phylum Streptophyta; class Magnoliopsida; order Asparagales; family Iridaceae; genus Iris; species Iris pallida. The sequence goes on along the minus strand of JANAVB010004800.1, from coordinate 29,655,317 downwards.
AGACTATAAAGAATCTAGACGAAGAGGCATGTAAGTAGATCTACGCATTCGATTGCAGTTTAATCTCATGCAATCAAGGAGCACCCTGTAAGATTCCCTAGACTATAAAGGACCTAGAAGAAGAAGTAAAATGATATAATTTGCTATAGGGAATTGTGCTCATCTCTATGACACATTATGCCAATGAGTGAAGGAATGACAATCCCATGGCTAGTATGTATTAGATATTCACTAGGACCATTCAATAGACTATCACGACATGCTTAGCACAAGAACATTCTTTGTTAAGCTTCCATCTATTGTGAAATGGTTAATCATGCTTGTGCAGTTTCTTCTTTCTTTGGATGGTTTGATCTGACATCTTTCCCTGCCTATTCTAATTGATAACTAATATTTCAGTTTTAACTCATTTCATGTGGCATTGTACTTGTTCGTTCTTTGATATTTTTTTGTTTACGTTGTTTGGTATAAGACTTTCCCTAGCAGTACCAGCATATGATTTTTTTAGTAGTTGTTAAAATGAATGCTGAAAAAGTTCTCTTTATCCTATCTGTATGGTGAATGTATTCTACTAACCAGTGCAACAAGATAGTAATTTCCATAACCTTTATACCAAGTGTTGAGATTTAGTTGAAAGACTACTACGCCGAGTGAGTTTTTCTCTTGGAACCTCCTTGAAATGATGATGACTTCATATGCGTAAATCTCCGTATCACATAGATTCATAATGTTGTGTTTTGGCTAATATGTTGCTATGCATTTGTCAAACAGTTAAGACGAGTCCCAGTCCTTGTGATGCAGCCATGGCTAGGCTCGCTCAAGGAACAAAAGTGCTTGCAGAAGGAGGGCATGACAAGATCTTTAATCAAGCTTTTGGTACTTTTCCTGGAGAAAAGCTTCGAAAGGCATTTGCTTGCTATATATCAACTACATCAGGTCCTGTGATAGGCACACTTTATGTTTCTACACTAAGATTGGCCTTCTGCAGTGACAACCCTCTGAACCACAACTCATCTACTGCTGGTCCACCAGAATGGGTATATTACAAGGTGTGTCTTCTTACACTGTTTTCTTCTTGAAAAGTTGCGCACCATAGATTAGATATAGTTCTTCGTGAAATGATAGGGTGCATCTCCTAATATTATATATTGGACATGATACAACTCCATGTGCAAACTCCCCTTGCTATTGGTCCATATAGGACTTAATTTTAGGAGAGTCATTGGAACTTATTGCTAATAGTGACAAAGTTGCGTGCATCTCCTAATATTATAGATTGGACATAACTATTTTATTTTTCATTATAATATTTACCTGAATTACTCATGGTTGCCATGGAAGGAATTTGACACCATCATAGAGGGTTTCAGGTCGACACTCGGTCATAAAACTTCGGCAATTCTTTGGATATTTTTTATGCTCCATAGCCGATCCCATTCTGATTGGAGAAGGTTTGGATGATGATGAATAAATTTGCAGGACATTAGTATATAGAATATGGAAACAGTGCATTCGTGGGTAGGTGGAGGTGATGTCAGTTGAAGATAAGATGAGATAGAGTTGTCTTAGAAGGGATTGATATGGACAAAAGTCCAGTAGATGCATCAACTAGGAGTGACATTTAGTTAAGGAGCTGTGCTAGACATAGGAATAGTTCTAATTAAACTCGGACTGAGGCTGTGTTAGAGATTGCTAGAATTTGGGTAAGATGACATAGGATTGTCCTAGATGGTATTCACATGTTCAAAACAGTCCAGTATATGCTTCAGTTAGGAGTGACAGGGTCTTAGTTAAGGAGCTGTTAGAACTAGGAATAGTCCTAAGTCCTAACATAACTAGGATATGACATTTTCTAATGTTAGAGAACAGACAATCCTTAAGAGAGCATTATGGAAGAAATGGCTCCGCAGAGTTTACCTAAAAATCTTGTATTTATTTTGCTATTATAAAGTGTAGTGTTTTGAGGTTGTTAAGGACATGGATTTTGTTAAAGTTACAGAGGACATTGCCCTTAACATAGCTGAATGGAAGAGAAATATTAAAATAGTTGACCTCAAAAATTCGGGATAAAGCCTTTGTTGTACAACTATAGTGTATAATGTAACTAGTGTATAAGGAAGCCGGGTGATCATTCAGACAAGTCATTAACTAGAAGGCGGATCCTCGTTTAAAAGGACTGGGTCGCTATTGGAAACCCAAGGGTTCATTCGGCAAGGGTCTAATTCAATAACGGGAAACCTTATACTCGTTTGCGGGGACGAGTGTCGATTTAAGAGAAGCTTGCCTGTTAACCTTGTCATCTTCAGAGTGGGAAAGTTGTACCGAAGACACGAGGAAGCTTAAGATATATCACATACTCTTATCAAAGAAAGTGTTCTAGCTGTGAGAAGTTTAGAATAGCCGGCAGATCGTTTCGATTTTGTTTGAGAGTAATCTTGTATATTTTGCCCGGTTTGTAAGGAGTTATTTGCTTGTACTTGGGTCTTTGTTTCCTTGATTACCATTAAGGGAACACAAGGGGTATTTCCCCTCACCATTTTGTCTCAAAAGAACATAATTGCATTACAACCAATGCGAGTGGTTTCAAGAGTATAGAATTTGTTGGAGTAAGATTATATTTTATACTACACGAGTCTTTTACTTGAAATATGGAGAGACCAGATTTTCATAAGCTTTTTCTGAATCATTATTAACTTTTAAACTCCAAGCCAGTTGGGCTTCCCATGTAAGGCAACCACATGTCATTATTAACTTTTAAACTCCAAGCCAGTTGGGCTTCCCATGTAAGGCAACCACATCGACCCATCCAACTCTGATTCCTGCGAAGATTATGTTCTCATCAACCAAGGAATGTTTCCTATTTCTTTTGCTTTAACTGATGCTTCTAGTTAGGGTTTATGTTGTCAAGTGGCGTGAATCGTTTGAGTGGAATGTTGTAGGATGCTAATCATCCTCCACTTGCCTGAAATCAAGAGAGAGAGAGAGAGAGAGAGAGGAGGAGGAGGAGGAGGAGGAGGAGGAGGAGGAGGAGGATTTAAGTAAAATAGCCAGATGGAGTGAATGGATACTGCTAGGAGGGTCAACCACAAAGAGTTATACCCAAGAAAATTATGACACTCTAAAATCTACTCATCTTAGTGTAGTCATAAGAAACTTTCTATAAACTGGTGGTAAGGGGCTGATGCTAATGTAATTGTAAGGGATTGGATCTTATTTTTTGTTGCATGGTTATATTATAGTCTTTACAAGTGTAGTGGTTAGATGTCACCTGTCCTCAAGAAGAAACTCAAATAAGAGGATCAATTATGTAAATTGCGAATCGATCGTGGCGTCAAAGGTTTGAGAGGGTTAGGGATGTACCTTCAACGTGCAGTTGAATTGCGTACATCCTACGATTTTCTGGAGCTACAATGGATCTCCTAGAGGGAGAAGAGAAGAGGAAGGAGATTACTTTGGAGGCAAGTTATGAAGATTAGGATCGCCAAATGAGAACCGCCTCCTTTATATAGGCAAATAGGAATCCTAATGGGTGTATCCATATATGGACACACTATCCATAATTGGACCTCACCTGCATGGCTTACCCCTTGTGAACCATATCCGGTTTGGATCGGACCCTATGCAGTTAATAACGGTTTTTTTTTTATAACGGTCCAGTAGTGTTATTGATATATCGGTGATATATCGGTTTTATAACGGTAAATATCGGTTAACATTTTTAACAATTTATATATATATATAAAAACATGAAACAACACATTAATAGTTAGCTATCATAAAATATGCAATAACAATAAGAGCCCAATTCATACCAAAAGGTCCAAAACCAACATTACAATATAAAAGTACCCACTTCAAGAGTTCAACTAATATGAAAACCAAAAAGAGCCCAATTCAAGTTTCAAGTTTTCAACATCTAGACTAATAATCTTCATTAGCTTCAACTTCAACTTCATTGTCCTCGTTCTCACAATCACCATCTTCATCACTTTCTTCCCTAGTTTCATCTTCATCTTCTTCACCCTCATCGTCATGAACAAGTGAGAGTGGATCAACACCTCGTGACCTTGTGCTTCTTGTGCTTGGTCCTTCAATGTCATCGGCACCCATTGAAGCACGAACTTGCTCCCAAGTTAAATCATCACCTACCCTCACAAACTCTGCAAGCTCTGTTTCGGTTGGAGTAATCCAATCATCATTCTCTTCAACATCTCTCAAAATAATAGGATCAAAAGTTTTGGCTTTATTCTTTCCCTCCAAGAATCGTCTCTCCAACTTCATGTTATATTGAATGTAAACAAGATCATTCAATTTTGCTTGCAAAAGGCAATTCCTCTTCTTCGTATGCAACTGAAATTATCAAATTAGCATACGTATTATTTGTAACTAGCTAGCTTGAATTTTAAATAAAAAAAAGCAAATTAAGAAAGAAAGTAAGTTGCATACGTTGTCAAATGCACTCCAATTTCGCTCACAAGGCGAAGCACTACATGTTTGGCTTAAGACCCTCCTTGCAAAGCTTTGTAGTTCCGGGGTACCATTGCCATGACTTATCCACCATTCATCTATATTGAGTATTCTCCTCACATCAATAAGAATTAAGAGAGATGTAATGTAAAATACAAATGGAATGGTTAATTGGTAAGGAAAGAAACTTACATGGTGATATCGTTTCTCTTGTTCTTATAGCTAGAGTAGTTCCAAAATCTCCAATGCCTCTCTATATTCCGACAATTGCGATAAAATTTTAGTACTCTCAATCAAATCTGGCACAAGCCTCATCAAAGCTTCATTAAGCATTCTCCTAGTGTGATTAAGCTCTGATGTTGAATGCTTATAAAATATGGCTGGGTTAAGATAATATCCAGCTGCATTTAAAAATAAAATACAATGTTGGCATATAAATATGAATATAGTAACATTCATGTGCATATAAATATTGAAAAAACATATATTAAAATATACCTGCATGCAAAGGGTGTTCTAGTTGTTCAACCCATCTCCTTTTAACAATTGCCATGGCCTTGATTAGCACTGGAGGCTCATCAGCAAGGTTCTTATCAAGCTGGAGTTGTGCTCTTTCCATAGCATCATATATATAGCCCATGCAAGGTTGTGCTTCCCTGTCCACCAATCTCAAGACATCTACTAAGGGAGCCAACACTTTACAAGCCAACTCCACATTTTTCCAAAATGACTCTTTTGCAATAATCCTTGCAATCTTCTTTCCATCCTCTCTCTTTGAAAATGAACTGCGAACCCATCTAGAAGAAACAAATAATTGTTGCAAGTACTGCCGGTTCTTCCATATGCTCTCCAATGTATAGAAGGAGGTTGCAAACCTAGTTACACAAGGCCTATGCAACTCGCTACCGCTCAACTTTCGCATCATATTTAAAACCATCAAATGGTTATAAATATAAACCACCACCTTCCTGGCTTGAGACAACACATTCTTAACCTTGTCGATATCACTACCAATATCTTGCAAAATTAAATTGATGCAATGTGCAGCACAAGGGGTCCAATACATCTTTGGATGTTGTAGCTCCAATTTCCTTCCCGCGGCCTTAAAGTTAGAACCATTGTCCGTGATAAACTACATACACAAAAAGAAAATTGATTACAAATTAGGAAAACATAATGTACATAAATAACTAATAAGTCACATATTTATTACATTAACATGTTACCTGGACAATGTTTTCCTCTCCCACATCCGCGATCACCTCATTAATCAATCCAACAATGTAGTCCGCATCATGAATTTGGTCTGAAGCATCAACAGATTTTAAGAAAACCGTTCCTTGTGGACAATTAACTAAAAAGTTAATCAAAGAACGACCCTTCGTATCTGTCCAAAAATCTGACATGATGGAGCATCCATACTCCTTCCATTTTGGCCTAAAGGAATCAACAAAAGCCTTTGTCTCCTTCAGAACATCTTGAAGCAGAGTAACCCGCACACTATGATAGGACGGCGCAGGCATAGCTCTTCCATACTCTCCAACACAATATATAAAGCGTTGAAATCTAGGATTACGCACAACATTAAAGGGTATACCGCACTCGTATGAAAATTTAGCCCACTCCATCCAAGCCTCCATCTTCAACTTCTTCTTGATTGGATTGCTAGCATCCAATGTCGTTTGTTGCATTTTTCCGACATTAGGTTTGTAGATTACATCCATTGGACCTCTTATGTTGCTACTTTCCTTCCTCTTCTTGCTTGATGATGTAGCAACACTAGCATGTGTTGGTTGAATATCGTCATCGGCATCCTCTTCTTCCTCGTCCTCATTTAAGCTTGGTCGGCTTAAAATATTGTTGACTCTATTTTTCTCAACTCTTTTCTTCAATGCTTCATCCATTGCCTTTTGTACTTCCTTTTGCACAAGCATAGGAGCTTTATCACATCCCTTTGTTTGTCCCCTTTGATTAACAATGTGTTGTTTGAATCTTGATATCCCACCCGGTATTACTTTTTGGCAAAAATTGCAAGTAATTTGATTTTTTTTGGTGGGATCCATAACCGTTCCATAGCGATACCCAACATCATTCGAATTGATCTTAACCGGAACTACCTCATTTGAAGCACCACTCGTTCCACCCTCATTTGAAGCTCTCGAAGACATTCTGAAATTAAGAATTAAAAAAATATCTGAATAATATCCAGGAACAGCAGCAGCAATTTGCAGGAATTTGAATTTAGAGATGCAACACTTCTTTGCAGGAATAATATCCAGGAACAGCAATTTGCAGGAATTTGAATAATGTGCAGGAATTTAAAATTCTGTTTTTCTTTTTTATCCAGGAATATCCAGGAATTTAGAGATGCAACACTTCTTCAAATAGGAACAGCAACAGCAATGTCCAGGAATTTAGAGATGCAACAGTTGATCAAATATGCAGGAATTGGAAATTAGAGAACAAAAGAACAAAAAAAAAAGCAGGAATTTGCAATAACGTGCAGGAATTTTGATCAAATATGCAATGTGCAGGAATTTTTTGATCAAATATGCAGGAATTTACAATATCCAGGAAATTAGAGAACAAAAGAACAAAAAAAAGCTGTAGCAACCATCGAAGAAGAGGAAGTGAAGAAGAAGAAAAAGAAAAAAATAAGCAGCAGCAGTGAACAAGAAGCAGCAGTGAACAAGAAGAAAAAAATAAGCAGCAGCAGCAAAAAGAACAAAAAAAAGCAGCAGCAGCAAAAAGAACCAAAAAGAACAAAAAAAAGCAGCAGTAGCCATCGAAAAGATGCAATAAAAAGAACAAAAAAAAATAAAATAAGCAGCAGCAGCAAAAAGAACAAAAAAAAAGCAGCAGCAGCAAAAAGAACCAAAAAGAACAAAAAAAGCAGCAGTAGCCATCGACAAGATGCAGTAAAAAGAACAAAAAAAAAATCGACATCAGCCATCGACTAGAAGAAGTCAAGTGAAGAAGAAGACCAAAATCAGTAAAGTAAAGAAGAATAACAGAAGAAGTAGTAGCCATCGAAGAAGTGAAGAAGAAGAAGACCAAAAAAAAAAAGAATCGAAGAAGAAGAAGAACTAAAGAAAAGAAGAAGGAGAAGAGCTTACCAGGTGAGTAGCAGCCGACCTCCTCTTTCTTTTAGCCGACCTTCTCTTTTTGCTTTTTCTCTCTCCTCCCTCTTTAAGATGTAACCTAACTTAACATGTAAACAAAAACAAAAAAAGTGAGATATCGGTTTTATCACAAACCGATATATCGGTTTATATCGGTTGTAACGGCCGATTTTATCGGGTCCGATATTTTACCGTTTTTTTTTGAAAAAAATATCGGTCTGCCACCGATACCGATATATATCCGATATAAAACCGATATATATCGGTTATTAACTGCATAGATCGGACCAGACCGGTCTGGGTCCAATCCTAACATATTCCCAGACCCGCGTAGTGGGTGCAACCTATTCTCTCGTCCCAAGTAGGATCACATATCTTTTGAGGTGTCCTTTCTCCAAGTCGGACCGTGGCTAAATAAGCCATCCAGCCGCCCGAGGGAGGATTTGAACCCAAGACCTGTGCTTGGGCGGCCTTCCACACTACCACTAGGCTAGTGTCTTAGGGTCTAAGTAGGATCACATATCTATGTGGTGTGCGACCGTGAGTACTTAGAAGCGGAGTACCTTAAACCAAATTCCCTAAGGAACCATTCTAAGGATAACTCTTATCACAAAAATAAAAAATCATAATGAGGAATCATGCACCCCATATTATTTTATATTTTGTATTTGAATCTCTTAATCCCTCAATGGAGAACATATCCAAATAGCATGGTTTCGTTATGGCTTAATTACACTTTCTCGCTGTCCTAGGATGCGCATAAAATTAGGTTAGTGACTGATTAATAAGCACGCCTCATATTCTTCTTTTTATCTACTAGAGTTTTTCTCGTTACTCGTTATCAAACCGCTTTTTCGATCACATCCCTTTGATGTACATTATTGATTTTACCATACAAGAAAGCATGCCAAAGTAGTAGTAGTTGACTGCGAGCTTTGCCTTTGGACAAGTGTCTCAAGGGTATTGTTATGCACGTCAGTGCATAAGGGGCTTAGTCAAGCCTTAGAGCTCATATAGCTCGAAAGCATGGATCCATTCATCGCTTTCCATTGCAGTTGTCATATCACACATGGAGGGTCTCTCATAGAAAGCGTTTGTCTATATCTCTATCAAAAACTCATCCTCATCCCAACTTTTTGGGATGACTATTAAATGCTCCTACTATTGACGATGTTCCTAGCCTATTACCGCTATTCCAAGCCTATGTTACCTGGACTCGGGTACGGGTGTCGGGTACATATCCAAGAGTCGGGCCCTTCAAACTCATAATTGAAGGACACACAGACTCGGCTAAAAAGGATCCAAATTTTGGGTACGGGTACGGGGATATGACTAAGGTTTCGTAAAAAGACAACCAGTAATTATAAATTACTAGTAAACTTTACTCAACTAGTTGAATAAGTCCCTAAGGGACCGTCCCTTCAGCTCCCCTATTACTTAACTACCAGTCTACCATATTAAAATAAACTATCTACACCATTACCACATTAAAATAAACTATCTACATCACTACCACATTAAAATAAACTATCTACTTCACTACCAGTCTTTCGATTGTCACCATGAAGGATCCGATTGTCACCATGGAGGATCGGATACGGATTCCATACCCATACCCATGTCCTAAAGGGTCGACACGGGTACTTCTCCTTAAAGTGGAGAGTCTGGGTAACATTGTTCCAAGCGCATTCGTTAGACGCATTTCATCTCATCTTCCACGGACCCTTACCTTATAGTCGTTGAATGTGGTCATTAATCTAAGTAAATCAACCTTGTGCGTGTTCGACATACTGATTAGGATATTTAACACATTTCCTTATACGCTTCTATACTCAACATAATATTCAAGATTATGGAATAAAATGATATATATAAGAAAATTATCTAAATAAATGTTTCTTAACATATATGATACAAGTATCTATAAGCATATAACCAGGGACAAATTCTCCTAACCTAGTATGCGCTACAAAGCGCTCTGCAATCCCCTTTGTGAGAGGATCAGCAATCATCTTGTTGGTGTCTAGATACTCAAATTTGACTTCGTCTGTCTTCTTTTATGTCAAGTGATGACGAATCTCGGTATGTTTGGTCTATCCGTACTTGGGATCCTTCGCAAATGCAATTGTTGTAAATGGTTAAAAGTTAAAACATCTTCAACATGTTGCACCACATGTAGATGCCGGAGGAACCTTCTCAACCATATTGTTCCTTGTAGTATTGCATAAAGTGTCACATACTTAGCCTCCATAGTGGACAAAGATATACAATATTGTTTTTTTTTGTTCCGCCAAGAGATAGCTCCTTCGGCTATCATGAAGATATAATTGGACGTGGATGCGTGCTCGTCCTATCAAGTTCCGATTCTGCAGAATCAATAGTCGTCTTCCGGGCGTGATGCCGTGCGAATCTAAGTTGCGCTCGCACAAGACAATTTCATAAGGTTATCTGAAACACAGCAACTAAAGAGTACGCATAGAGTGTTGAGCACTTATATAGAAGGAAACTTTTGCTTTATTGATTATGAACATCATATTACAAACTTGATTACAAAAGGGTGCTGCACAGGCTTACACCTTGACTCAAATACAAAATGAACGCTGATGAGATAGTCGTTCCATACTTTACATTCCTAATTTACAACCAAAACATACGAAACACCTCAAAAAGGATTTGATCAAGTATTCGCACGCACGGACGAAGCTTCAAAACACACGAGCACAACCTTCAGCTAGGTAGCACGCTCCTCCTGGTTTGTAGTACCTGTGGAGAGCGAGGATCAGTACATTGCCGTATGCTGGTGGATGGCTAATTAAATTTTGTGCTCTCATTTGGTTTAAGAAGTTATGTGAAGCATGCAATATATTTTAATGGTCTTCCTAGCCACCCTAGTTGATTTTGCATATAACATTCTATAGGCATAATGATCTAAACTACTTTGGAGCTTACCGACGGTAGAGCCTGTCGTTGGTGTACAAAACGTACCATGTTCTTCCTTGTTATATTGAAGAACATAAGTTAAACTAGTGCATATTCGTGGAGGTCACTGGCATGACAAGCCGACGTATCGCTTGGTTTAGACGGTGACTCGTTCAACGCGGGTAGCGAGCCCCGCTGAAAGGTCCAAATACTCGCGGTACAATCCAACATAGCTATCGTGTTTCTTCCTAGGCCGGATTGGTCATGTAGTCCCATGATACTGTTCGAAGAAATAAGGTCGTTGTGCACAAGTTGTCCATGACCGTGCTAGACTAAACTAATTACTCAAGCATGATATACTCATTCATAAGAGACTTAGCCAATTTCAATATGTCCCGTCTTATATATGTCCTGTCTTATCTTTGCAACATTTATTCATAGCATCAATCTTTGGTTAACACAGTTCTATAACATATATGTAAAAGTAAGCATGTAGCAGTCCTATAGCATGTGTACACAAGTAAAGCACGCAATAGTTCTATGAAAAATAAGCCATTGTGTCCATGCATCTACATTTAACATTTCCTTCGTGTTAGTATCATTGATTGATTGGAGACAAGAGGGTCAAGGGGAGAAGGGTCGAGCCACTCACTTGATTTCAAAGAAACCGATCCATAACGATGAAAGTATCTTGATTCAATCTGTCCCGACCAATCGATAACGACAATGTTTCTTAACCGCGCTTCCCGTGTTACGACGAAGAACGGGGCACGATTTTGCAACGGGGCATTACATGTCTAGATCGCCAGACCAGCCGATATCTGAATACCCCTGAGGCACAAGTCCGAACCACCCAACCACAACGAGTAGTGGGCTATTTCACTCGAGCACCATAAGATCCTCTTAACACTCTTCCGATGGGCTTGTCCAAGATTAACCTGGTAAGCAACTCACAAGTCCTATCGCAAAGATTATGTTAGGATGACTACAAATTATGGCATATATTAAACTCCTAACCATACTAGCATAATGTACTCTTTCTATTCATTTCTTTTCCTCCAAACTCATAGGGCAGTTTTTGCTACTCATCATATGTTTCGAAGTAACTTGAGATTTTATGCACTTACAATTCGACATATTGAACTAGTATAAGATTTTCCTTATGTATGTTTTATAAGACGAACCAAAATTTTCTTAGAGCAATTTTTCGAGATCTGAATCCCGAGAACATAGCTTGCATTACCCATGTCCTTCGTCTCGAAGGTAGAAGATAATCGTCCTTTGGTCGTATCCGTCATCTCCATATCAAGGTTGTAAAAGTCGCTAGGCAGGTAACGACTGTCTAGCGCCTAGGCGGCCGCCTAGTTCCACACAAACAATAAAACCAACATCATATTGAAATTTGTAGCAATTGCCCATAAAATCCAAAAACATGCATAGTCGGATGTCGAGGGCACTAGGCAGGCGCCTAGGCGGACATCGGACATGCATCGGCCGCCTAGCCGATTTTTAGAGCAATGCTCTATAGTATTGAGTGCCACAATATGTCATCCACATATAATCAGTAGGCGGGCGCCTAGGCGGAGCAATACTTAACAAAATATTTTGGCAAAAAAGATTTTTTAAGCATTATGGGCCTATGATTCACTTTTACAAAACTAAAACTTTATGAATCTTCGTTCTACAACTTAGTTATGCATGGAACACCCTTAAAATATGCATATTATGCAAAAAACAGTGGTAAAATAGTAAAAATTGTTCAAAATGTATCGACCGCCTAGGCGGTCTAGGCGGTAGGCGGACTCTTTCCGCCGCGCACCCCCCTACCGCCGTTTAGAACCTTGCATATAATGATAAGATCAGGAACTCTTGTCATTATGTATACACAATGGTCTTCTTTGATCATGGTAAAACTATACGAAGTAACGGCTCGGTCGGACCGTATGTACAGCTGACTAGATAATTGTTTCAGATCGTAGATGGACTTCTTAAACTTGCACACTTTGCGCTTAAGTCTCCGGACCTAGAAACCACTAGAATGTTCCATAAAGAACTCATCCAACTCACCAAAGAGGAAAGCAGTCTTGACGTCAGTCTGGACTATCCTTATATCTAAATATGCAATGATCGGTAGGATCTAGCGAATAGACGTGATAGTCACCCCAGAAGAAAAATCATATCCTCGTAGTCCACCCTATCTCACTGAGTGAACCCCGTTGCCACCATGCTATGCTTTGTTGTCACGTCCCAGTCCCAAATACGCGGGACCGAGCCACGTGGCAATGGCCAGCTACATATTCAACCAGACTCTTGTCCGACTAGAATACGTATAAGCTATCGAAATGGTGTAACTAATCATTACATCAACTCTATATCTCAATCCAAGTAATAGAAAACATGAGGAAAATATGAATACTAGTCTGCAGCCCAATAATCATATTTGTCGAATAGGCTCAAAAGAGATAATATGAGTCTACAAATAACAATAAATGAAACATAATACAAATACTGAATGAAAAGTGGCTTACAGAAACAATTCCGCTGATACAAAACTGAATGAAAGAAAATACAAGAAGATAACTAGATCTGAAGACATGCTAACTAGATAATGAAGTCGGATCAAGAAGAGCTCTACCACTGGAACAAGCTACTCTGCTGGGTAATCCTCGTCTTCTGCAAACGGTCCCGCTCCTGCGTCAAGTCCGAATACGTAGATCTCCTGATAGTCCTCCTCGTCTAAATCTGGAGAAAAATCAGGTCCTCAGCGGGACGCAACAAGGTACATAATATACAGGCCAATGTACAACAATAAAGAATGAATAGATAAATAAAAGTAAGACTACTAAATGGGGTGAATCTAACATAACCAATCTAGAATGTAAATGCAATTTAAGAAACATCACTCGAACACGCGGGCTGTCACGGTGTAATCCGGAATTCTAATACGGAACTCCAGTAACTATGAAAAATCCGCAGTTCCGATAAGGAATCGTGGTAACTATGAATATCCGAGGCTCTGGTAAGAGGCAACGGTAACTATGTGGGAAAGTAGCCCAAGCGCACGATGTATATTTCTTTCCGTCCATGTGACTTCACGAATCGTATCCACGAGACGCTCGGTCAGGACCTCTAATTAGGACAACGAGTCATAATAGAAAAGAACAGTGTATGCATATCAATGTCATCGTCCTACAATCAACTCGAATTTCGTAAATCAAGATGAAATCAAGTACGGGATTACTCAATAATGTAGTGTCACATGAACATGTCCTAGGGTCAGAGTGTATTCCGCAACAAGTTGCCGCGGTAACACAAGAGTGAATATCTAGTACCGATACCCGATGACGCTAATGTCCATCGGCACCGAATGTGATTCGGACACGAAGTACCGTACACGACCCTAGTGTTGCAACAATAAAACCAAGCAGATATTTAAAAAGGCTAAATATTTTAAACTGAAGTACAAGATTGGCAAGGTACACTTGCCTGGATCCGGTTGCTGAAGAGGAAGAGCTGGTCCAACGCCTAGATCCGTAGAGCCCAAAGAACCTAGAGAAATTATTTACAACTAATTAATTAATTATCTTAAGCTAATAATTTCTTCGGTAATATCTAAAAGTAAATGAATATTATATATATATATATATATATATATATATATATATATATATATGATGTTATCCGGACAAGACATAATAGGAACCACATCTCTCAGCTTCTTGATGCGGATGACACTCTGGTGGGAACATCGGCTGAGATCCAGGGCGAGGCTGTCAGGTACTACTCTGAGTTATATTTCCAGACTGACTACCTTTTCGTGTTCCCAGAGGTTGTTACGAAGAGATTGGTGACTCCATATGGAAATAGCATTCTTCTTGCCCCTGTTACATTGGAGGAGGTGGAATCTATTGTCAAGGTGGCGGATCCCAACAAGGCTCCTGGTCCGGATGGCTTCAGCAGTGGTTTCTTCAAACGCCATTGGGATATTCTGAAGCATCAGGTCGTGGAGGTGGTCCAGGAATTCTTCACCAAAGGGAAGCTTCTGAAAGAACTGAATCACACTTTCCTGACCTTGGTGCCGAAGGAGGGAGCGACAGCATTGGCGGATTTCAGACCTATTGCGTGTTGTAATTATCTTTATAAGATAATTATGCACCTTATGTGCCGGCAGATGGAGGGGATCATGCAGGACTTGGTTTCCCCGAATCAGGCTGCGTTCATCAAAGGGAGGTCGATCGCAGAGCACGGTCTCCTGGCCCACGAGATGGTGAGGGAATTTAGCAGACCCGGAGGGGAGAAAGCTTGTGTTAAACTGGACCTGAGGAAGGCGTATGACATGGTCAATCGTGACTTCCTCTGCCATCTGATGACCGCTATGGGATTCGCGGAACACTGGGTTGAGTTGATCCGAGTGTGCATTACGTTCCCTACTTTCTCTGTTCTCATCCAGGACATTCCGTATGGGTACTTCCAGAGCAACCGTGGGCTTAGGCAAGGTGACCCATTGTCCCCTTACCTGTTCACGCTGGTTATAGAGTACTTTACTTGTTTGATGGATCTGGCAGTGCACCGTGGACG
Organism: Iris pallida; assembly: GCA_029216955.1. Lineage (NCBI taxonomy): Eukaryota > Viridiplantae > Streptophyta > Magnoliopsida > Asparagales > Iridaceae > Iris > Iris pallida. Next base: position 29,640,231 of record JANAVB010004800.1, on the reverse strand, counting down.
GCTGGTACCTCTGTTTCGGAGGATGGTCCCCCCAGTTACCCACCTTATTTATGCTGACGATCTGCTAGTCTTCATCCAGCCTTCGACGGAGGGGTTGCAGACGCTCGCGACTATTATGGAAGATTTGAAGTCCTTTTCGGGTCTCCAGATGAACATGAATGAGAGTAGGGTCTACTTCAGCTCCTTGTGCCCTCGGAAGGAGGAGCGGGCTGATGTGCTGGGTATCGCGAGGAGTGATCTTCCGGTGCGATACTTAGGAGTGCCTCTCACAATGAATTATGCTCGGGATCAGGATTGCCATAGTCTGGTGGAGTATGTCCAGAGGAGAGTAGAAGGTTGGCAAGCAGCAGGTCTGTCATTTGGCGGTCGTATTGAGTTGGTCAGATCGGTGATCACGGCTGTGGCCCAATTTTGGCTGCAGTCCATCCTCCTACCTGTGGCCACCATTCGGCGAGTGGAGCGACTATGTGCCGATTTCATTTGGAGGGAAGGTATGCATGCGATCTCCTGGGACCAGCTTTGTCGGCCCAGGAAGGAGGGTGGAGTGGGACTCCGACCGTTGCTGGAGATTAGGGAGGCTTCCGCGCTTAAGCTGGCCTGGAGATTCATCAGCGGAGGATCTCTCTGGGCGGACTGGATGTACAGCAGATACGTGAAGCAGGACAGTTTTTGGACGTGTTCTTCTGACAACAACCATTCAGTCACGTTCAAGACTGTCTTGAGACACAGGGGAGTGCTCAAGTCTGCTATCCGGAGGGTCATGAAGGACGGGTCGGGTACGGACCTCTGGCGTGATCCTTGGATAGATCGGCGTTCGCTGTTGGACATCAGAGGAGCCCCGACTCATCAGGAGGACAGGCGTGGTCTGACGTTCAGTCGCATCATACGTAATGGGGAGTGGAGGCCGGACTCTTATCGGTTCACTGAAGAGCTGGGTGGGAGCATTTTGTCTACAGTCATTGATCCGACTTTGCCTGCGGATAGGTGGATTTGGGAGCCGACTGGAGCTTCTACAGGGACTGGGGAGTCCCAATTCCGTAGCTGCTACAACCTTATCCGGCGAGCCTTTCCGCTGAGTTCTGATTATGAGTTCGTTTGGTTCAAGGGTCTGGCCAGGAAGATGCAGTTGTGTGCTTCTTCTGGGCCGCCTCTTGACGAGAGATCGCCTGAGTTCGTTTGATGTGCCGGTTCCGGATCCTAAATGTGTGCTTTGCAGTTTGGAGCCTGAATCTATAAAGCATATCTTCTTCGAGTGCACTCTGGCTTGGCAGATCTGGTCGGAGCAGAGTCGTGTATTGGGTGTGTGCGCCTCTGGGAAATGTGTTGGGGACATCATCACGGAGATCCGAGATAGCAGGGTAGAGGGCAGGACTGGTTCCGAACAGCCAGATTTCGTCTGGCTGCTGCGGTTTGGCATGTATGGCGGGAGCGAAACCGTCGGATCTTTGAGGGGCTGGTCACCCCTCCAGTTGGCATTCTCCATAACATCGAGTTTGATGTTAATGCTATGGAGAATTGATGAGTGATGAGTGGCAGTCCCACTCTGTTTGTATGTTGTATGATTATGGCTTTTCATTTGGAATAAAATTCACCTTTTTTCCAATATATATATATATATATATATATGTATATGTATATATATATATATATATATATATATAAAATGTTAGCTATTCTAACCAATTTAAAAATCTAGTTCCTAATTTCATTCCTTTTTTTTTGCATAACTACTGCTCATCAACAACTTACCCCACATATAATTCTTCCACAACTAAACACAAATTACCATACTGCAATAGGTAGAAGGAAAAGGACCACATACACAAACTTAAACTGCCTTCCCACTGTCTCAAAAGCCAGCCTCCATATCAGTACATGCCTAGTTGCCATGAACACCCATCATCTACTACTTAACCACAGACACAAACACCACATCAAAAATGTTTCTCTTAACAATTATAAGTTCAGCAGTTAATTTATTCTCACTTAAACCACACATTTATACATATCAGGCATGCCTTCCGTTAATTGGCTACTAACTACATAGATTGACATTTGCTAATCCATGGTAAATGGCACACAGGAAGTTGTCATTCCCACAAAAACTGAGCCTTCATTCCTCTCCTCCCATGCGACTTGAGCTCTAACCTAACAGTATATGTTTTCTCCCCTTCTTTTAGCCATGAGTCCAGCTCTGGAAAACCTTACAACCTACTCCGCTGTTTCTAAATGACCGTAACCTAAATATATATACACTGTTTCAATTCCTTTCTTTCCTTCTTCTCTCTGTTATCATACCCCCCATAATACTGGACATGTCCTTAGTGTAATCTTTCGAGAGAATGCAGGGAATGAAAGAGATGAAGTAACATACAACAGTCTAAGCCCTAAACTAATAGAGACATGTAGGTGAACATAGGAAAAATCGATCAGGGAATGAAAGACTCACAGGATGGGAACCGGAGTCGTCGAGGGAAAGCTCGAGATGTAGTCGGCCTAGGTCGAAGTGTCCCTGCCCCCACGCCAAGACGTAGGCAGGCCGGTCGCCGGGTTGAAGTCGCGTGGAGACGCGAAGAATCTCGTCGGCGGGGAAGGAAGCTCTGGGATTCGGCTGGGAAGGAAAGGGAAGAACATGGGCGGTGGTGAAAAAAAGTTGGAGGCAGCAAGGGTTTGCTGTCGAAAAATGAGGAGAGGAGAAATATATAGGGAGAGGGAGAATAGGTTAGCTAAGATCCGCTGGGCACTCCACGTCGTAGGCATGCTCTGCAAAAATCAGCGTACAGTGTACTCGATGGCTAAGGAAGAGAAACAGTGTTATATTCAAAAATTTAGCCATTGGGCTCTCGCGGGTTGAAACGAGACCCGTTAACAAGAATAGGTTGCTGTAGCTTAGGTCGAGCGGTTTTGGGTTGAGTACGGGTCGGGTTCAAAGTCTCGACCCGAAGTACTAGTAAAGAGCTGTTGCTTATTCCTCTGTTTCGTTTGTAAGTAGGCCCAAATGGTGGGCCGGCCTAAATATGAGAGGGAAAATCCTTAGCTGGGCCGGGATAAAAGATTATAGATAATTAAACCTATCAACTATTTTTAACATCCCAAACAATAAATAAAAAAATGAAATAAAAAGGAAACTTAATGTAGATAACCTCATTTATTTATATAAAAAATATTTAATTCCTTAGAAAATTTAGTATTTACACTATTTACTAAACTTCATGTTAGAAAAGGTAATTATCGTATTTCTTCCTAAAACCTTGCAACTAATTAGAAAGCTAAATTTTATCACAACGTCATCCACCATATAATCAGGTATTACCAATAATTTATTAATAATAATATTAATGACATGAGTTATATACCCTAACTCTACTATATATATATATATATATATATATATATATATATATAAAAGGTAATTCCAACTTGTAAATTTAGTAACCATTATCATAATAAACTAAAAATATGTAAAATAATGGGGGCTCACATCCTGCCCCCCTTAGAAAATTTTATCCCCGAAATTAAAATTTTTGGCACGATTTTGGAAAACGAGATTCTAAGAAATATTAAGATATTGAAAAGCTGTACGTAAGTTCGTACCTCGATTCTCGAACAAATAGGAAAACGTTCTCGGATGGAATCCTCGCGCTCCCAAGTGGACTCGTCCGGAGAATGATGCTCCCAAGCAAACCGGACGAGTTGAATCGTCTGCCCTCTCAGAACCTTCTCGCTACGATCAAGAATCGCAAAATGCTGCTCCACATATGATAGGCTCGGCCCAACTGTAATCTCTGAATGATCTAGCACGTGACTCGGATCTGCCACGTATCTCCTCAACTGTTATACGTGGAAAACGTCGTGCACACCCTCAAATGACGGGGGTAATGGTAGACGATAAGCCACCTCACCAACTCGCTTCAGGATATCGAAAGGTCCGATGTACCTTGGACTCAACTTGTCTCTGCTCCCAAATCTGATAGTCCCTCGAGTTGGTGATATTCTCAAGAATACGTGTTCGCCTTCCTTGAACTCCAAGGGTTGGCGATGAGTATCAGCCCAATGCTTCTGTCTATTCTGTGCCGCTCTGAGGTGACTCTGAATCTGCTTCACCTTCTCCACTGTCTGCGTCACCAACTCTGGACCAAGTATCTGACACTCTCCAACGTCACTCCGACATACTAGAGATCTGCACATCACGCCGTACAGTGCCTCGAAGAGTGCAATCTGTATGCTTGCCTGGTAGCTGTTTTTGTAGCAGAATTCCACCAAATATAGATGATCCTCCCAAGATTCTCCAAAGTCTAACATACAAGCTCTCAGCATATCCTCAAGTATCTGGATCGTGCGCTCTGACTGTCCGTCGGTCTACAGGTGATAAGCTGTGCTAAATTTGAGGCGGATCCCCAAACTCTCCTGTATACTCTAAAAATGTGAAGTGAATCTGGAATCTCGATCCGACACAATGCTGACTGGTACTCCATGCAGACGTACTATCTGTCTGTACAAATCAGCAAGAATCTTCGTCGATTGTGTTGATATATGTGTTAAGTGTTATTGGGCTTTAGTCCCACATTGCCTACAATGATAGGAGAGGAGGCTAGCCTCTCCTATATATATGTAGTCTCTATTCCAATAATAATCACTTAAAATCTCAACATGGTATCAGAGCCGAAACTTGCTTAGAATACCGTCAGAGCCACCTTTTCCACACAAACCCTCCCCCTAACCTCGCCCTCCCTTCCCCCCTCACGCCACCGCTGCCGCTGCAGCTACTGCGCCGCTGCTCCCGTTGTCGTTGCAGCCTCTGCCACTGCTGCGCCGCTGTCGCAGCCGCTGCAGCCGCCGCTGAGCCGCTGCCGCTGCTGCCGCCGTGGGTGCCTCCGTGCACACCACTTTTAGGGCTCATACTGTGTAGGTAAGCCTAAACTTGAGATTTATCTCATCTGTGGCACCTACTATGTAGGTAAGTCTAAACTTGAGATTTATTTTATCTGTGGCACCTACAATGTAGGGAAGCCTAAAATCGTTCTTGGAGATTTATCTCATATGAGATTCTCAAGGAGATGCCGATGATGCCTAGATCCGATGAAATCAGACTTATTCGAATTTAGGAGAGGATGACGAGGACAAGCGTGAGTCGTGGAGCAAGTGTGACGTGATCGAGAAGAAGCATCGATGGAGGCGATCCTCAAGAAGCTGGATGCTGACGATGTGGCGACGTTGATGAAGTTGATAAAGGTGTCGGCTGGTGATAGCACGACACGAGCGCCGCCAAAGTTGGAACTACCCTCCATCGATCTGAAGTTGGATGGACCAGCCACCTATCTGAGTTGGTCACGGCAGGTGAGAAGAACCCTTGCAGGAAAGAACCTGGAGGGATTCTTGACGGGCGAGAAGACAGAGCCGGAAGAGGGCTCGACAGGACGCGACGAGTGAAAATCCACTCATATGGTGATTTACATCTGGCTTCTCAATTCCTTAGTCCAGTCTATTGCTTCCACAGTAGATGGCATTGAGATGGTGAAAGACATATGGGAGAAGTTGAGGGAGAACCTATGATGGCGTGGAAAACAACCTACGGATCTTCCAGATAAAAGAGGAGATCGATGACATCGTACAAGGGGAGAAGACGGTGCAGGAGTACGCTACGGAGTTGGAGCGTCTCTGGCTGGATTATAATCACTCCTCGAAACGGACAAGCTGCGGGGACCCGAAGTGCAAGGAGAGACATGTGTGTCTGCAGGAGAGGACGATGAAGTTCCTCAGAGGGCTGACTGCTGCATTTGCACAGAGGACAGCCTTACTCCTCGTCCAACCAGAGATCCCTAGTCTTGAGGAGGCTATCTCAGCCATGATCCAGGAGGAGACGCGGATCAGACTACAGACAGGGACAGGTGGTCCCCCCGAAGCAAAGTCAGCACTAGTAGCTGCTAGCTCGGGCGACACAGAATCCAAGGGAGAGCTCTGGCAATACAATCGGCAGTGCTACAACTGCGGGGAGATGGGCCATCATCGATATGCTTGTACCAAACCACCTAAGGAGGGATACTCAGGTGGTGGACGAGGACGAGGATATATTGGACGTGGACGTGGTCGAGGAGGCCGACGAGGCGGCCGAGGAGGCTATCGGGCAAACTTGCTAGTGGCAGAAGGGAATGGAGGAGCTGGTGGCACCTTTACTGAGAAGGATCAGGCACTGCTGGACCTGCTGGAGAGAAAGCAGAGAGCGTCGACCGAAGGAGACAGGAGGAGCGGAGCAGAGGAGACATCCACCCCATTCTTCGGAGGCAACGCCGCTATGTATGCTCATCCATCAGAAGGTACTGTTTCCTTAAAACGTCAGACTGGATTATCGACTCAGGAGCATCTCGGCATGTGACCGGGAACGCTAGTGAGTTTTCTTCTTCATACACTCACCTAGCACCAGCAGACACCATTCAGACTGCAGATGGCACTTTCCAACCAGTGGTCGGTAAGGGTACTGTTAATTGTACAGGTTCAGTAAGGTTATCCAATGTGTTACATGCTCCATCCTTTCCAGTCAGTCTCTTGTCTATTAGTTCTATAATTCTCCAACTAAAATGCACTGTTTCTTTTGATATTCCTAAGGTGATCTTCCAGGAGAAAGGGACGGGACGAAGACTTGGGCCAGGCACCTGGCATGAGGGACAGTGGTACCTAGATCGGGAAGGACTGGACTCAGCATTGATATCTATGGCAGAGAAGGCTGGAATGGGAGAGCTGTAGCAGAGGACTGAAGATACTTTGATACTTCATCATAGGAGGATGGGACATTCTTCTTTTGATACTCTAAGTAAGTTGTATCCAGAGATGTATGCAAAATCAAATAAACAGAAATTAGTATGTGATGCATGCGAGTTAGGAATGCTTACTAGAAGCTCATATGTCGGTACTGGTCATAAGAGTTCTCTTGTTTTTGAGGTAGTACATTCTGATGTTTGGGGTCCATGTGCTACTAACACTATGAATGGATATAAGTACTTTGTCTCCTTTATTGATTGTATATCTCGTGTCTCCTGGCTGTATTTAATAAAAATAAGAGTGAAGTATTTGCTTGCTTTTGGGACTTCCATAAACATGTCCAGACTCAGTACAATGCAGTAGTGAAGGTACTGAGGTCTGACAATGGAACGGAGTACACCAACATGACACTTGCAGAGTACCTGTCAGCACGGAATACAGCACCAGACCAGCTGTGCATACACACCAGCCCAAAATGGAGTAGCAGAAAGGAAGAACCGACACCTTCTAGAGACCGCAAGAAGTATGATGATCGACATGAATGTCCCACAAAATCTATGGGGACATGCAGTATTGACAGCAACTCAACTTATCAACAAGATGCCTTCAAAAGTCCTGGGATGGAAGTCCCTATGCGAAGTATTACAAGGCAATAATAGTGGGATACTCCCACTAAAGGTGTTCGGGTGTGTGTACTTTGTGAAAGACAACAGACCATCAGTTGGGAAACTTGACCCCAGAGCAGTCAAGTGCATCTTCGTGGGCTACTCAGCAACTCAGAAGGGATATGTGTGCTGGAGTCCAGTAGAGAAGAAGAAGTTCGTTAGTATGGATGTCCACTTCCGAGAGCATGAGCCATATTACCGCCAGGAGGGAACTTCACACAACACGCCTAATACTACCAGTATAAGGCGAGAGGGGGAGATGGAGAACTTAGTGGTAACCGATCTAGAAGTATGGCATAGAGGCACGGTTGAGGAGAAACATGAAGGTGAAGCAGAACAAGGGGAGGAGATAAGAAGTATCAGGCCTACGGCTCAGGGGGAGTTACTTACCTACAGTAGGAGAGAGAAGCAAACTGCAGGACCAGTACCTACAGTGCCAGTGCTAAGTCCCTTGCATGAGTCTGTCCCAACTCCTGAGACACCACCATCCTCCTCATCTACACCACCACCCTCCTCAGGTGATATCATCTCTCCTACTTCTCCTATACCACTACCTACACGAAGGACTACTCGCAGTAATGCGGGAAATCCTCCGGACAGATATGGTTGAGACCTTGCTAAGTTTGTTTCTTATGATCATATCTCTTCTTCTCATGGAACATTTATAGCATCTTTGGATAGTATTACTGTACCTAACAATTGGCAGGTTGCCAAGAACGATCCAAAGTGGAAAGCGGCAATGCATGAGGAGTTGGAAGCTCTTGAGAAGAACCACACTTGGGAGCTGGTGAGACTGCCAGAAGGGAAAAGAGCAGTCGGATGCAAATGGGTTTTTACTGTGAAGCAGAACCCAGATGGATAGGTTGAGCGCTATAAAGCTCGACTGGTGGCAAAAGGATACAGTCAAACGTACGACATCGACTATGACGAGACCTTTGCACCAGTGGCGAAGATGAGCACTGTCAGGACCTTGATTTCCCTGGCAGCCAATGGAGGGTGGAAGCTACACCAACTGGATGTGAAGAATGCATTTCTTCATGGAGATCTAGTGGAGGAGGTGTACATGGAGATACCACCAGGATTCGGCACCAAACAGACAGAAGGCAAGGTCTGCAGACTGAAGAAGTCCCTCTATGGACTGAAGCAATCTCCTCGAGCATAGTTTGACAGGTTCAGGAGAGCAATGATAGGGATGGGATATCAGCAGATCAATGCTGATCACACTGTCTTCTTCAGACGAAGTGGAGGCCACATCACCATGCTTGCGGTATATGTAGATGATATGATTATCACAGACGATGATGAGTAGAAGATCGCCCAACTCAAAGGAAAGCTTGGCAAGGAGTTCGAGGTGAAGGATCTTGGCCCTCTTCGATACTTCCTTGGGATTGAGATTGCTTTAGATAATGAGGGAATCGTTCTTTCTCAAAGGAAGTACGCACTGGACCTGCTTACGGAAACGGGGATGATGGGATGCAAACCAGCTACGACACCGATAGACTAGAAGTTCAAACTGGATGCTGAAGCTGGAGAACCAGTTGACCGGGATAGATATCAGAGATTGGTGGGCAAGTTGATCTACTTGAGCCACACTCGACCTGATATTAGCTTTGCGGTCAGTGTAGTGAGCCGCTACATGCATGACCCCCGGAAGGGTCATATGGACGCAGTATACCAGATTCTGAGGTACTTGAAGGGAGCCCCCGGGAAGGGACTGATCTTCAGAAGAAATAATCATGTAAGCATCGAGGGCTATTGTGATTCTGACTGGGCTAGCTGTGCTGACGACAGGAGATCCATATCGGGCTACTGTATATTTGTAGGAGGCAACTTAGTCTCTTGGAGGAGTAAGAAGCAGTCAGTGGTGACCAGATCAACAGCTGAAGCAGAGTATAGAGCTATGGTCTTGGGAGTCACAGAACTATTGTGGTTGAAGAATATGCTGACGGAGCTAAAGCTGGACCAGGGAGCCAAGATGAAGCTATGGTGTGACAACCAGTCAGCTATTAGTATTGCCAACAATCCAGTGCAGCATGACAGGACCAAGCATATCGAGTGTGACAACCAGTCAGCTATTAGTATTGCCAACAATCCAGTGCAGCATGACAGGACCAAGCATATCGAGATTGACAGATTCTTCATCAAAGAAAAGCTGGAGAAAGGAGTACTAGAGCTGGACTACGTTCCAAACAAAGATCAGGTAGCAGACGGACTGACAAAGGGACTTAGTTCTATCAGCATGATGAGAGGATGTGACAAGATGGGTTTAGTGAATATCTTTCGCCCATCTTGAGGGGGAGTGTTGATATATGTGTTAAGTGTTATTGGGCTTTAGTCCCACATTGCCTACAATGATAGGAGAGGAGGCTAGCCTCTCCTATATATATGTAGTCTCTATTCCAATAATAATCACTTAAAATCTCAACAGATTGCTTAACTCTGAAGGACAAGAAAAGTGTCGACTTAGTAACTCGATCCACGACGACCCATACTGCGTCCTTCCCGTTGGGGCTCCTCGGGAATCTGGTAACGAAGTCTATTGTGATGTGTTTCTATTTTCACTCAAGAACGGGAAGTGGTTGCAATAGTCCTGCAGACTTCTGGTGCTCGGTCTTGACCTGTCGACAGACCAAGCATCTCGCTACGAATCGAGCGATCTCCCTCATCATTCCATGCCACCAGTAATGCTGACGCAAATCCCTGTACATCTTTGTACCTTCGGGATGAATATAATATATCGAGCTATGCGCCTCTGCCATCAACTCCTGGCGTAGCTCTTGTCACGTCCCGCTCCCGTAGGAGCGATCGTCCTCGCTAAGGCGTGATGCCGCACGAGCCTAGATTGCGCTCGTGCAAGACGGGTTCCATAACGGCCGATTTCAGCGGCTGCGACGGGGTAGCCGCACAGAAGTCCCAAGCAGAGACATTGAATAATAGCAGCGGAAATTAAGAACAAAACACAAGTTATTCAAAAAAAAGTTCTTTATTGATATTGAAACAAATGTTACAATGGGGCACAAGGCCAAGATTACAAGTCTCTCAAGCTCACTCATCTCACATTACAAGTCACTCAGCTCTCTCTCATCTCTCAATACATGTCTTGAGCCAGCGGATGCTTTGGAAGGCGACGTTCATACATTATGTCCCGTATAAGTCTTGACTCCATGCGGCCGCACGCTTCGAATCGCCAAGGAACTCCGTGCCTCGACGCATCCAAGCGAGCTCCGCGCCACGAGCTTCTACCTGTGCCTGCACATGAAGACTATGTGGGTGTCAGTACTCAACGTACTGGTGGAATGAGTTCCTCGCCCACCCATACAAAACCAACACGTTTGATTTACTTTGTGCAACATAGTCCATTCTTATCAATTGTCTTTCTAATCTTGTCTTAGGATCAGTTTTATGACAGACCCCTTGGCATACTTGTGTCTGAGGACCATCCCGTGCTTGCAACAACAACGTTAACTCATACCTTGCCTCTAGACCCTTCTCGTGCCAACAACGTTAAGCTATCAAGTCGTGTTTGTCTTACGGCCATAATCAGGAACGCAACTACACGATAGACTCTATTTTCGTGTGACCGTGCTATCGCACCGATAACATCCTTATCCTTTCCTCAAGACCTTCTCGTTTGCTTGCATTGTCAACGCACCGACTCATACTTGTCCTTCGTGCCATATTCTGTGACGTAACGACTCGGTCGTGCCATGAACTCGATTCGTGCTTCAATATCTCTGAGGCAGTGCCTCCTCGCTTAGTCTTGCCTATACTTGTGTTGTGACAACGCGGCCGTGCCTCATATTTCGAGGTCGTGCCCAGCAACTCAACGTAACTTCACACAACTTGTCCTACGGCCCTTCTCGACTTAACTCGCAACAGCTCAAGCCTAACACATGCAACTCTATGCCAACGACTTAACACTCGACGCCACATCTCGTGCCGAAGCACGCCGCCTTCGTTGTAGCCAAATCTTAGGTCCAGACATTGTGTTCTCTAACTGCATACACACCCAACTCAACTCAGTCCAAAGGCACACACGTAGATTGCCGCCCGTGCCGACACATCTATATGAATGGTCACTGGCATTAACTAGCCATCGTGGACATAGCCTGGCATTCGGGACCCTTGCACCGCAGGTAGCGATCCCCGATGCAAGTCCCCGATCTACCGGTTGCCTATTACCCAGCTCGGCTATACCGTGTTTCCTCCTAGGCCGAGTCGGTCCCGTAGCCCCGGGTTGCCGCTCGAAGAAACATCGCCCTTGTCGACAAGTTGTCCATGACCACGCGCCTACGCTAACTTCTAAACTTAACGTAATTGCATGGTCTCATCATCATCACTTAGTTCCTTTGCTTTACTTCTTCCACTTTTCACACTTCTTTGCAGAGCCCAAACCAGGGTTGCCTCGGCGACTGAACCACAATCCCGACATATTTCCTCTCGGCGACTAACCATCGCTTAGACTTAACATTCTTTGAACTCAGGGAACGGCTACTGCATAGCCTTCCAACTTAACTTGAACATAACGTGTTTCCTTAAGTATCGACAGACCGTGGCTAACTTTTCACTGAACCAACCGTGGCTCGTGCCTTAAACCGACTCGTGTTCTACGCAACGCTATCGTCCAAGTCATACCTCATATGACGGGCCTTGGGATCGCGGGAATATTTAACTTGACAACCGCAGAATGAGCGGGACAACACTTGGAATGACTTAGGTCGACCGGCATAACTTTGCCTAACTTACTCAAGCCTACAACTTAACCCGAGGGCCGAGCAAAGGCTATGCCAAGCCTTGCATCGAGGAAACGTGCATGCTTTATCGAGCATTTACGCGGGCGACGCCTATGACTTAGGCAAATTCATAGTTTTGTGTCGAAGACCAACTTTCCTTCTCCCAAGCCACGGGACGAAGGACCGAGTGTCATTTTCAAATCACGCCGTGCACCAACTCTAAGCCGACCGTTGGACCTTTCCATATTCTAACTCAAATCGACCCGTCAGGATTATTTCCTTTAGCTATGTGAATTCGTCTCTTTTATTATCAAGCCTACTTGTGCAAGTTGAAAATATGCGATTTATTATGTGAAGGCTAAGATGAGGCAAGTTCACCGAAACTACCCCACCTGAGCGATGCCTCCGAGCAAGCCGTTGCAAGGCTAAGTCCGAACGCCGTCGGCGTTTCGATTCCTCCGATTGACTGAGCGGGACGGGACACTACATCATACACCACTCAGAAAAAGTTTCGTCCTCGAAACTAACTGAGTACACTTATCGACTCATCACTTATTCAACATCCTATGTTTCTCGCACACATTTCTCCTATGCATTTCTCAAATCCGAGCCACGCTCGCACTACCCTCAATCATTTCTTTGAAACACTATTTCGAAATTCTCAACACTTTTCCATTCCTCTAGTTCACTTGATTTAACATATCACTTAGTTGGATCGTGCACATATTCCAGGCGTCCCCGAAATACATGTATTTCAGCCAAGCCTCGTGATAGTGAATTCGCCATCACCACTCGAGTCGGATCGTACACATATTCAAGCGTCCTTGATATACATGCATGTCAAACGAGCCTCGTGAGCGGTGCCTCCAATATTCCTATCGCTCCGCACCGGAACGTCTGTCTAACCGCTAGGCTATGTCTTTTAGGCTATAGTCAATCCGTCAGTATTGGAATCATAGTTCCTAAACAACAATATCAACACTGACCCCATCCTAAGGTCAAGCCAAATCGATAGTACGGGGTTTTCTACCCAAGCTCGCATCACTCCGATTTCTAAACATCGAGCATCGATTCCCTACGCACATCCTAATATTCGTCGCACGGGGTCCGAGTCCTTCAGCAAAGCCATCCTACGATAATTCACGTTCAACCAATCATCAACAAGAACATATCGCTCGTTCATCAAGCCATTTTGCATAGTCTATTTCTTCGAACACGTTCGACATAATACTCCTATCAATCCTTCCAAGTCAAGCACGCTACGACACAATTCATCGCTAAACCATAATTCACATTCCATACTCTCTAAGTCATTTATCCCAATTCGCGAAATCGATCACAAGGTCATCTGACTTAACAATTTGTTGCGCCCCGATCTCACGCGAGTCAGATTATCCACGATGGGCATGAATCACCATGCATGCTCCCGCGGAATAATCATCCTCATCGGGACGTAACTCTTGTTCGAGTCTAGACTAATTCATTCTCGATGCGCGGATTGGATCTACTCAATCCTCAAGTCTATTTCATTCATCAATCGCAAGTCCTAACATCCTCAAATTTTCCTTCGCATCAAACCGACAAGTCGAGACAATCAAAGTTGCCGCATCCTGAATTTTCGAGTTCGATCATTCCCGCGACATGAATCACCATGTCAGCGCTCACGCGGAACGATCGCCTCAAATCCGATGCAACGCATGTGCGAGGCTAGAGTTGCACTCGCACAAGACAAGATCGTCGACGTTGTGGCTATCAACGTAACCATCAAGACACGATCATTTTCCTCCAACATTCATCTCAATCAAAATCCTAAGTATAGCATCCAACCGAACAATAACATTTGCACGATCGTCATTCGTCGAGTCAGAGTACCCCCGAGTTATCGCATATCGATCTTTGATACGCCTCAATACCATCGACGATATGCGTAACCTGACGATCTTCCTTTGCAACCAATTTCGAGTCGTGCGAATGATGCCATTGTTCGACTGGATAATCTCCTCGACATTCAAATTCAAGTTCGATCATTATCCCTCGAATCATTCACAACAAAAATTTTCTCAAACCAATTTCACGTATTGTCCATCCGTTTATCTTAAATCATCGACCAACGTATTTCCTCAATTCGCATCAATCCTTTGCTAACTCAAAACATCGAGCAACATTCAATCCAATCCTTAGAGTCATTACGTAACTTCAAAATTCCACTTTTCATGCACGCTACCTTCCCATCGTGCTAACTTTCTCTATACGATTTCACTTATCGATTCCCTTTATCAAGTCATCCGTTCGCTACACCTTAACTTTTCCTCGATTCGAATTCATCTACTCGCTCATTTTCGCGTTTCATACTTGCGTAATCCTCAATCCCGTGCACGTTCCGTGCGCGACATTTCTAATATGTTCGAATCAACACGTCAAACTTCAAGGCTAAACTTTATTCAATGATACTCACTCTACGGCTTTGCATAACGCGACGCTTGCTGATGGACTCACGGACACCCCGTATCCTCAATCGATCAATCGACATCCCTGAGACTATCGCATACACCACTCAGGGATGAAGTCATTCAACAAATCCTCAAATCTATCATTTGAATCTAAATCGACTTCTTCGAATCCCGTTCGAACCATTCCTCTAATTCCAAGCACGCTCATCTATATCGCATCGACGATATCGTCGTTCGATAGCACCCCTATCGATAGTCATCTCACTATACTCAATCGAGTTCAACTCATTCTTGCTCGACACTATTCAATTCCCGCACTCGACTTTCCTAAGATCGACGCAACTTTGGTGTATATGCCCAGCCCGACTTAGCCAACCGTGCTTACGCGAACCATCTTTTTGTTTCTTTGTCAAAAACTGTTCTCCTACGTTTTGCAAAATAGATAGACTTATTGTATGGACATCTCGTGGGACAATTGAGAGAGAGCGCACCAACGATTTCAACTTTACGGAAGCAACATTTCAGAGTTTGCGGAAACAACGGAGTTAAAGAATTCAATCGAAAGTCCAAGAACGTAAAGCCGTACTCTGATACCATTATGTCACGGCCCTCTCCCGTAGGAGCGATCGTCCTCGCTAAGGCGTGATGCCGCACGAGCCTAGATTGCGCTCGTGCAAGGCGGGTTCCGTAACGGCCGATTTCAGCGGCTGCGACGGGGTCGTCGCACAGAAGTCCCAAGCAGAGACATTGAATAATAGCAGCGGAAATTAAGAACAAAACACAAGTTATTAAAAAAAAAGCTCTTTATTGATATTGAAACAAAGGTTACAATGGGGCGCAAGGCCAATATTACAAGTCTCTCAAGCTGACTCATCTCACATTACAAGTCACTCAGCTCTCTCTCATCTCTCAATACATGTCTTGAGCCAGCAAATGCTTTGGAAGGCGACGTCCATACATTATGTCCCGTATAAGTCTTGACTCCATGCGGCCGCACGCTTCGAATCGCCAAGGAACTCCGTACCTCGACGCATCCAAGCGAGCTCTGCGCCACGAGCTTCTACCTGTGCCTGCACATGAAGACTATGTGGGCGTCAGTACTCAACTGTACTGGTGGAATGAGCTCCTCGTCCACCCATACAAAACCAACACGTTTGATTTACTTTGTGCAACATAGTCCATTCTTATCAATTGTCTTTCTAATCTTGTCTTAGGATCAGTTTTATGACAGACGCCTTGGCATACTTGTGTCTGAGGACCATCCCATGCTTGCAACAACAACGTTAACTCATACCTTGCCTCTAGACCCTTCTCGTGCCAACAACGTTAACCTATCAAGTCGTGTTTGCCTTACGGCCATAATCAGGAACGCAACTACACGATAGATTCCATTTCCGTGTGACCGTGCTATCGCACCGATAACATCCTTATTCTTTCCTCAAGACCTTCTCGTTTGCTTGTATTGTCAACAAACCGAATCATACTTGTCCTTCGTGCCATATTCTGTGACGTAACGACTCGGTCGTGCCATGAACTCGATTCGTGCTTCAATATTTCAGAGGCAGTGCCTCTTCGCTTAGTCTTGCCTATACTTGTGTTGTGACAACGCGGCCGTGCCTCATATTTCGAGGTCGTGCCCAGCAACTCAACGTAACTTCACACAACTTGCCCTACGGCCCTTCTCGACTTAACTCGCAACAGCTCAAGCCTAACACATGCAACTCTATGCCAACGACTTAACACTCGACGCCACATCTCGTGCCGAAGCACGCCGCTTTCGTTGTAGCCAAATCATAGGTCCAGACATTGTGTTCTCTAACTGCATACACATCCAACTCAACTCAGTCCAAAGGCGCACACGCGGATTGCCGTCCGTACCGACACATCTATATGAATGGTCACTGGCATTAACTAGCCATCGTGGACATAGCCTGGCATTCGGGACCCTTGCACCGCAGGTATCGATCCCCGATGCAAGTCCCCGATCTACCGGTTGCCTATTACCCAGCTCGGCTATACCGTGTTTCCTCCTAGGCCGAGTCGGTCCCATGGCCCCGGGTTGCCGCTCGAAGAAACATCGCCCTTATCGACAAGTTGTCCATGACCACGCGCCTACGCTAACTTCTAAACTTAACGTAATTGCATGGTCTCATCATCATCACTTAGTTCCTTTGCTTTACTTCTTCCACTTTTCACACTTCTTTGCAGAGCCCAAACCAGGGTTGCCTCGGCGACTGAACCACAGTCTCGACATATTTCCTCTCGGCGACTAACCATCGCTTAGACTTAACATTCTTTGAACTCAGAGAACGGCTACTGCATAGCCTTCTAACTTAACTTGAACATAACGTGTTTCCTTAAGTATCGACAGGCCGTGGCTAACTTTCTACTGAACCAACCGTGGCTCGTGCCTTAAACCGACTCGTGTTCTACGCAACGCTATCGCCCAAGTCATACCTCATATGACGGGCCTTGGGATCGTGGGACTATTTAACTTGACAACCGCATAATGAGCGGGACATCACTTGGAATGACTTAGGTCGACCGGCATAACTTTGCCTAACTTACTCAAGCCTACAACTTAACCCGAGGGCCGAGCAAAGGCTATGCCAAGCCTTGCATCGAGGAAGCGTGCATGCTTTATCGAGCATTTATGCGGGCGACGCCTATGACTTAGGCAAATTCATAGTTTTGTGTCAAAGACCAACTTTCCTTCTCCCAAGCCACGGGACGAAGGACCGAGTGTCATTTTCAAAGCACGCCGTGCACCAACTCTAAGCCGACCGTTGGACCTTTCCATATTCTAACTCAAATCGACCCGTCGGGATTATTTCCTTTAGCTATGTGAATTCGTCTCTTTTATTATCAAGCCTACTTGTGCAAGTTGAAAACATACGATTTATTATGTGAAGGCTAAGATGAGGCAAGTTCACCGAAACTACCCCACCTGAGCGATGTCTCCGAGCAAGCCGTTGCAAGGCTAAGTCCGAACACCGTCGGCGTTTCGATTCTTCCGATTGACTGAGCGGAACGGGGTACTACAGCTCTCCGCTCGGAACCCATAGGCGATCTCCATACCTCAACGTCCTGTCATCGTGAATTCGCAGTCTTGTCTGCTCGTCGGCCTCGGTCCTCTCCCGGAGCCTCCTGAATATCGCATCTGTAGGTAGGGCGGCTTTGATTCTCTCAATTAAAGAAGACTGTACTCCAAGTGTAGATAACTGTCCATCCATACCTGGCAACACGACATCAATTCCTAACTCCTGGAGATCCTCCAATAAATGTCGCTGAGTCGTCAAGAAGTATGCCGCGGGCTTCCTGCTCAAAGCATCCGCCACGATATTTGCCTTGCCTGGATGGTACTGCAACTCGATCTCAAAGTCCTTCATCAATTCCATCCAACGTCTTTGCCTCATGTTCAGCTCCTTCTGTGTAAAGACGTACTTCAGACTCTTGTGATCAGTAAATATCTTTACCCGCTCTCCATAAAGGTAGTGCCTCCATAGCTTTAGTGCAAAAATTACTGCAGCTAGCTCCAAGTCGTGCGTCGGGTAGTTCTTCTCATGTACCACCCTCAACTGTTTCGATGCGTAGGCCACAACCTTGCCCTGCTGCATCAGAACGCATCCCAATCCGCTCTCGGACGCATCACTGTATACTACAAAGCCTCCAGATCCTGAAGGTAGTGTCAAGATAGGTGCTGATGTCAGATGCTTGAGCTCATCAAAAGCCGTCTGACACTCCTCTGTCCAGATGAACTCCTGATCCTTACGCGTCAAACGCGTCATGGGCTCGGCAATCCTCGAGAAGTTTTCTACGAACCTCTAATAATATCCGGCAACTTCGAGAAAACTCCTAACCTCTGTAACTGACGTCGGTGCAGGCCAAGTCTTCACTGCTTCAATCTTCTCTGGATCCACTGCTAATCTATCTCCAGTAATAATATGCCCAAGGAAGGATACCTTGTTCAGACAGAACTCGCACTTACTGAGCTTGACATAGTCTTTCCTTCCTCAATGTCTCCAGCACGATCCTGAGATGCTCTCATGCTCCTCGTGGCTCTTGGAGTACACCAAAATGTCATCGATGAACACCACCACAAACTTGTCCAAGTACTGGTGGAACACCTTGTTCATAAGACTCATGAACACTGCTGGCGCGTTGGTACCAAACAGTATCACAAGGTACTCATAATATCCATACTTCGTTCGAAAGGCCGTCTTCGGGATCTCCTCCTTCCAAACCTTGATATGGTGATAGCCTGACATGAGATTAACCTTCGAAAACACACAAGCACCGCTCAATTGGTCAAATAAATCATCAATACGAGGCAATGGGTACCTGTTCTTCACCGTCACAGCATTCAACTCTCTGTAGTCGATGCACAACCGTACCGACCCATCCTTCTTCGGTACAAGCAAGACTGGGGCTCCCCATGGTGAAACACTAGCCCTAATAAAACCAAATCCCAAAAGCTCATCTATCTTGGTCTTCAACTCATGTGCCTCCTTGGGTGCTAGTCGGTACACATGAGAAGTAATAGGTGGCATTCCTGGAACTAGTTCGATAGAAAACTCTATCTCCCTATCAGGGGGCAGTCCTGGAAGCTCCTCTGGAAATACGTCCACAAACTCCGATATGATCGTCGGGTATGCTGGCTCCTCCAATGCAATATGGGCTCCGGGGATAGAATGATCATCAAGCTCTCCATCTCCTCGAAGAAACTCGAACTCTGAGTGACCCGGGGGTCGAAAAATGACACATCCACGTCGGCAATCTAGCGTCGCATGGTACTGACTCAACCAATCCATGCCAAGCATCACATTATAGTCTGGCATAGAGAAGACTAGAAAGCGGGCACGCATCTCACGCCCGCAAACGACTCTGAATAAGATCTACATGTGTCGCTAATGGGTACTATTCTGCCTTTCGTGAGAATTCTCATGATCTTCGGAAGAAGTGCAGTAGCTACTCTATGGGTGGCCGCGAAACTAGCAGCTATGAAAGAATGCGTGGCACCAGAATCAAATAAAGCTACTGCAGGTAATGAAACAACTAAAATAGTACCTGCGATAACTTTTTCAGCTGTCTCTGTCACGCCCCGGTCTCGTAGGACCGATCGTCCTCGCTAAGGCGTGATGCCGCACAAGCCTAGATTGTGCTCGTGCAAGGTGGTTTCATAACGGCCGATTATAACAGCTTGCGACGAGGTCGTCGTACATAAGTCCCAAGTCACAAACATTGAATATACAAGGCAACACAAGCATTGAAACAAAATCAGTGTCTTTATTGATAATGAACATAAGATTACAACGCCGCGTAGCCAAGATTACAATCACTCAAGCTCACTTTTCTCTGATTACAAGTCACTCAACTCTCTCTCATCTCTCAATACAATTTGATGAGCCAGCGGATGCTTCAGATAGGCGATATCCATACATTATGTCCCGTATAAGTTCTAACTCCATGCGGTCGCATGCCTCGAAACGCCAAGGAACTCCGTGTCTCGACGCATCCAAGCGAGCTCCACGCCAACGAGCTTCTACCTGTGCCTGCACATGAAAATTGTGTGGGTGTCAGTACTCAACTGTACTGGTGGAGTGAGCTCCTCGTCCACCCATACAAAATCAATACGTTCATTTACTTTGTGCAACATAGCCCCTTTATGATTGTCTTTCTATTCTTGTCTTAGGATCGATTTTAGGACGGAGACTCTTGGCCTAATTGTGTCTCTAGACCGTCACCGTGCCATTGTACTGATAACTTGCTTATCGTTGTGCCTCTAGACCCTTCTTGTGCCAACAACATCCGAGTGTCGACTCGTGCTTGTCTTTCCGACTCATACCTTGGGACGCAACAACTTGTTTTGTGTCATCGACTTGGTCCGTGCTTCAAACATTCGAGGTCGTGCCTCAAAATTTAGTATGACTTAACCAAACTTGTCTTACGGTCCTTTCCGACTTAACTCGAGATGACTTAATCCCCACTTGTGGAACTTGTGTTGACGACTCAAACGACACCACATTCATGCCGAAGCACGTATCCTTGCTATTGTCAAATCTTAAGCTCCATAATGGTTTGCAACCGTGCACACCTACTTAACTCACTTCGTGCCGTGCTTGTACTATATTTGATTCCAACGACACCGTGCATGCGGATTGTCGCTTACCACACCAACTTATCTATATGAAAGGTCACTAGCAATGTCAAGCTATCTTGGACTTATAGCTGGGTTAGACGGCGAATCCTTTTGCGCGCATGCAAAAGTTTCCGAATTACCCGTGCCGATTCCTTACTGGCGCAGGCTATAACTCGCTTCTCCCGGGCCAACATGATCCCGGTGCCCCGACGATCATTCGAGAAGACTACACCTTGTCGACAAGTTGTCCATGACCACGCACCTACGACGACTTCTAGACTCGACGTAAATGCAAGGCCTACAGATGATACAACTTGCTTTCTCTTCCTTAGACTTCTTTATCCATGTCCATGCTTTCCATACTTCCTGAGAGGCTCCCAAGCCACGGGACCGGTCTCGGCGACAAACGGTCGCGTGAACTTTTCTATTCTTTGAAACACGGGGAACAACTATTGCATAGCCTTCCAGATAGACCTGAACAAACGTGTTCCTTTGTGTCCCATAGACCGTGGCATACTTATCCTTAAACCGACCGTGGCTCGTGCCTTAGCCTGACGTGTGTTCTATGCGACACTATCGTCCAAGTCATACTTTATATGACGAGCCTTGAGATCGTGAGACTATGTGACGTTGACAACCGCAGAAAACATGGGACAATGCTTGTTATGACTTCGATAGCCCAGCATAACTTTGCCTAACTTAATCGTGCAACAACTTGACGAGCGAAGGCTATGTCAAGCCTTGCACCGTGGGAACGTGCTGTGCACGTGCTCGACTTGAACAACCAAGTTCTTTGGGTGCCTAGACTTATGTCACAAGCCGTGCGATACAACTTAACCCGTGGGACGAGTAAAGGCTATGTTAAGCCTTGGACGATGGGACCGTGCATGCTTTATTAAGCATTTATGCGTGCGACGCCTATGACTTATGCTAAGTTCATAGCTTTGTGGCAACATCGACCAACTTTCCTTCTCCTAAGCCACGGAATGAAGAACCGAGTGTCATTTTGAAAGCACGCCGTACAACGATTCTAAGCCGACCGTGGGACCTTTCCATATTCTAACTCAGTCTGACCAAAGTTGGAATTATTCCCTTAGCTATGTTGATTCGTCTCTTTTATTATCAAGCCTACTTGTGCATTTGAAAACTTTCGTTTTATTAGTGTGAATGCCAAGCTGAGGCAAGTTCACCGAAGCCACCCACCTGAGCGAGAAGTCGCCTCGACCGAGCGGGACTTCGAGCAGCCGTTGCATGGCTAAGTCCGAACGCCGTTGGCGTTTCGATTCCTCCTATTGAACTGAGCGGGACGGGACATTACATTATACACCACTCAGAAAAAGTTTTGTCCTCGAAACTTACTGAGTACACTTATTGACTTATAACTTGATTCAATATCCAATAACTCTCATCTTTTCTTTGAAACCTACGATTTTGAAATCCTCGATACCCTTCCGTTCCTTTAGTCTCACTTGAATTCAACGTATCACTTAGTTGGATCGTGCACATATTTCAGGCATCCCCAAAATACATACATTTCAACGAAGCCTCGTGATAGAGAATTCATCATTTCCACTCGAGTCGGATCGTGCACATATTCAGGTGTCCCTGAAATATATACATTTCAGCCGAGCCTCATGAGTGGTGTTTCCATACTTATGAATCATTCTATCCATCAATACCATTCCCCAATCCTATCAATTCTCAAGATCAATCGTACCGATGTTACCTCTCGAAATAGGGACGTCTTGCCTAACTGCTAGGCCATCTTTCTAGGCTAAAGTCATCCGTCAGTATTGAAATCATAGTTCCCAAACAATAATATCAACACTGGCCCCAATCCTAAGGTCAAACCAAAGTTGATAGTACGTGACTTTCTATCCAAGCTCGCATCACTCCGATTTCTAAACTTCGAGCATAGATTCCTCCTATTCGCACTTGCAACACTTAGTCCAAGGGATCTGAGTCGTTCAACAAAGCCATCCTACGGTAAGTCATGTTCAACCAATTCCTTGACATATCAATATCGCTCGTCCAACAAACAATTCGCGTAGTCTATCTCTTCGAACATGTTCGATATAATTCACCTATCCATCTTTCCCAAGTCAAGCATGCTACGACACGATTTGTCACTAAACCATAATCCTCATTCCATATTCCCTAAGTCGCTTATCACAATTCACGTATTCGATCACAAGGTCGTCTAATATAATAATATATCACGTCCTAATCTCAAGCAAGTCTGATTATCCGCGGTGGACATGAAATCACCATACAAACGCTCCCGCAGGATAATCATCCTCATCGGGACGTAACTCTTGCTTTGAGTCTAGACTAATTCATTCTCGATACGCAGATTGGATCTACTCAATCCTCAAGTTTACTTAATCGTCAATCACAAGTCCGACCAATCCTCAAATTCACCTTCGCACCAAACCACAAGTCGAAGCAATCCAAATTGCCACGCCCTGATCTCCCGAGTTCGATCATTCCCGCGACATGAATTACCATGTCAGCGCTCACGCGGAACGATCGTCCCAGATCCGACGTGACGCATGTGCGAGGCTGGAGTTACGCTCGCGCAAGACAAGCTCGTCGACGTTGTGGTTATCATCGAAGAAATCAAGACACGATCATTTTCATCCAAGTATTCATTTCAATCAAAATCCCAAGTATGGTATACATCAAAACAATAACACTTTACGCGATCATCATTCCTCGAATTAGAGTACCCCCGAGTTATCGTACATCGATCTTTGATACGCCTCAATACCATCGATAATATGCATAACCTGACGATCTTCCTTTGCAACGAATTTCGAGTCATACAACTGATGCTATCATCCGAATTGGATATACCACAATCTCCTTGATATTTAAGATCAAAATTAGATCGATAATCTTCGAACCATTCACACGATCAATTCGTTCAAACCCATAATCACATATGTTCATCCCTCTATCTTAAGTCATCGAGCAACATATTTTCTCAAAACGCATCGATCTATGCTAACCCAATTCATCTGTCTATCTTAAGTCATTGATGCGCTCCTGACGTCGAGCTGCTGTCAGGATCTCCGAATATGTAGTAGGAGCGACTGATCCTACCAATCTCTGTAGCTTAAAGCGCAGGCCGTCATAGAACTTCTCGGCCTTCTTCTCCTCAGTATCGATCAGATACGGGACAAAACGGCTCAGGCGGAGGAACTCCGTGTTGTACTCCTCGACCGTCATGCTGCCCTGGACAAGATACATGAACTTGTTCCGAAGCTCCGCACGTGCTGTAGCTAGAATGAACATCTCCTTGAAGAGCTTGGAGAACTCTTCCCAAGTGATCCGGTCGGGTCCTAGCCGATGCTCCTCGGCCAACCACCAGTGGTGCGCGTTGCCCGTCAGCTGCATCCTGACGGCCTTCATCCATCTGTCCCTCGGAAGCTCTGCGGCTTCCAACTATTGCTCGATACTAGTGAGCCATGCGTGAACCTCATTAGGCTCCTCTGTGCCCGAGAATGGAAGGGGCACCATATGACGGAAATCCTTGATAGATCTCGTCAATGGCCGTCGCTCCGGTGGTGTCACCTGCTCCAATACAGTGATGATGCTCTCCTTTTATCCGCCTGCTGTTGCTGGGCCTGCTGCTGAGCCTGTTACTGAACCAGCTGCTGAGCCTGCATCATGGCGTAGAACATGTGGTACATCTGTTGTCCGTCCGCCTGCTGTTCTGATGGCGGGAATGGCATCTGCGGAGGAGGTGGAGACTGCTGCTGCTGCTCTGGCCTCTGAGGCTGTTGCTGCTCCGGCTGTGCCTGGTGCGGCTGCTCGCCTGGCGACACCTCAGTCTGCCGAGAAATCTGACCTTGAGGAGTCAGGGTCAGCGTTAGGGTTTGCCTCAGAGTCGGCTCGTCGGACGACACGGAGTCCCAGGGGACACCGTCCTGTTGCGCCACTCGTCCACTTCGGAGATTCATACTCTGAAAGCAGATAAACGAAAATTTAGCGATTCGAAATCAAACATGATGTAAATTGATAAAGGAAAGCGATGCGGAGGTGTCATAGAAGGGTATTCAAGCTAGTGGATGAGATCTTAAATTATAATCCTAATTTCAGGCTCGCTTGGCACAGTTAGGTAACCAAGACGATCTAAATCTCGACCTGCATGGGCCACCACAACAACCATGTCACGCCTCAGTCCCATATATGCGGGACCGAGCCACGTGGCAATGGCCAGCTACGTATTAAACCAGACTCTAGTCGGACTAGAATACGTATAAGCTATCGAAATGGTGTAACTAATCACTACATTAACTCTATATCTCAATTCAAGTAATAGAAAACATAAGGAGGGAAATATGAATACTAGTCTGTAGCCCAATAATCATATTTGCCGAATAGGCTCAAAAGAGATAATATGAGTCTAAAATAACAGTAAATAAAACATAATACAAATACTGAATGAAAAGTGTCTTGCGGAAACAATCATGCTGATACAAAACTGAATGAAAGAAAATATGAGAAGATAACTAGATCTGACGACATGCTAACTAGATAATGAAGTCAGATCAAGAAGAGCTCTACTACTGGAACAAGCTACTCTGCTGGGTAACCCTCGTCTTCTGCAAACGGTCCCGCTCCTGCGTCAAGTCCGGATCCGTAGATCTCCGGATAGTCCCTCCTCGTCTAAATCTGGAGAAAAATCAGTTCCTCAGCGGGATGCAACAAGGTACATAATATACAGGCCAATGTACAACAATAAAGAATGAATAGATAAATAAAAGTAAGACTGATAAATGGGGTGAATCTAACATAACCAATCTAGAATGTAAATGCAATTTAAGAAACATCACTCGAACACGCGGGTTGTCACGGTGTAATCCGGAGTTCTGATACGGAACTCCGGTAACTATGAAAAATTCGCAGTTCCGATAAGGAACTGTGGTAACTATGAATATCCGAGGCTCTAGGTAAGAGACAACGGTAACTATGTGGGAAAGTAGCCCAAGCGCACGGTGTTTGTTTCTTTCCGCCCATGTGACTTCACGAATCGTATCTACGAGACGCTCGGTCAGGACCTCTAACTAGGACAACGAGTCATAATAGAAAAGAACAGTGCATGCATATCAATGTCATGGTCCTAGAATCAACTCAAATTTCGTCAATCAAGATGAAATCAAGTATGAGATTCCGTCAATAATGTAGTCACATGAACATGTCCTAGGGTCAGAGTGTACCTCGTAACGAGTTGTCGCGGTAACGCAAGAGTGAATAATATCTAGTACCGATACCCGATGACGCTAACGTCCATCGGCACCCGAATGTGATTCGGACGCGAAGTACCGTACACGGCCCTAGGTGTTGCAACAATAAAACCAAGCAGATATTTAAAAAGGCTAAATATTTTAAACTGAAGTACAAGATTGACAATGTACACTTGTCTGGCTCCGGTTGCTGAAGAGGAAGAGCTGGTCCAACGCCTAGATCCGTAGAGCCCAAGGAACCTAGAGAAATTATTTACAACTAATTAGTTAATTATCTTAAGCTAATAATTTCTTAGGTAATATATATATATATATATATATATATATATATATATATATATGTTAACCATTCTAACCAATTTAAAA
Source organism: Iris pallida (assembly GCA_029216955.1). Lineage (NCBI taxonomy): Eukaryota > Viridiplantae > Streptophyta > Magnoliopsida > Asparagales > Iridaceae > Iris > Iris pallida. The sequence goes on along the minus strand of JANAVB010004800.1, from coordinate 29,613,870 downwards.
ATGTAGTTCCTAATTTCATTATTATTATTATTTTTTTGCATAACTACTGCTCATCAACAACTTCCCCCACATATAATTCTTCCACAACTAAACACAAATTACCATACTGTAATAGGTAGAAGGAAAAGGACCACATACACGGGACACTTGTCAGGAGACTATTATAGCAAACCTCATAGTCCATGTTGTCTAGCTAAGGTCTCATTCTTCAACAACACAATATGTTCTCCTTTCAAAACATTTCTAATTGCATTTAGCACAAAACTTAAACTGCCTTCCCACTGTCTCAAAAGCCAGCCTCCATATCAGTACATGCCTAGTTGCCATGAACACCCATCATCTACTACTTAACCACAGACACAAACACCACATCAAAAATGTTTCTCTTAACAATTATAAGCTATGTTACCTGGACTCGGATACGGGTACATATCCAAGAGTCGGGCCCTTCAAACTCATAATTGAAGGACACACAGACTCGGCTAAAAAGGATCCAAATTTTGGGTACGGGTACGGGGATATGACTAAGGTTTCGTAAAAAGACAACCAGTAATTATAAATTACTAGTAAACTTTACTCAACTAGTTGAATAAGTCCCTAAGGGACCGTCCCTTCAGCTCCCCTATTACTTAACTACCAGTCTACCATATTAAAATAAACTATCTACACCATTACCACATTAAAATAAACTATCTACATCACTACCACATTAAAATAAACTATCTACTTCACTACCAGTCTTTTGATTGTCACCATGAAGGATCCGATTGTCACCATGGAGGATCGGATACGGATTCTATACCCATACCCATGTCCTAAAGGGTCGACACGGGTACTTCTCCTTAAAGTGGAGAGTCCAGGTAACATTGATTATAAGTTCAGCAGTTAATTTATTCTCACTTAAACCACACATTTATACATATCAGGCATGCCTTCCGTTCATTGGCGACTAACTACATAGATTGACATTTGCTAATCCATGGTAAATGGCACACAGGAAGTTGTCATTCCCACAAAAACTGAGCCTTCATTCCTCTCCTCCCATGCGACTTGAGCTCTAACCTAACAGTATATGTTCTCCCCTTTGTTTAGACATGAGTCCAGCTCTGGAAAACCTTATAACCTACTCCGCTGTTTCTAAATGACCGTAACCTAAATATATATACACTGTTTCAATTCCTTTCTTTCCTTCTTCTCTCTGTTATCATACCCCTCATAATACTGGACATGTCCTTAGTGTAATCTTTCGAGAGAATGCAGGGAATGAAAAAGCTCGAGATGTAGTCGGCCTAGGTCCAAGTGTTCCCTGCCCCCACGCCAAGACGTAGGCGGGCCGGTCGCCGGGTTGAAGTCGCGTGGAGACGCAAAGAATCTCATCGGCGGGGAAGGAAGCTCTGGGATTCGGCTGGGAAGGAAGGGAAGGACAGGGGCGGTGGTGAAAAAAAGTCGGAGGCGGCTAGGTTTGCTGTCGAAAAATGAGGAGAGGAGAAATATATAGGGAGAGGGAGAATTAGGGTTAGCTAAGATCCGCTGGGCACTCCACGTCGTAGGCATGCTCTGCAAAAATCAGAGTTACAGTGTACTCGATGGCCGAGGAAGAGAAACAGTGTTATATTTAAAATTTTTTGCCGTTGGGCTCTCGCGGGTTGAAACGAGACCCGTTAACAAGAATAGGTTGCTGCAGCTTAGGTCGAGCGGTTTTGGGTTGAGTACGGGTCGGGTTCAAAGTCTCGACCCGAAGTACAGGAAAAGAGCTGTTGCTCTTTCCTCTGTTTCGTTTGTAAGTAGGCCCAAATGGTAGGCCGGCCTAAATATGAGAGGGAAAATCCTTAGTTGGGCCGGGATAAAAGATTATGGATAATTAAACCTATCAACTATTATTAATATCCCAAACAATAAATTAAAAAAATGAAATAAAAAGGAAACTTAATGTAGATAACCTCATTTATTTATTAAAAAAAATCTTTAAATCCTTAGAAAATTTAGTATTTACACTATTTACTAAACCTCATGTTAGAAAAGGTAATTATCGTATTTCTTCCTAAAACCTTGCAACAAATTAGAAAGCTAAATTTTATCACAACATCATCCACCATATAATCAGGTATTACCAATAATTTATTAATAATAATATTAATGACATGAGTTATATACCCTAACTCTACTATACATATATATAAGGTAATTCCAACTTGTAAATTTAGTAACCATGATCATAATAAAATAAAAATATGTAAAATAATGGGGGCTCACATTTGTGGTACTCAATTCTACCATCTTGCTTTTGCTTGACCTTAAAAACTTATTTATTTTTAATGGTTTTGTGATTAGATGGTAGATCAACCAAGTCCCATATTTGATTTTTATGAAATCTAGTTCTTCATTTATTGCATCAATCTACTTTTTTTTGTGTCTGGGTCGGAAGTAGCCTCCTGTATTATTTTTGGCTTCGCAAAGTCATGCGGTGCCTCACCAGAACACTTCTCCTCTATCTTAAAATAACGTCGAGGGACCATCCAGGTATAGCGATAAGATCCTCTCTTTTATTATGTATATACAATGGTCTTCTCTGGTTATGGTAAAACCATATGAAGTAACAGCTCGGTCGAAACGTATGTTCCACTGACTAAATGATTGTTTCAGATCATTGATGGACTTCTTAAACTTGCACGCTTCGCGCTTAAGTCCCCATACCTTGAAACCAGTAGGATGATCCGTAAAGAGCTCCTCATCCAGCTCACCATAGAGGTGTTTCAGATCATTGATGGACTTCTTAAACTTGCACGCTTCGCGCTTAAGTCCCCATACCTTGAAACCAGTAGGATGATCCGTAAAGAGCTCCTCATCCAGCTCACCATAGAGGAAAGCTGGCTTGACGTCAATCTGGACTATTCTTATATCGAAATATGCAACAATCGCTAGGACCAAGCGAATAGACGTGATAGTCACCCAAAGAGAAAACATATCCTCGTAGTCCACCCTATCTCGCTGAGTGAACCCCTTTGCCACCATGCTATGCTTTGTGGTGCTCAATTCCACCGTCTTCCTTTTGGTTGACTTTAAAAACTCATTTATTTTTAATGGCTTTGTGATTAGATAGTAGATCAACCAAGTCCCAAATTTGATTCTTGCTCATGAAATCTAGTTCTTCATTTGTTGTATCGATCCACCTTTTTGGGTCTGGGTCGAAAGTAGCCTCCTGAATTATCTTTGGCTTCGTAAAGTCATCCGGTGCCTCACCAAAACACTTCTCTATCGTAAAATGATGTCGAGGGACCATTGTACTGGAACTTCTACGTAGTTATTGGGATTCCATTGGGTGGCACTGGGTTCATCATTGAAATATCGCTCCTACTGTCCCCAAGCGGCGCGGCTGAGAAACGATTTCCTCCTGTAGCATTGAGAAGCTAGGGGATCTCTCGTCTACCTCGTAAAAATTCAAGTCTTGGTGCACATTCGCCTATTGCGAAAGTCCACATCGAGGGAAGTGATATATCATGACTCTATCTCAATTACGGTTCCATATTGCTGCTCCCCTATCAGCAAATATTCCTTAAAAGTGCTTGAAGTAACGTAAAATCTTTCTATACAGATGAGAAGTAGTGTGTACGAATGCATCGTAGCCCTATGCATGCAAATGTCCTAAGCTGGATTTCTTGCTGCTCCATATTTTGTATGGGGTGAAATTAACCGTTGTAGAAGGTATACGATTGAATAAGTAGACAACGGCCGATATTGTGTCTCCCTAATACGAGATCGGAAGAATCGCTTATGCCATCGTACTCCTGGCCATGTCAAGTAGTGTCATATTCCTTTCCGCAATACTGTTTTGTTGCGATATGTAAGGAATGGTCAACCATCGGAAAATTTCTTTAATTTTATAGAGTTCGGAAGTCCTCAGATTGGTATTACCTACCTTGATTTGAACGCAAAACCTTAATTTTTGTGCCCAATTGGTTTCCATTTCGTTTATGTAGCACTTGAAAGCAGTCGTGCGCTTCGTAACAGTGTGTGATCAAATACACATGGTCGTATCGGGAATAATCATCTATAAATGTGATGAAGTATTGAGATACGTTTTTAGCCTTTTGATTAACGGTCCATAAATGTCTGAGTGGACGAACTGCAATGGCGCATACCCCAATGGTCTTGCCAAATGGTTTCCTTTCAGCTTTGCTCGCAACGCAGTGCTCACAAGTAGACATTCAACCTCATCCACTGAGTCCAACATATCGTCAATAATCATTAAACCATTATTCAAAGAACCATTACCATATAAAGTTTTGTTAAAGAAGAAACTAACAAAACTACCACTAAATCTAACATAAATCTAACATCACCTAAAGTGTCGTCCTGAACCAACACCTCTACGCGTGTTGTTCTCCGTGTATATTCTTCTGCTTTCAAAGATTCTCGTTGGCATTCAATGATCCATGTCCATTGTTGTTTGGTCGGTGGCGCCTAATCCTACAACCCACAAGGAAGGAGAATCAATAGCTACTAAAGCTTGCATACAAATCATAAAGAGAGAAGGACTCCGGCTCACCTTCTTCGACTCCAGACAGTTCTAAGCATAGTGGTGTAAGGAAACGTCACATATCAGTGGTGGAAACGATATTTATATTTAAAATATTCGATACGCAGTGCCATGTTACCCAGCACGAACTTTTTCGTGTTTGAACCACGTATCCGATGCACAAATATGTTGTATGTGAACTCTTCGCATACATGATCAGACGTCGTTTTGTTTGGATGATCCAAGGATTAATCTAAATTCATGATAGATATAATCTATCTACGAATCTTGACCGTCACGCTCATCCTATGAGTTGCGATCGATCTTCAACTCGATAAAAATCCCTACGTATTAATTCGTCTCATGAAGCGAGACAAACTTGATTTGACGGACAATAACATGTAATACACAAGTAATATTCAGCAAATAATTGCGGCTAATTGCAAAGATGTTGTGACATCTAATTAATCTAATTGATGTAACTACTTTAGATCTAGGGTCTATTAGTATACCTCAATAGAAGCTTTAACCGCATAGTTGTCCGGTTTCTAATGGTAATCCACACGAGTGCCTCGACGAGAGGTGTTATGTTTTGTATTTGTTTGAACTTTTGCACGAAAAGTAGCAAAATAATCTTATAATCTCAACAAGCCCTATGGCCTATGTTTATAGACCTTGGTCAAGTATAGCTTGGTAAATACTTGTGTATCCTAATTATGATTTGATCAAGAAGTCTTTTTCCATATCAATCCTAAATTTGACTCAAATCTTTCTATACGATTCTAAACTCTCTAGAACCTAACCTTCTAGATGTAATCCTAGTTCTATTAAGTCAACATCTGACCAAGTTGTGTGCTAGCACAAGTTGATACGGTTGAACCAAGTTAATCGGCTAAGGACTAGTCACTATTGGACCCAACTCGAACATGAGCATATCTTACATATCCAACTAATCTTATGTGTGACGCATTTGGCTAAACACCAAGATGATCGCAATTGGGTCAAAACTAACCCAACACGCACCGAGTATCAGTACACCAGTATACCGATTATACACTGACATTATACTGACGACATGCCAGTTGGAGTTATGTTGGCTCCTCGTGTCTGTTTCTATATTTTTTTTTCATGAGAATCTTTCTCTGCTGACCTAGATTGACTCCTAGCAGTGCGTCAAAGCCCCACATGGTGTAAGGATGTTAGCGATACCCACTCAAGAACCTTTCCATGTTCAGTTACCATGCAATTCAGTCTTTTTGTCATATTACGTCCAGACTAAATTTGCGACACGGATAATATGCTGTCATATTTCGACACATCACCCTGCGCAAGGATTTTTTAAGCGTAATACGTCGGGCCACATTGGACGATACTCTTCCTTATTGGTCATATATTTCTTATAAACATCTTTATTCTTTATTCCAAGAACGTAGGAAGCCTCTCCCAAATCTTTTATAGAGAAGTTCTTATATAGCTAAGTCTTGACTGGCTGCAAGTTACTTATATCATTCTCAATGATTACTATGCTTCACATAATAAGGGAAAGGAATTTTATTCTCACTGCTTCTTATACACACGATTTATCCTCGTTCTTGATAAAGTAAAACTCTTTGTTTGTCTCATCAAAATGAATGTTCCAACTCATTGAAGCTTTCTTAAGTCTATAAATAGACTTTTGTAACTTACATACACATATAGCTTTCTCAGTAAGTTGCGGGATCTTAATTAATACTAGCATTACCATCTTCCTCGATCATGAATCCAAGTATCGTTTCAAATTGATAGGCTGTCTTAGTAGCTTGTGTATTTTGACTTACACGTAGGTTGTGTATTATGAGTTCGAGTATTGGGGTGGGTTGACTTGTTTTATCTAGAAACGTGACATCTTTGGAATTAATTATCCTTTATTCATATGGGAGGTAGAAGTAGTACCGAATTGTTTTTTTAGGATTGGTTTCCTGTCTTTCTATATCTCAAATGGCATCCTATTTAGATGGAACTCGATTAAGTAAATATGCGACACTTTTTTTAGAGAATATTCCCGAAAAGTCCATGAGGTTCACATGGACCGCACCATGTCTAATAATGTGTGGTTCTTCCTTTTCAATACACCATACAATAAAAGTCCAGGAGGTTCACATGGAAAGTTGTGGCTTTCCAGAAGAATAAAAATGCTGAGTTAAGAGCAGTACTTGTTGCTATGATGGTAAGCTATGATGGTAAAACCTAGTTGAGGCACTTCTTTTTGACTTAATGAAAATGCTGAGTTTGTTAAGAGTGCCCAACAACGAAATGGATATTATTTATGTTTGGGAAAGAGCGCATTTTGAACCATATGGAATACTCTAAATTCTTGTTATGAGAACACTCTTTTTTTGTACAATAGATCAATTGTTTAGCACTGCTACTTCTTGAAGCTGATGCTTTTGTGCAACTTGTTTAGCCCAAACTTCTACTAAAATTGGTAGATTACATTTTTGCTATTCTCTTGTTGATAATTCATTCATTTGAGCTGCTATTGTCAGGCTATCTAGTTGAACATTAATCTGACAATTACTGACCAAGGAGTGTTACAGGTGAATCAGAGATTATCAAGTAGTTAAATATATCAGTTTTTGTAGGACCTTGATCAGTTTCTTTTCAATATGTTTCATGCTGACAAATAAAATATATTCCCAGGAGTTGCTCTATGCTAATTATGCTCGTGTAATTACATGCTTTTGTTTTCGTCAGCTATTTGTCATTTCCCCCCTTGTTTTGAAATTCTGCGATACATGTGCAGGTTGTGGTGCAACTTGATCAGTTGAGAGCAGTGAATCCTTCTGCTAACAATAGCAATCCCGCAGAGAAATACATCCAGATCGTCACGTCCGACAGCCACGAATTTTGGTTCATGGGTTTTGTAAATTATGAGAAAGCTCTCCATGTTCTATCAGAATCTTTACACCGTTGATGTCTAGCTAGCACGCTCAGAATAGACATGGCATTTTGCTGGTGTTGTCACTGCAGGAGAAACTTGAACAAGAATGTATTTCTTGCATTATATTTGACAAAATTATATGACTATTTAATCTTATTATCGTTATTGTTACACAAATGATATCACATTCAGCAAAGTAGAACTTTGATCTGTGTTCTGCTGTAGGTTGGTGTATTAGATTGATATGGATGAGTTGTGTCCGGTCTGGATCACTGCCGGATACTCTATATCCATATATTTTCTTCAATTTTCATCATCGTCGCAGTGTCTCTTCTCAATAACTACAAGGGTTACTCGAGTTCGACTGTCCATGCAACATAATTGAAACATGCAACATAATTGAAGCATGAAAAGTTGCTTGATAGTCTTAATATTGTTCAAAGTTACTTTGGAGGCCTCACAAGTACACATATAATAGAAAATTATTTATAAGGGCACATCAAAAGTTGATCAGGACGCACCAGGATTGGGGCTAGTCCAGGTTTGAGAAAAAATTACTCAGGACATCACATTTTCTTACTCATTGGGTTGTTCCAATCCCACACACCCCCAAACCCAAATTTTGAGCTTCATTTCAAAATTTTACTCTCTTCCAAAACTCTAGCTTTCTTCTTCTTCACCATTTCTATTCTCATCATCTCTATCAAAACTCTAGTTTTATTCTCTTCTTCTTCTTCTTCTCCACCATTTCCATCTTCACCATTTCCATCAAAATTTTAGTTTCCTTCTCATTTCCAATTTCGATGGTACCACAATGTACAAATTCTAATACTTCTTTCCTCACAAAGAATGTATGGAAATAAATTCTAAAATATATATTTCACTCCACTATCAAGATGGAAATAAACTTTAACATATGTTTTTTCATTCGGCAATTTCGACTTTAGGACTGCCAGAAATTATGGCAGTCCTGAAATGGACTTGCTGTACAACAAGTCCCTTTCAGGACTGCCACAATTTCTGGCAGTCCTCAATACTTCTAGGACTGCCAGAAATTGTGACAGTACTGTTGTAGAGCAAGTCCCTTTCAGGACCGCCATAATTCCTGACAGTCCTCAATATTTCTAGGACTGTCAGAAATTGTGGCAGTTCTGTTGTACAACAAGTCCATTTCAATTCAAAAATTGTGACAGTTCTGATATGAACCTATTTCTTCTACAACTAGGATTTCATCCATAAAGTTTCTTCTACAATTAGGATTTCATCCATAATTTCTTCTATTAATAAAGAAAAATTGGTTAATAGATTAATAGATTTGATAGATTTAATAACCCAATTTCTTCTACAACTAGGGTTTCATCCATAATGCCCAAGAAGATAGAAAATAAACTAGGGTTTGGAGAAAGAGATAAGAAATTAGAAGAGAGAAAAAAAAAAACTAGGGTTTGAAAAAAGAGATGTTCTTCTTGTTCTTGTTTTCTTGTGAGGAACTTCTTCTTGTTATACTTACATTTGATTTAGCCCTGAGTAACTTTTTCAATGACAAACTTGTAAATAAATCAGAGTTAGCTTTGGGCTAGTCCCGATCAATTTTTGATGTGCCTTTATAAATAATGGCTAATTATAAGGGCACAACACATTTTGATCAGGGCTTCCAAGTGTTAGTTTTCCATTATTTACAAGTTTGCCACTGAAAAAATTACTCAGGGCTATCCAAGTGGTAGGTATAAAAGATAAGTCTTATAATTTTTGTTTTCTTCCTCACTCTCCATTCCTCACAAGAAGAAGAAGAAGAACAAGAAGAAAAAAAAAACAAGAACAACAAGAACATCAATTTTTGCAAACCTAGTTTATTTTGATTTTTTGGTCTCTTCTAATTTCTCAGATCTCTTTCTCCAAACCCTACTTTATTTTTCTTCTTCTTGTTTGGGCATTATGGATGAAACCCTAGTTGTAGAAGAAATTGGGTTATAAAATCTATCAAATCTATTAATCTATTAGTCTATTAACCAATTTTTCTTTATTAATAGAAGAATTATGCATGAAATCCTAGTTGTAGAAGAAAACTATGGAAGAAATTCTAGTTGTAGAATAATTGAGTTCATATCAGGACTGCCACAATTTCTGACAGTCCTAGAAGTATTGAGGACTGCCAGAAATTGTGACAGTCTTGAAATAGACTCGATGTACAACAGGACTGCCACAATTGCTGGCAGTCCTAGAAGTAATGTGGACTGCCAGGAATTGTGACAGTCTTGAAATAGACTCGATGTACAACATGACTGCCACAATTGCTGGCAGTCCTAGAAGTAATGAGGACTGCCAGGAATTGTGGCAGTCCTGAAAGGGACATGCTCTACAACAGGACTGCCACAATTTCTGGCAGTCCTAGACATATTGAGAACTGCCAGAAATTGAGGTAGTCCTGAAAGATACTTGCTGTACAGCAAGTTCCTTTCAAGACTGCCACAATTTCTGGCAGTCCTAAAGTCGACATTTTCAAATAAAAAAATATGTTAGGGTTTATTTCAATCTTGATAATAGAGTCAAATATGCATTTTAGGATTTATTTTCATGTATTCTTTGTGAGGAAAGAAGTATTTAACCTTTATTTCCATACATTTTAGGGTTTATTTAATTTTTTGGGTGCCATCGAAATTGGAAAAGAGAAGGAAACTAGGATTTTGATGGAGATGGTGATGATAAAAATGGTGGAGAAGAAAAAGATGATGATGATGAGAAAAAATTAGGGTTTTGATGAAGATGTGAGAATAGAAATGGTGGAGAAGAAGAAGATGGATAGAAAAAGAAGAAGAAGAAAGCTAGGATTTGTGAAGAGAGAGTGCAATTTAGAAATGAGAGTGATTTTTTGGGTTTGGGGGGCTGTGGGCTTTGGACAGCCCCCTGAGTGGAATATTTTGATAGTCCTAGTAAAAGTTCCTCCCAACCTGGCTAGCCCTAATCCTAGCTAGCCCCGATCAAAAAGATATGTGCCCTTATAATTAGCTTAAATAATCTAATGGAAAGTGCTCTCTCAGAATTAAAACTCCTAGCACTTCCCATTGTTAGCAATCATCTTGTCGAAGATTTCTGTTGGAGTGGATGGGGTTCCCACCTATGTGGAGAATACCCCGGAGAGCGACGAGCGCCATCCGTGTGTCGGAGAAGCTTGGGGAGTGCATGGATTTTATTTTGGTACATATATGGTAAGGAAATATATGATTGGATTTCCATATTTACTTTGATTATATATTTATGATTGGACCCTTCATATAGTAGCTTTCCATATTATTGGGTTTCCAATTATGGTAAGCTAATTATGATTGGATTTCCATTAAATATATGATTGATTTATATTGGAAGTTTCCATATATATTGGCATTCCATGTATGGGTTACCAAGGGCTTATAAAAGGGTGATGCATGCTAGTTGTAAAATCATCTCAAAAACAAAGAGTGCTTTACAATCTTTGAGAGAGAGAGGATTAAGGACTATTGTGAAGGAGAGATTGCTTCGAATAATTTTTTCGGCATCTCTTGTTCTTCGGAGTCCGCAATCAAAAATTTTCTTCTTTCAAGTGAGTTGTGGTGATCCGTGTTGGATCGGAAGGAACTTGTAGAGGGTGTATTCTCTTTATTCCATTAGTGGAGGTTCTTCAGGGTTGGACTCCGATCGTCCCGTGGTTTTTCTCGCAAGGGTTTTCCACGTCAAAAATCTTTGTGTCTGCGATTGTGTTTGGCGTTTTTGGTTTGTGTGCTTTTGCTCGGTTCTCTCGCAGGACTTTCTGGTTTGGAAGAACGGTTTTCGCGCTTCGTTTCCAACTCGACATGCACTGCCAGTGCAGCCCACTGACCTTCACTCGTAGGTCAATGACATGGGAATCATCACTCCGTTACAATGGTTTAGTGTAGTCTTCGAGTTCAATGGATGTGTAAACCAAAGGAAAGGTATTAGATGCTAACATGCATCTCGAGTTTCGGAAGCTTTGGAAGGATATATTGGCTGCCCACTACAAGGGATGGAATGGTTTAGGATGGCAAATTATAAAAGCAGTTCAATACCTCGGCCGGCCCTGAGTTCATGATGGTTAGACAAACTTTTAAATAGTATTCATATATAATAAAAGAAAAATTAAAATAAGAGTAAAATTTTAAAAATATTACAACCAAAAATTGAAACTAGGATCTCAAGTGTGCAAGTTTAATATACTAACCACTAAACCACAATTGCTTTGTGATGAAAGGGGATCATGTTACATATTAGTTCTATTTTAGATAGAAGATTACTAATATATATATATATATATATATATATATATATATAATATATATATATATATATATATAATAATAATAATAATAATAATAATAATAATAATAATAATAATAATAATAATAATAATAATATTTTTGGGGCCCCACGTCCAGGCCGTCCTGGGCCAGGGCTGACCCTGTTCAATACTTACTCAGGACTAGTCATATTTTTTTTTAATTTTATAAGTTTGCCACTAGAAAAATTACTCATGGCTGGCTCAAATGTTGGTATATAAGTCAATTTTTTTTTTCCTTTTTTCTTTTCTCTTCTTCTTCCCTACTTCCTCCCAAAATCCTAAACATTTTCTCTTCCAAATCTCTCTCAGTCCATGTTCATGCCTAAATTTCATATTCTCGTAACTAAAATTTGATTTAGTATTCATTCTAAACGGATTTTGAAGTTTTGAACCTATTCTAGGATTACGAACTTCAAAAATTCGTCCACAGTCACAACGGGGACGATGATGGATTGTCAAAAATATTGACATTTCTACCAATTTGAAGGACTGTCAAAATTTTCGACAGTCCTACATAAAATATTGAATAACATATATTTTTAGGACTGCTAAATTTTTTGACAGTCCTTCCAATTGGTAGGATTGTCAAATTTTTTTGACAGTTCTACATAAAGCAACATATATTTTTAGGACTGTCAAATTTTTTGACAGTCCTTCCAATTGGCAGGACTGTCAAAAGATTTGACTGTCCTAAAAGGAACTTGTTGTAATAGCAAGTATAAATTTTTTTTGACGGTCCTACAAGAAACTCATTTTTAATAACCGTGGAAGCAGAAGTCACGTAATTAGAAAGATTTTATATTTTTTTTATATAATCATTAAGTTACCTTTATAAGTATTTTTAAATCTACTTTAGAGATAAATAAATTATCTACTCAATTTAAAAATAAATAAATTATTTACTCGGTAAAAATAACTCAAAAATTTAAATCTATTTAAGAGAGAATCCTTTCAATTTTGTTCAATTCAAAATAAACCTTGATATATACGGTCTATAAATCTATTTTAAAGATAAGTCTCTCAATTTTAAATCTAATTTAGAGATAAGTCTCACAAGGTCACATAGAGTGATAATAACACAAAAAATCTAATAACATACATCATCACACAAATTAAAATACACATGACTGTAGAAAATTTATACAGCCCTTTAGGTGTCATAACTATACAAATTGTCTACAATCCTGAAATGGACTAAAAATACATAGGACCTGACAACATATAGGACTGTGAAAATTTTCAATAGACCTGAGTCTTTCCAGCCGCGACTGTGTCGAAACTACTTACTTCAAAATTTATGGGTTCAAAACTTACTTCGTCCAAAATTTCCAAATCTCTCCCAATATATTTCTCCAAAGCCCATTCAATCATGTCCATGACATCAAAATTTCGGCGATGACCATTTTGATTTTTTTTTTTGTATTTGTCAGTGCTAAAAAATGATGCATAAAAGTTTCGGCAGCGGGCAGAGCTCATCGGCAGCAACAGGAGGAGAAAGAGGAGGAAAAGAAGTTAATATTTGAGAGGGCTTGAAGAGAAGGATTTTGGTAAAGATGGAGGTGGTAGAGAAAATGAGTTTAGGTCTGAGATGGTTGAAGAAGAGAGAGAGAGAGAGAGAGAGGAGAGAGAGAGAGAGAGAGTGAAATTAGAAATGAATAGGTTTGAGAGGATTTGGAGGGGGGGGGGGGGGGGGGGGGGGGGGGGCGTTGGGGGTTGGCAATCCCTAACAAAAAATGGACTGTCCTAAGTAAAAGTTTCTCTAAACTGGGCTAACCCGAATCTTGGACTAGCCCTGAGTAAAGAATGAAATGCCTTTATAATTTGCCTTTAGGATCTGCTTGACAATTGTTGGATAGAGGTTATGAAATGTTTTTAAAGTACTGGTTATGAACGATTCAAAGTACCGGTTATGAACGATTCAATTTTGGATGATTTTAAGTAGCAGTTTTTTAAATCAGTTCAATCCATGCTTGATAATTCATTGGCTAAAGTTTTATAAATAAAATAAAATAATCTATATGTCAATATATAAACAAAAGTCCTTCCAAAATCAGATTATATCATAACATATTATCAGGTAATAACAAGAAAATATTGTCACTCTCAATTTGAGGTTATGCTATTAGAAATTCATGACCAACCTAAAGTGTCCTTATATTTGTTGCTGTAATAAAGTATTAGACTATTTTCGATATTATTTGTAATTATTTTTTGATGAGGAAATAATATAATAAAATAATAAAAACCTTCAAAATCTATCAATTTTAGGTGTTTATAGACACCCAAAATTTAAATACACTAATTTTGGGAGATTTTTGAGCCAACCAAAATCAGCGTCTCAAAAAAATAACCAAGCATAGATTTTTTAAGCACTTCAAAAACTGATAAGCCTTCCAAAATCCATAAAAATATCATTACGAAGTAGACCCATAGAATGCTCATCTACCAAGTTCATTGATTATTAGTTCATCCCCTTGGTACTTAAAAACAGATCAAAAGCTATATCATCTAACCAGAATCAATAAATGGCTACTGACTCGACTAGCTAACTGAACATAAACATGAAGAGAGAGAGAGAGAGAGAGAGAGAGAGAGAGGCTCTAACTCTCTGCCTCATGATTACTCTCATGAGAGATTTGCTAAAATAAAAAAAACAAAAAATTATGTACAGAGGGGTATAATTTATTTAATTCCTAAGAAAGAGGATAAATTTTAAAAATTTGCAACTAAGGGGATGAGACGCCATTGGGATTATCCTCCTGAGAGATTTTCTAAAATAAAATAAAACATAAAATTACGTACAAAGGATGTCATGCCCAGTCCCAAAATACTTCAGTACCAGAAACGTAACCATGTCCGGCTGATACATCTAGATAGCTTTCCCAATTTAATGGACCTTAACTAGATGTATTAAGCTATAATAAAACTAAGTCCACCATCTAAACATTATATAAGCAAGGTACAACTATCTCATCCACAATATCAATAAGAAAGAAAGTAAAATATTGGAAATGCTATAAGAGTCTGAATATCCACATCCACAAAATAAGAGTCTGGTGGAGAACTTTCGACCTGAGTACAACTGAAATGAAATAAGTCCAGTGGAGAGTAATCCACCTAGTACAACAGAAATAAAATACAGTAAATAGAAAGATACTATGCTTGACATCTACTAACTAGATAATGATGTCAAGTCTAAAGCTGAAGTCTACCACGATCAAGGAAACTCTGATAAAAATATCTCCAAGTCCTCTGTAGTGACAAATCCTATCTCAACTCCTGGCCCGTAGACTGTGAGGTAGTACCACTCGTCAAGATTTGGCAAAATGAACCAGGTCCTCAGAGAGACGTAACAAGATACAAATGCTACATGCCAGAATGTGATACTGTGCAAATAATAGGGTAATCTAACCATCTATGTGAATGTAAGTTGAGGACAACCTTGGTAACGTATGGGTAGGCGTAGGCATAGATAACTGCTACAACGTCCCGTCGAACGCAGCTTCTGCTATATAAACACCAAACGCTCCGAGTATATATATATATATATATATATATATATATATATATATATATATATATATATATATATATATATATATATATTTGAAGAAAGGGTACTTCATTGATATTAAAGAGTTTTAATACACAAATTACACCACACTAGATCTCAATTTACATTGCAGATCTCAGCCCATACACACTATATCCGCCTCTATGTTATTGATAATACCGCTGAGCGACATTGCCACTCCTTCGAACACCCGCCTATTTCTTTCTCTCCATACATGCCAAACAACTGACAGTAATCGAATGCGTGCTTTGTCAAATATTTCTCTTCCTTGACTCCTTAAGCTTTTGATTTCCTCAACTATGTCAAGAATTAAATTTGCGCTCCTGCCATTAAGCCCCAGCCTACTCCATGCATGGCGCCAAACCTGGCTTGAGAAGGGGCAAGAGAAGAACAAATGTTTTCTGCTCTCTATCTCGCCATCACATAGTACGCAGGTTTGGTTTGGGATGGAGATCCCAATCCGTGTCATTCTCTCCTTCATAAGCAATCGATCCCGTATACATTTGTATAGACAAAGCTTCATCTTTGAGGCCACTTTCTGCATCCAAACTATCTCCGCCAAGTCAACCCTCGGCCCTTTACTTCATACTTTCTCATAGATTAGTTTCAACGTCGGAGAAGCACCTGACATGCCTTCCCAAACCCATCTATCTTCCTCCAAATCACCATAAATTGGAATGGACCCAATCTCTGAAGCAAACCACTCTCCCACCGCTCGGAGATTAGTATTCCGGTGCCCATTATGAATCAGCACTATCAGCGGCTCGTCCGCCCCGTACAAATCGAACGTTGGCTACCCCATCCGATCTATCATGCTTTGTTGCTGACATCACGGATCAAACCACAAATTTGTAGACTTACCATCATGTATTACCCTTTCGAATATTACTCTTTAACTTTGCTCGAATTCGAACAATATTTTTGGAAGTGACTGAGAAGTTATTATCAATAGCCTGCGTCCAGAAATTTTTGTCCTTCAAATACCGACTTCTAGTCCATCTGTCCCATAGTGATTTGCCATCTAGGAATCTCCATGCCAACTTGTAAAGCGCGACCTCACGGATGGTTCAGAGTGACTGGAGACCAACCCCTCCCTCCTCCTTTGGCCGAGTCAGGTCGTCCCATCCAATCGTGTGAATCCCACCTCTCTAGAGAAAATTAACACACAGATTCTCTATATTCTTGATAGTCCTTTCTGGAATAAAGATAGCTTGCAGCCAATAGCTGGCAATAGCGTAAATAACCGAACGAATAAGTTCAATTCGTCCTCCAAATGATAGAACCTGTGCTTGCCAACCCTCCGATCTAGCTTGAACATATTGGATGAGACCTTGACAATCTGTATCATGAGCATACTGAATCGATAAAGAAAGTCCCAGATAATTTACCGACAGCTGACCCAACCCAATCGGAAGTGGCATCTACTAATATGTAGTCATCAATTTCTGTAGATCCATAGACACTACAGTTATCGAGGTTGTGTATCCTATATGCCTACTAATTGTCCTCCCCAACCAATGCATGCATATATCCAAGTCGTATACACAACATGAACATCACGTAACTATAATAATAATCAAATATTCTAATACCAAAACTATGTACGGTACCGACATACGTGTCAAACGCACCTATAGCCAGTCAGATACGATAACATGCACCAAACTTGAAAGTGTCGTAAATAAGACGTGTCAGGTCCTAAAAAATATCGGAATATCTTTAAAATCTTTGGTATGTCATGTCTAGGTTAATGCATTATCTACTCATCAACGCATTCGTTGACTGCACCCGAGTTATACTCAGACGCTCCTATCTATACTATATTATCCAAAAAAGAAACATATAATGTAATAATTGAATTTGTACAGTAAACATGGCTGGCAAGGTATCTTGCCTGAAACTTCGTGCTGTAACTGTAGAGAGCCCGCTCTTGTCTCCTCGTTGGAATGATCAAGCAAGCCTAAAGTATGATATTTGTATTAGCTTATGTATACGTAACATGTACAAGATCACAACTTCTCACAACATTCTAACTAATGTTCTTAGGTTGCTAAGTTGCATATTTTATAGCGTCGTCTATCTAGTTAGAGTTAACATCTATAACTTGGATTACTAATAGGTATTCATAATAATACTTAGTTTATTACTCAACTGTAAGGACATTATCTAGTTTTGGTTTTAATACTCCTAATCATGGTATAAAAATCAAACAATTCATATAATCCAAAACTATGCTACGTACCCAACTAGGTGTATATCAAGTTTTTCAAGATTAATCCAGCACTGCCTTAACAATATTCACTTAAATAATAAAGTAAATATTCTGGAATTAATTCTATATTATTAAAAAAAATAGTAACCTCCCTTGAAATCATGTACTCAATATCACAAAATAAGTTACCGACAAAACTAGTTAATATA
This sequence comes from Iris pallida, assembly GCA_029216955.1. Lineage (NCBI taxonomy): Eukaryota > Viridiplantae > Streptophyta > Magnoliopsida > Asparagales > Iridaceae > Iris > Iris pallida. Next base: position 29,596,109 of record JANAVB010004800.1, on the reverse strand, counting down.
AACCTATTTATGAAGAATTTTTCTATTTTTGATTAACATATATAAATATAAATATACTTTAATAATTCTGAAAATATAATTTAAATAATGTTATTTTTTTTATACTTATTTTCATATAAAAATTAATTTTTTTGCACACAAAAACACTAGTTGTTTAGTACTACTAACTATACATTATAAACAAATTTTGTTCCCAAAATACAAATGTTCCAACTCTAAAAATATGATTATAAGTTGTGAAATTTAAAGTTAAAATTTATATTTTTCTCTATTTATCTTACTATTTTATGTATTACAAACAATAAAATTAAACTAGTTGGTATAGACTAGTTTTTAGCACATGTTTTTCCATGCAACCTTTTCATAAAATATCATGCATTTTATTTTCAAAAACTTAAATTAAAGTTTTTAAATTAATCCATATATAATATATAATTACTATTATTAACATACAAATTAGGCCTACAAATAATAAAAATACAAACTAGTTACACATATCTAGTATGTACACATGTTCAATACTATTACCCTAATGAATTTCTACAAATTAATTCTAAAATAAATAATTTATATTCTATAAAAATAGGTAAAATTAAGTCTAAATAAGAATAAAATAATTTATTTTAAAGTTATTTTATATTTATATTAAGAATTACAAGTTGGTGCTTACTACGGGTAAAACTAGATTGATATTTGGGTTTCCTAGTGTAGCATGCAAAGTATATATAACAAGTTAATAAAATCTTCATATAATCGAATGAGCAATGTTTAGGACATATAAGGGGTTCAAGAAGAAGAGTTTTGTTAACTAAGCTCTTTGGAAAATGGGTTAAAAATGCCTCGAATCGCAGCTTCTTCGAAACAATTTCTGATTTGACTTCTCCTCCTTGTAGCTCCTTGTGATGCTTGTATAGTTTGTTCTAGAGGTTGTGGTGACTATGGAAGATGGTAGGATGGTAGGGGAGGGTTTTAGGGTTGTATTGGACGAGTTTTGAGGGCTATAGAGATGGTTGATAGGGTGAAGTAGTAGGAATAAACATTTTGGACAGATTTTGTGGATGAAGTGTAAGTTTCGGCCAAGGAGGGTGGTAGGGGTTAACTTAAGTAGAATAATAATGCTAAGAATTAAGTGTTTGGGGTTTTAGGAGAAAAGAAAGGGCTTTGGTTTGGAGGTTACATCCTTTGGTGTACATGTGGAGGTGAAAGGAGAGGGAGGTTTCGGCCAAGAGGAGAGGTGAAGGGGTTGGGTTGTATGCTGAAATTTTCTTCTAGAATAGGTTTTGGTGTATGGTTTTTGTTGTTTTGTTAGTTTAGAAAAAGTGTTTGGTGTTCTACTTGACCACTTAGTTAGGTTTTTAAGGTTGGGGTTGGGGTTTGGTCCTATGTTGAGTCTAATTAAACAAAAAAGATTCATAACTAGTAACTAGTATTATATATAACAAAAGAAAATATTTTTGTTTTAGGGGGTTTACAATCTATCCTTAAAAAAAAATTTGTCCTCGAAATTAAAACAACTATAATAGCAACTACCAAATACTAGAAAATATTACTCACATACTTAAGCTCTCAAAAAGATGAGAAAAATGCTGACGTATTCCGTCCTCGCGTTCCCAGGTCGACTCTTTCGGTGCATGATGTCTCAACACAAACTAAGGGAATGGTCTGGCCTCACATCACTTTCTCCCTCTGGTTCAAAATCTCTACTAGCTCCTCCTGGTATGATAAACATGGCCCGACAGTAATCTCTGAATGATCACTCCTCAGCTGAGATACATGGAACACATTATAAACTCCCTCCAATAATTGTGGCAATATAATGCCAGTCGGTAGGCTACTTCTCCAACTCGCTCTAGCACATCAAATGGTCCGATGTGTAGGATCGATGGCATCTCTAGGGGGGTGAATAGAGTACAGCGAAAAATATTCTCCAATTAAAAACTAAGCAGACAAAAGCAATTATATATAAAAACTTAAATGCAGTGAAATAAAGCAATAATTATATAAGACAATAAAGCAATACGCAGACACGGTGGTTTGTACTGGTTTTTCTCTGAGAGGACTAATCCAGTTTGCGAGAACTCTTGCTCACTATAATCCACTATTTTTGAATAGAGATTACACCGCGTGCTTTGCTCCGAAGAATACGCCAACTTCAACACCGTCGTATTTTTATCCGAAGTCCACGAACATACTTCAAACACCTTTCTACAGAAAGCTTTTATACTCCAAGCTTGTATAACTCGAATACTCCTAATTGGAAACGACCAACACTTTAGAAGAATAGGAGTTGTCTTGGAAATAGGAAGATTAAAACTTTTTAAGTAGATAGGAAGGCTTGGAATAGATAGAGAAGATGAAGAATGAATGAGTGAATAGAAATGCGAAATTCTTCTCTTTTTATAGGATTTTCTGAGACAGAGTTCGGGTAGGGTTAATGTTCATAATTTTATTAGTGAACTCGGTAGGGTTAACGTTCATAATTTTGAACGTTGCAGATCCAATGGAGTAGGATTTTACTGCTGACCAGGAGTGATTTGACTTGACCGAGTTCGGTTAGGTCAAATCTAGGTCATTTTGGTTTGTGGAGTTTTTGGATAAACAAAGGTTTAGGTTTTTGTTTTGGGTCAGAAAAAATGGATTTTGAGAGTAGGGTCTTCTAAATTTGCCAGTGATCCCGATGCACAATTTTCTACACTCAATAAAAGAAAAAAAATATATAATAAAGTATAAAAAATTTGTTGAGACGAAATCTGCAATCTTCTGTTTCTTTCATATCGAGTTCGAAGTTTTAAGTCAATTATCGAAATCGGTTCGACTATGGTGGTATTGGCTAACAATCTTTCCTATTTTGATAATTTGATAAAACTACGATTGATACTTAGAAACTGTCCAGCATGGTTCGGAAGTAGACTTTGATTGGAACATTAGTATGATATACTTGCTCTCCTGTAAAGTACGGTCAAGTCTTGTTACTCTCCCGTAACAAAAAAAAGTAGGCTGATGAACATTTAAAAAAGTCTAGAAATAGAAACTCCAAACAAAATTTTAGAGATCAATAATCAACAATCAAGATTAAGAATTAAGAGCTTTGTTAGTATTGATATAAATAAGTATCACATTTTCTCTCTCATTTTGTCACATAAGCAAAATGATAGAAGCATGAAAATAATACTCAGCACAATATAATCCATAAATCTGAAATAGGAAACTGATATATAAACTAAAATAGGAGAAAGTGCATACAATCCAAAAGGTCTAAACTGTAAATGCTTGAAAGAAGCATTTATCACTAATACATAGCAGAAATAAAATCTAAAACATAACTAGTGATGCTCTATCACTAGGAAACAACCCTCACTCGTCATCCTTATCATTATCAGCAGCATCTGCAGCCCTAGAAGGACCAATCTCAGCAGAACGATTGGGATCATAACGAGCAGCAGCAGGGTCAAAGTCTCGCTGAGCCTTTGGATCATCAATGCGATACCAAAGCATTGTGGGATCACGAACCATGGGAATATGACCACCAGAGTTGTGAGCAAAGTTGTAGGAAACATCCCTTACAGTATTGGATATGGCCTAAAACTGAAGAGTGATACAAAAGTCCATGGCTCGAAACTGATCCAACATCAGAGCCTGAAGGGACTCAAGGGTAATTCCACCGGAAGGATGGGAAGGATGTGTAGTATCGGCTGATGGGTCAACTGGAGGAGGAGGAGGGGCCTGAACTGCAGGAATATGAGCAGCTCGATGATGCTCATGAAGATATACAAGAGGAGCATCCTGAGCATAGTCATCCAAAGTGACCTCAAAGTACTAAAAAATAAATAGAGAAGACATCGCGGTTTCTTGCAACACTTTTCTATAGTGGCGATGAAAGTCTTAGGCAGACTGAAGGGGACATGAAAGTGAATATGATAGATAGCAGAGAGTTCCAAGTATGAAATCTCATCAGTGGCGATATTTTTTAAAATAATGGTAGAAAATATCATCCTATGGAGGTCATAGAAGTAGTTTTTCAAGTGTCTAGGACGAAGAGTGCCTTGGGGACGAGAGTTAGGTGCACCTAAGGAGTCACGAAAAGAGTCAAAATTTGTACCAACTGGAAATTGCACCGAGGTGATATCAACTAAATGCTTTCCTAGTATTGGGAATATGAAGAATGATTGCCAAATCATCAGCATCAAACTCGATGTCAATTCTGCCAACTTTTGATTTAATCGTGCCCTTTGTGATGGAAAGATTGCAATAAAATATGCAGATAGCATTAGAATAAATTAGAAAACTAGATTGAACTAAATCTAGTATCTCGAAGTGTTAAAAAATGTTTGTGTGATCAGGAAACAAGGTAAAGTTGATGGAATTTTTTGCACAAATTTTTCTTCGATGAAAATCACTAAACCATTTATTGGATGCATTTGTGACACAAAAAATAAAATCATCAAAGTAGTCACCGTCAGGCATGGTGGGGCTAAATAAAGAAAATGAAGCTGCCTCTTGACTAGTAGAGGATTCAGCTTCTCCAACTTTCCTCTTCTTTTTGGAAGATTGAGGAATTTTGGGAGCCATTGAATTTAAAAGATGAATAGAGTAGAGATATACCGAAATAGAAGGTAAATAGTGGATGAAACCTCGAGAAAGCTCCGAATCCAAGATTTTAGAGCTAGAGAAGCTTGGAGGAAGGAGATATATGAGGTTAGAGTTAAGGTTTTCGGTAGATTTTTGGGTGGCTTGGTGAAAAAGATGATAATGTAAAGGGTTTAAATAGAAGGAAGCTCGACTATCCAGCTTCTTTTCTGATTCACCCAGACCGAGTTCGGTCCGAGTTCGGCCAGAACTCTAACCGAGTTTGGTCCATGGGTAATCAGGACAGAATTGGAAAGTTTGTGATAGGTAACATAAATGCAAAGATTCACTAGGAATAGTTGTGTTGAGGGAAAATAATCAATATTAATTAACTAAAATATGTAAACCGTATAGAATATTTTGGGTTAGCTGTAGGGACCGGATCCCAGTTAGCGGTAGTCCGAAGACTAGTACGCCGTGTCGCTTCAAAATATTTACACCTGTATCACAAAAGGACCCTTTCGGCTTATAACCAAAATAATTTCTACGAATTGATGAATCTTAATCAAATAATATTTAATTATATTACTTCAACATCCAAAATTTCTAATTCTCTTCGTATAAAGTTAAAACGATCTTCAACCAAGGGCTTAGTGAAGATGTCAGCTAGTTGATGCTCAGTGTTAACAAATTCTAAACTAACATCTCCCTGTAAAACATGGTCTCTAAGGAAGTGATGTCTAATTTCTATGTGTTTAGTGCAAGAATGACATACATGATTTTTTGTGAGATTAATAGAACTAGTGTTATCGCAGTAAATAGGGATGTGGTTAAACGATAATTGGTAGTCTTCCAAAGTTTATTTCATCCATAAAATCTGAGCATAACAACGTCCTGCAGCTATATATTCAGCTTCGGTTATTGATAATGCAACAGAATTCTGTTTCTTAGAAAACCAGGAGACTAATAACTTTCTTAGAAAATGACATGTGCTACTGGTACTTTTACGATTAACCTTGCATCAAGCAAAATTCATGCCCAAGTAACCTATCAGGTCAAATGAATCGATTTTGGAATACTAAAGACCCGTCGTCAAAGTACCTTTAAGGTATCACATGATCCTCTTATGGTGCTTACATGTGATTCTTTAGGACAAGCCTAATATCTAGCACATAAGCATACTGAAAACATAATGTCTGGTCGACTAGCATTTAAGTATAGTAAACTATCAATCATACCTCTGTACTTACGCACTTCAGTTGGTGTACCACTTTTATCTATATCAAGCTTTGTAGATGTTACCATAGGAGTGCCGATCGGTTTGACATTTTCCATGTCAAATTTCTTCTGCAGATCTTTCGTATACTTTGCTTGATTAATGAATATCCCTTATGAACTTTGCTTTATTTGTAGCCCAAGGAAGAATGTTAGTTCTTCCATCATACTCATTTTGAATTCATTATGCATGCACTTAGCAAACTCGTTACATAGCATCTCATTAGTTATCCGAAGATTATGTTATCTACGTATATCTGCACTAATAAAATATTTTTATTTAGAGATTTTATAAAAAGAGTAGAGTCAACATTCCCTTTTGAAAAATCGTATTCAAACAGAAATGAACTAAGACGCTCATACAATGCACGAGGTGCTTGTTTGAGACCATATAGAGCTTTCTGAAGCTTAAATACGTGATTATGATTTTTGAAATCTTCAAAGCCAGGAGATTGTTTTACAAAAAACTTCTTCATTTATAAAACTATTTAGAAAAGCACTTTTGACATCCATTTAAAAAGTTTAAAATCATGAAAACTTGTAAAAGCACAAAGCATACGAATGGACTCTAGTCTAGCAACTGGAGCAAATGTCTCATCATAGTCAATGCTTTCTTCTTGATTATAGCCTTGAGCTACTAGACGTGCTTTGTTGTGTGTGACTGAACCATTCTCATCTAACTTATTTTGGAACACTCACTTGGTACCAATGATCGGATGATCAATAAGTTTGGAAACGAGTTCCCAAACTTGATTCTATTAAAATTGGTTGAGTTCGGCCTCTTGTTTTGCAGAAATCCAAATTCATCATTAAATGCTTCTAAAACATTCTTAGGTTCTATTTTAGAAATAAATGCAATATTAGCAACTATATCTCTTGTGCTTGAGTGAGTACTTACACCTCTTGATACATCACCTATTACCAGTTCTTCTGGATGATTTGGTGTAAACATCAATCGTTTCAGCAGACTCTCCAGGTAGAAGAATGGTGTATCTTCAGATTTTCTGTTTGAGGGAGTTTTCTCTTCTTGATTGTCACTATCGTCGTTGCATTGACTGTTCAGCTCGGCGAATAGTCATCAATTATCACATAAGCATATAGCTTACCGCCAAGACTGGCGACTCTACTTGGTCCAAACAAGTCCATATGTAATAACTGCCGTGGTCTAGATATACTTACAATGTTTATTGATTTGAAAGATGATCTAGATGACTTATTCTTTTCATATTCGGCACATATGATATCTTTCTTGAATATAATATCAGGTAAGCCTCTTACTAGTTAATTTCTTTGTGGACAATCTTACAATAGTGTCCATGTTCGCATGTCCAAAATGCATATGCCATACACAACTTTCATCTTGAGTTGTGAACAGACACTTTCCTGTACTATTAGTATTCTTTGACAAATATATTACATATATATTGTCCTCTCTAATTCCCTCAAAGGAGGTTATTCCAGAAGTTTTATCATAGACAAAATATTTATTCCTAACAAAATTAATTCCATAATCATGGTCAGTCAATTGACTAATACTTAGCAGGTTATGTTTTAATTCTGTTACTAAGCATACATCTTTAATAATGGGTGAGGGAGAAGTACCTATGTCGCTAATTCCGATTATATGTCCTTTCAGGTTATTTCCAAAGAAGACATAGCCTTCTTTCTTCATCGATAGAGTTGCAAACAATGTGTTATCACCTGTCATATGTCTAGAGCAACCACTATCGAGAATCCATTTGCTTTTAGTGGGAGGAGGAAGGTCTACCTACAATACAAGTTGAAGATATAACCTTTAGTACCCACTTTCTGGAGGGTCCTGATTTGTTAGCTTTTGGAACCCAAACATATACATTCATGTCTACAAGCTTCATAATCTTACATTGATGTGATACAAGTTCTTTTATACCACAATAATGACATGTAGTATAAGTGTTAGTGCTAGGTGTAGTTCGAAGATCATGTATATGTATTTTTGAAGAAGTGTGTGTTTTCTTATTGTGTGAAAAGGTATACATATATGCATGGCTTCTAGTAGTTCTAGCAGTATTGGTCGTGTTGTGTTTGTGCTTAGCCTTGTGACTTGTGTTCACTTGAGCTATAGGTTTGACAACCTGTTTTCCCAGCTTAATCTCTATCCTTTTAGAGATGTCACATGCTTCATTGTACTTAGCCGTGAGTGCATTTATTCTCTGAGCAGCAATGTTGTACTTCCTTTTCTCTAGTTCATAGAGATAACTAAGTTTTATATTTTCTTGATTAACTTTCTCAAGTTTTTCAAGAGTATCATGTAGACTCAGCTTTAAAGAAGTAACCTCATCCGTGTGACTAGAAGAGTTTCTAATATCTTCTAGCATATGAGATTGCTTAGAAAACTCAGATTGTACAAATTTTAGCCATTTCTTGGCACTTTTATACAAATCTATCATTTTCTTCTGATCTTCTAACAGATCAGTGAAAGCATCAGATAGTTCAGCAAATATGAATTCTTCATAGAGAGGGTTTGATATTACCTTAGCATCTGTAGCCATAAAGCAGAGATTTGCTGTGTTGCGAGGTTCTTTCTTTTCATATTCACATGCTTCGCTCTCACACCAGATGCTAGTGTTAGCACAGTTTCTAGTTGAAGTCCTTCTCTTGCTTGACTGATCATGTATGCTTCCCTTTCTTACAACAGGGCAGTCTTTCTTGATGTGACCTGTTCTCTTACAGCTATAGCAAATTGGTTGTTCGTCGTCTCTACAATCTTTCTTCTTCATGCTTGACTTTTTATACTTGAAAAATCTTCTGAAGTTCCTTGTCATGAGTGCCATCTGCTCGTTGTTTGAGCTATCTATCTTACTCTCATCACCGGAGGCTGTCTTGTGGTTAGCTCTGAAAGCTATAGCCTTTACTTTTGATGCTGGCTCTTCGATATCTTTAAGGTCCAGCTCATGTGTCATAAGCTTTCCCATAAGGGTTTCAAGAGTCATCGTAGTGAGATCATTTCCTTCAATAATGGCCGTCGCTTTAGGATTCCAGTTTAGCCCACGAAGTACCTTCCGAATATTCTCATGATTGTTGTATTCTTTTCCAAGGGAAGATAGAGGATTAACAATATCTAGAAACTGAGTAAACATATTTGAATAGTCTCATTAGGCTTCATTTTGAAGGCCTTATACTCTTGTGTTAGTCGTGAGATTTTGGATTCCTTCACTTGTGAAGTACCTTCATGAGTTACCTCAATAAGTTTCCAAACCTCATGAGACGTGAACATGCTGATACTCTGTTAAACTTAGTTCTATCTACTACACAGAATAAAGCATTTATAGCTTTTGCATCAAGACTTGCTTGTTTTTTTTATTGGCGTTATATCTGTCAAATAGTTTTTTAACTAGATTACCATCTACCATAATAGGTAGTGGTTTCTTGTAACCATTCATGACAATCAACCATAAATCAAAATCAAGAGACTTGAGGTAAAAGCTTATACGTGTCTTCCAATACGTGTAGTTTGTTCCATCAAATAGGGTGGCCTAATTGTTGATTGGCCTTCACCATTGCTTGTGTATAATGATGTCATATCTCAAAGGAGATTAAATCCAGCTAGAGAGAAATCGTACTCTGATACCAATTGTAGGATCGATGGTACCTTTAGAGGGGGGTGAATAGAGTCAGCGAAAAATATTTTCTAATTAAAAACTAAGCAGGCAAATGTAGTTATATTTAAAAACTTAAATGCAGTGAAGTAAAGCAATAAGTAAATAAGGCAAGAAAGCAATACATAGATACAGAGGTTTATACTAGTTTTCTTCTGAGAGAACTAGTCTAGTTCGAGAGAACTCTTGCTCGCTATAATCCACTATTTTTGAATATAGATTACACCACGTGATTTGCTTCGAAGAACACGCCAACTTCAACACCATCGTATTTTTATCCGAAGCCTACGAACAAACTTCAAACACCTTTCTGAAGAAAACTTTTATCCTCCAAGCTTATACAACTCGAATACTCCTAATCGGAAACCACCGGCACTTTAGAAGAATAGGAGTTATTTTGGAAATAGGAAGACTAAAGCTTTTTAAGTAGATAGGAAGGCTTGGAATAGATAGAGAAGATGAAGAATGAATGAGTGACTTGAAATATGAAATTCTTTTTTTTTACATAATTTTCTGAGACAGAGTTTGGATAGAACTCGGTAGGGTTATCTTTCATAATTTTGAACGTTGCAGATCTAAATGAGTAGGATTTTGCTGCTGACCAGGAGTGATTTGACTTGACCGAGTTCGAACTGAGTTCGGTCAGAACTCTAGCCGAGTTCAGTTAGGTCAAGTCTAGGTCATTTTGGTTTATGGAGTTTTTGGATAAACAAAGGTTTAGGTTTTTATTTTGGGTCAGAAAAAATAGATTTTGAGAGTAGGGACTTCTAAATTTGCCAGTGATCCCGACACACAATTTTCTAGACTCAATAAAAGAAAAAATATAGAATAAATTATAACAATTTGTTGAGACAAAATTTGTGATCTTCTGTTTCTTTTATATCGAGCTCAAAGTTTTAAGTCAATTATAGAAATCGGTTCGACTATGGCTGTATGGGCCAACACGATGTACCTCAGACTCAGCTTTCCTCTTCTTCCAAATCTGATGGTCCCTCTGGTAGGTGAGACCTTTAGAAAGACATGATCCCCCGACTGGAAGTCCAAAGGTCGATGACGTGCATCTGCCCAATGCTTCTGTCGGTCTTGTGCTGCTTGAAGGTGCTTTTGGATCTGTTTCACCTTCTCCACTATATGAACAACCAACTTTGGTCCAAGAATCTGCCTCTCACCTGCATCACTCTAGCATACTGGGGAATGACACTTCCTACCATTCAACGCTTTAAAAGATGCCATCTGGAAGCTCGCCTGATAGCTGTTGTTGTAGAAAAACTCGTCTGAATGCAAATGGTCCTCCCTAATCCCCCAAAATCAAGCATGCATGCTCTCAACATGTCCTGTAATGTCTAGATTATGTGCTCTGACTAACCATCCGTCTGTGGATGATAAAAGGTACTAAACTTTAAGCAGGTTCCGAGTCACTTTTGTATAGTATGCTAAAAATAAGAGGAAAACCTCGTATCTCAATCGGATGCTATGCCGACTGGGACTCCATGTAGCCGCACAATTTGCCTCATGTATATATCAGCTAAGACCTCTGTGGACTGTCCCACTCTGAAAGACAAAAAATGAGCTAATTTGGTGAGTCGATCTACGATCACCCACACTGTATTACAACCACTTGGACTCCTCAGAAGACCAGTAACGAAGTCTATATTGATGTGCTCCCATTTCTATGTAGGTATTGGTAATAGCTGAAGTAATCCTGTAGATCTCTGATGCTCAGCCTTGACTTGCTAACACACTAGACACTTTGCTACAAAGCAGGCTATTTCCCTCTTCATTCTATGCCACCAGAAATGTTGTCACAAATCTTTGTACATCTTAGTACCTCCAGAGTGAATAGAGTACGCCGAACTATAGGCCTCCATCATCAGCTCCTGACGAAGCTCTTTATTTGGAACATAGAGATGATCTCCATATCTCAAAGTCTCGTCCTCATGAATGCGTAATCTGGTCTGCATACCGGCCTCCGTCTTCTGTCGAAGTCACTGGAATCTGGCATCATTAAGCAATATAGCCTTGATCCTCTCAACCAATGACAATTGTACCTGAAGGTTTATCAACTGGCCATCTACTCTTAGTGCAATGACTTCTATACTCATCTTTTGTAGATCCTCCAATAGATGTTGCTAAGTACTCAATAAGAATGCCATGGGCCTTCTGCTTAATGCGTCGGCTACCACGTTGGCCTTTTTCGAATGATACTGTAGCTCAATAACAAAATCAGTCATCACCTCCAGCCAACGTCTTTGCCTCAGATTCAGGTCCTTCTGAGAAAAAATATACTTCAAACTCTTGTGGTCTGTGTATATCTCTACTCGTTCTCCGTAAAGATAGTGTCTCCAAATCTTCAGAGCAAAGATTATAGCTATAAGCTCCAAGTCATGAGTAGGATAAGTCTTCTGATGTGTCCTGAGATGTCTTGAGGCGTAAGCTACTACCTTTCCATGCTGTATCAGTACGCAACCCAAGCCTTTTCCTGATGCATCACTATAGATCAAAAATCATCCCGCTCCAGAGGGTATTATTAATATAGGTGAGTAGTCAGACGCTTCTTCAGTTCATCGAACGCCGCCTGACATTCTTCTGTCCAAATGAACTCCTGGTCCTTGTGGGTCTACCGGGTCATCGGCTTTGTGGTCCTTGCAAAGTTCTCTACAAACCTTCGATAATATTCTGTCACGACCTGTACCCGCTTTTTCGGATACAAGACGTGTCCAAGCCAGCCTACGCCGCAGAGTCGACAGTAGAACGCTGTCACGGCCAAGATGCTCAAAATCACAAAATAACTTTATTGCTCATTCACATTTCTAAATTTATTTACAATATTTACAACATTTATATTTGAAAAAAAATACAAAATTCTTACACATATTTAAAATGGCTACAATATCGATCTAAAGTCTAAGTTTTGGCCTACAAGTACACCCATATCTCCCAATGCTAAGTGAAGCCACAGCTAACCTAAAAAATGTTGGTTTCCAGTCAGAAATGGAACAAGCACACAAACCGACAATAATGCAAAAATATAATAGAATTCATAAGACATGAAAATAACATATGTGAGATGAAGACTAGAAAGTAACTGATGTCATGGCAAGCGGTGGAGAAAACAAGGAAACAAATAAAAGATAACTATCTATGTGTTTTGAAATACTAGTTTCAACATGTGAACGGCTAGGGGATAAATCAGGCACCCTGCACGTGTCGTGTGCAGCTGCTATTCTCTATGAAAGATACGACGGATAGTTCTGGGTAGTCCACATGTCTACTAAGATATTTCTGTCACTACCACTTTTCTAGCTTGAGGGTATTTTGGTCATTTTCAAAATTTTAGAACTTAATTTGAATTATCATTATTTATAATTAATGTGATTTTTGAGTGATTTTTAGAATAATTGTTTTTGGTGTTTTAGAGACTTTGACTTAAGTTGACCTTGTAGACTAACCTAGTGGCTAACCTAGGTCTTGACTAAGTGATTAGGATTTGAGAACCTAGGTTGACTTAAGTTGATGAGGATTAACTCATTGGGATTAGTTTGGTGAAAATAGGAGCTAGTTTGATTAAGGAATGGCTTGTGAAGTCACAAGTCATTTTATGACTAATAGGCTTAATGGCCCATAGCCCACACCCATTGAACCAAGACCTAACCCTAGGAATTCTGAACAGCCACTATGGTCAGCCCCTCCAATTTATATGCTCTTAAAACTAGGGTTGCCTCTTTAGGAAACTTTGCCATTTGGAAGAGGTGAGTCCCCATCCTTGTAAATCCCTAGAAAATCCATTTCTTCTCCAAATTCCTTCAAATAAATTGCAATAGGACCTAAATCCATTGTTCTTGCTGTTGGTATTGAGTTTCTACAGGGAGGAATCAATTTGGAGAGCTTTTGGTGGTTTGTGGAGCTCTTCCCATTTGGGGATTTTGACCCATTGTTCACCTATAGGTATAATTCTTTCCCTTACTCCTAAATTCTGTTAAAATTTATTTCTAGGTTGTTCTAACCCTAACCTAACAGTAGGATAGGCTAACCCTAGAATTTGGACCCATTTCGTGTCCGTATCGGACACGTACCAGTGTGTCTAGGTTAGTGTTCGACGAAATGCCTCAAAGGGCATTTCGTTCGATTTTTGTGATTTTGTTTGAATGGAAAAATCCATTTTAGTCTCGCTTATACATTTCTTGGACACTGAGCACGTATTAGCATCGCGTCGTATCCCCACAGACACGCGAACACGCTATTTCCTCCCACGCGCGCGGGCAAATTTTCTCTCCTGCTGCTCGGGTGCGATTTCTTTGTGCACAGGGGGTTTCGACGCTTGAAATTTGACATAGGGCTTGTGTCAATGACTGACACGAGGCTCGTAAAGTTTCACGAGTCCTCGTGTCGTGTCGGACACGTTATGGGCTGTGCACGTGCACTGCACTGTGCGGTCCAGTGTGTTGTTTTGGTGTTCACTGTGTTTTCGATTAAATAGTTTAAATAATATTTAAATTTGTTAAATGGATTCTAAATATGTTGTGTAATTCCTGTTTATATTAGGTTACATGTTAGTTTAGGTTTTGTTTAGAAAATGGGATTCAAAATTTGGAATTTACTGTTTTATTCTGATACATACAATTCCAGTTTTTCAAACCCATTAACTCCCCATTTGTTTAAGCTTGTTTACTGATTATTGTCCCTACATGTTACATATCATGTTAACTAAGTGTATGGCATTCAAGTTAGGCTTTGGGATGTGTAGAATGGGTTTTGGTGTTCGAGTTGTATTGGTTTCAACTGATATGGTTTTTCCCTCAAAACTGAGAGTTAGTTCATAAACAAATTGTTTACTTGTAAACTGATTTATTAAGTTTGGGATTTAGTTTTGTTCAGTCATTTAAACCTGAGTTTTATTTTACTAATGTTTGTGATTGGTTTCGAACATGGGATATGGGGTTATTCCGATACATGCTCTGATATTGGTTTTCCCAGTTTTCCCAAAACAGTTTTAATTCTCCTTTTTGTTATGTTTTTTTTTTCAATTGAATTGAACCCACATATCATATTACAGGTTAGCTAAGTTTTTGCATTCGAATATAGGCTTTTGGTTGTGAGTTTGGAATTTTGAATATGGGTTTGGGTTCCTTCGAATTGGCTGTGTTAACCTGAGAATAGTTTAACCATCTTATTGATTTGTAAAATCTGAGTTTGGTTCTTCCTTATGCTGTAAATGGGAGTTGGTTGAACCTTCCTATATTTGCAATGTATTAACTATAGAAACCTGGGAATATGTTTGAACTGTGCTAACTGTCTACTAAGGTGATTCACTGTTAGGATAGACTGACTGTTCCTTTCATTTCAATGCTAAAACATGTGATTGAATGTTAGGTAATTCTTAATTCCTGAACTGAGATTTAGTTTAACTTGGAATTGGATGTTCTGAAACCAGAGTTTAGCTCTCATTACACAAAACCTGAGAGGGGATTTTGTGTTCCCAGTTTTCAAAACCTGGGAAGAGTTCTTCTTTTTAACTGATTTGAAAAACTGAGAATTAGTTCCCAGTTTTTACATAAACCTGAGAATGGTTTTGAACCATATTGTTTATTGCAAACTGAGAATTTCCTATAGGATTTTGTGAACTGATTTTGAGTTCCTTTCCATGTGTTAAAATCTGAGATTTTTGGGACTGTGTGCACTGCCTCACTTCACATGTTACACTACACACAAGTCACTCACTGTTAGCTTTTTGTCACTGTTTTCCCATTCCTTGTTTCATAGCTCTCTACACACACTTGAGTATCATGTATCCCTCTCTCCTTTTCTATGTATATATATATATAATTATGATTTGAGATACAAATATATATATAGGTTCCTATATATATGAATGTGTGTCAATATAAATATATGATTTAGTGCATGGTTGATATTGTATAATGGTATAGATATATGTATATATGTATCTTATATAGATGTGGGATATATCATAGGTAGCCTATATGTGTATTCCTATATGAGATTGCATGATATACTAATGTGTGATTTCCTATGTTAGAGTATCTAGTCATATTGTACTTGTGTATTATTTTAGATATGGCACTGAATGTGGTTTTGCCTATTGGCCCATGGCCTAGTCTTTTAGCCTATGGCTATGGTGGTGTTTGCTTAGCTAGTGAGTCTAGTTTAGACTTGTTTAGTCTTATTAGACCTAGAATGGACTAGTTAGCCTAGATTAGACTAGTTTGACCTAGATTATACTTGGTTGACCTAGTTTGACTTCTAGGGTTGACCAGAGTTGACCAAGAGTTAACTTTGGTCTAGATTGATATAGATTCATGTAGAACGCATTGTAGTGCATTAAATTTCTATTTTGGACTTGTTGTGACTCGTAATGTTCTAAATAGGAGCCAGACACCACTCCTCGGACAGTACTTTCATCTCGGACTTTCAGTTAGCAGGCGAGTACATTCTCTGATCTTTTCATACCTGTCTGGATATATTCATGCTCTAGATTACTCTACATGATGCTGACACGTATCTTCACGGATTAGTACTATATGGATCCCTTCCTGAGATGTTATCCCTCTACGGGTGCATCGGGTATTTCATGTTCATGTACTTTATCATGTGCATCAGGTACTCCTTGTACTCGTACTAGTTCATGTTTTTACATGTTCTCATGTGCTTTCACGTGCCTCATGTACTACTCATTACATGAGTTCACGTATCTTAGTTGTATTCATGTGCTTATAACGTAACTTGAATGGATCCTTGTGTACTGATTGGGGCGGGGTAAGTAGAATTGGTTATGTGAACACTATCCCAAGTAGCTGTATAAATGGGCCTCTTTATTTGTATTTATGTGCCCCTAAGCCGTTTATATAACCATATTGTACTCTAAATCACGTAGTCACTTACAGTCTTTACTATCATGTATCTATTTCCTGTTACAAAATATCTCCTGTTTTACTTGTACTTCCATTCAGCACTTCCTGCATTTTACTCTATTGCAATGATTTATACTTCTAACCTGATATGAACTGTTGAGAGATATATGCTCGTTCCTGTCCTGACTGGACCTGTTGAAATATTACAGAGAACGAGGCTGAGGCGTTCTGACCTACTTACTACGGTGCCACACTAGATGAGTGCCCGGATTTGGACCACCAGCAAGATCCATTAGCTGTAGACGACACTCCTTTAGTTTAGGATTGTCTTACTATTTTAGGATTATTGTACTAGACTTTGAGATATTCTGAGATGTATTTATTTTAGACACTTAGAACTCCGGATTGTATCTCTGTGATTCTCTGTTCTGGATATTGTTATCTTTCATTATCAATCTATCTTACCTGTTCTACCTTAGCTGTGGTTGAGTTTATATTGTGTTATGTCACCCCCATTCGGGGAGTATAACTGTATTACCTTCAATTGTTAGATGTCGTAACCTAGGACAACGTTCTACCGCCGACGCTGCGGCGTAGGCTGGACGTACCCACGTCTCGTGCCCTTACTCTAGGGTGCGGATCGTAATACGTTTTTAGTGGTGGCCCATACAGGTCTAGGATATAAGTGTAGTGGTATTCGAACTAGAATATCGTTGCAGCCTGCAGTAGAAATTAGCATATTTTTTTTGAAGGTACTCAATCACACTAGGAAAACTCCTTATCAGATTCCGTATATCTATTTTGCTGCTTATTGTCTTCCTTAGAATTTTAAACTGTCCTCCTTTGATTATTTCGACTCATTCTCAGTAATTGTTTCTTGTTTGATCTGTGTCTCCAGGATGGTTGAGACGCGATCGCATCGTCCCGTGACGGGAGAGGCTGGAGAGGGGTCTGCCACCTCTCGTGTCCAGCAGCCAGCTCCCGGTGCTACAGGGCCAGTGCAGCCCTCAGGAGTGGGAGTTTCTGCCACTTTTGGAGGAGCACCTCCGGCAGTCAGGAGGCCAGTTGTGATTCCAGAGATCCTTCCCACGCAGCAGCCTCCGCCTGCGGGGATGGTAGATGCTGCCCATCTCTTCTCCTTCGTAGAGAGGATTCTGGAGTCACACCAGCAGCAGCAGACGAGGCAGACTATAGATTTCAGGCAGAGGATCGATGAGGCGCACCAGCTGGTTCGCACCACAGTGGAAATGATCACAGCTCAGGGGACTCAGCAGCAGCCCCGTCGGAGGGAGAAGGATATACAGGACTTCGAGAAGATGCACCCTCGGGAGTTCTTCGGCACGGAGGGCATCCATGTTGTAGATGACTGGATAAAGCACATCGAGGAAATCTTTCGACTAGCAGAGATACCAGCTCGACTCCAGATCGAGACGGCAGGCAGCCAGATGCAGGATTTGGCCCGAGCATGGTATCAGACAGATCCCAGGGTAGGAGTTGAGGGCCAGACTTGGGCCCAGTTCAAGGAGCTGTTTAAGGAGCAGTTCTTTCCTGATGTTGCCTTGGGAGGTATCGAGGCACAGTTCGAGGCTCTGGTTCAGGGGAACCAGACGGTAGTTGAGTATGCCGGGGAGTTCTGCAGATTGGCCCGGTTCATTGATGACTTGACTGAGAAGACGAAGGCGAGGAAGTTTCACCGAGGTCTGATTAGAGAGATTCGGTCGCTGACTAAGAGCGACCGGAATGCCACTTTTGCTGAGATATTTTCTGGGGCCATGGCAGCGGAAGATGACCTAGGGCTGAAGCAGAAGAGGGGTCGTGACTTCCAGAGTGGCAGTAGCAGTCAGGGGCAGGCCAAGAGGCCTCACTTCCAGCAGCAGCAGCAGCAGAGGCCAGTGCAGCAGCATCAGCAGCAGAGGCCAGTACAGCAGCACCAGCAACAGAGAGGGCAGCAGGCACCTCGTCAGGTAGTCATTTGTGCCTTCTGCAAGAAGCCAGGGCACATGATCCATGAGTGCAGGAAGAAGCTAGGCAAGTGCCTACTTTGTGGTGCTGGAGATCACCAGTTGAGGGACTGCCCAGGGGCTTTTGGGCGAGGACAGCAGAGAGATGGAGCCAAGGCTCCAGCAGGCCAGCAGAGGGGACCAGCCCTGCCGACCCAGCAGCAGAGGTTCCAGCAGCACCAGCAGCAGGCACGAGGTGGACAGCAGGGACGAGCTTTCGCCATGGCAGCTGAGGATGCCGAGGCCATCGGAGAGCTGATAGCAGGTTCGGTTCTCCTAGATTCCCTTCCAGCATTTGCACTCTTTGATTCCGGGGCTTCCCACAGCTTTGTGTCATTATCGTATGCTATTAGACACAGTTTGGTTTCTGAACCATTACCTGGGACCTGCAAGATCACGACCGGGGGTGGGGTCATCCTCGTGAGTGATGTTTGCAGAGGGCGGAGTGTCATTTTGGGAGGCCGAGAGTTGGGGGTGAGTCTACTAGTCATGCCATTACCGAACTACGATATTGTATTAGGTATGGACTGGCTGAGTAGACACCACACCCGTATTGATTGCCGTAGGGGTAGAGTTTTGTTCGGGACGCCAGGAGAGCCAGAGTTTGAGTACACCCGACGGCAGGCAGAGCAGGACGGTGGAGTCTTTTGTGGAGTTTCAGTCGAGGCGCAGGTGGCTCCGCATCCCTTGATCGCAGAGTTTATGGACGTGTTTCCAGAGGAGTTGCCAGGGCTTCCATCGGACAGAGATATAGAGTTCTCGATAAACTTGGTTCCCGGTACGGAACCGATCTCCCAGCATGTCTATCGAGTGAACAACAGTGAACTGGTGGAGCTGAAGAAGCAGGTGGATGAGCTGCAGGACAAGGGCTTCATTCGCTCGAGTTCTTCACCTTAGGGTGCACCGGTACTTTTCGTACCCAAGAAGGATGGGTCGGTACGGATGTGTATCGACTACAGGGCACTTAACAACCTGACAATCAAGAACAGATACCCACTGCCGTGGATCGATGATCTGTTTGATCAGTTGAGCGGAGCTCGGGTGTTCTCCAAGATTCATTTGAGGTCGGGTTATCACCAGGTGAAGGTGGAGAAGGAGGATATTCCCAAGACCGCTTTCAGGACGCGGTACGGGCAGTTTGAGTTTTTGGTTATGCCGTTTGGGCTAACCAATGCACCAGCAGTGTTTATGAATCTAATGAACAAGGTGTTCCACCAGTACTTGGACAAGTTTGTGGTGGTGTTCTTTGATGATATCTTGGTATATTCCAAGACAGAGGAGGAGCACAAGGAGCATCTGCGGATAGTGCTAGAGACTCTCAGGCGGGAGCAGCTTTATGGGAAACTCTCCAAGTGTGAGTTTTTCTTGGACCAGGTGGACTTCTTGGGGCATGTGGTGACTGGAGATGGTATCTCAGTTGACCCCAAGAAGATTATAGCAGTTGAGGCATGGACAGCGCCGACTTCAGTGGCAGAGATCAGGAGTTTCCTGGGGCTGGCAGGATACTATAGGAGATTTGTGCAGGATTTCTTCCGGGTTGCAGAGCCGTTGACACGGTTGACCCGGAAGGATACTGAGTATGTTTGGTCAGAGGAGTGTCAGGCGGCTTTTGATGAGTTGAAGAAGCGGCTTACGACAGCTCCGATTCTGACATTGCCTTCAAGATCAGGTGGTTTTACTATTTATAGTGATGCTTCAGGGAAGGGGCTGGGTTGTGTCTTGCAGCAGCATGGGAAGGTGATTGCCTATGCTTCCAGGCAATTACGTCCCCATGAAAAGAACTACCCAACCCATGACCTGGAGCTGGCGGCGATAATTTTTGCTTTAAAGTTATGGAAGCACTATCTGTATGGCGAGAGGGTGGAGATTTTCACAGATCACAAGAGCTTAAAATATGTGTTTACACAGAAGGAGCTCAACATGAGGCAGCACAGGTGGTTTGAGTTGATGAAGGACTTTGACATCGCACTTCAGTATCACCCAGGGAAGGCCAACGTGGTTGCCGATGCCTTGAGTAGGTATCCGACAGCCATGTGTTTGACTATGGATCGGCACCTGCTTGCAGATTTGAAGAGCCTTGGGATTGAGGTAATTGTGCCAGGGGTGCAGATACAGTTATGGGGCCTTCAGATACAGTCAGACTTGATGGACAGGATCAAGGCGACACAGTTTGATGATGTGGCTTTGCGGTGTATCCGAGAGCAGATCAGTACAGGAGTGGAGGATGCTGAGTTCTCACTTGCAGAGGATGGTGCCCTGAGGCACGGTTCCCGGTTATGTGTGCCCAGCGGGGAGCTCAGAGAGCAGATTATGCAGGAGGCTCACAGATCGCAGTACTCTATACATCCTGGTGCCAACAAGATGTACAGGGATCTGCGAGAGCATGTCTGGTGGTACGGGATGAAGAGGGAGGTGTCCAACTGTCACGACCCGCACGCGGTATAGGGGCACGAGAAGTGGGTACGTCCAGCCTACGCCGCAGTGTCGGCGGTAGTAAGCTGTCCTAGGTTGCTAACTAATCTCATGCAGTGAATATAAAAAGTACTTGTCCAGATATCAGCTCCGAATGGAGGACAAGTAAAGGGTATGATCTACTCAAACACGGTCTAAACACGAAAAGATAACACAGAAGTTATACCTAAGGAATTAAAGACAACAACAACTAACTACTAAAATAATACACCAATATCTCAAACCAACTTAATACAGACTCAATATCTTAACTTTAATACAACAAGCCAAAACATGAAAGCTAAAGTAGTCTACTAGCTAATCTCCTGAATTACTCCTGAGAGTCGGGACCAAAGGTAGCTAATCCCTCGCCAGGTCCATGGTAAGCAGGGCATGTGTCCTCAGGATTATCATCTGTAATATTTTCAACAGGTCCAATCAGGACGGAAACGAGTACAACTCATATAAAAAAACCCAAGTAAATGACAAAGAACTATAAAGCAGTTATAGACAGTTTTATTGATGAGCATGACAGTTTTATACAGGTAATGATGGCATAGAGAGGCAGTAAGATACAAGAAAAAAAAGGTAACTAAAACAAGAGAAGAATCATGGCAATGAAGACTGTAATAAAAGCAAACTGAACTAGAATATCATGTGTGAGTCCAGACAGTATGATATAAGTCTAATATAATCCCAGTGTGAGTCCAGTCCATATAATCCGATACTAGATGATTTCCAGTACAAGATGAGTCCAACAGTGATCAATGAATCCAGGGTGAGTCCAACTATGATCTAACAGTGTGTTTTAAAATACCGAGGTCGATATGTAAACGGCTGTAGGTATCAGGCACATCTCTCACTGATCGGGCAAGAGATGGCTATGCTTCCGGTAGATTCCAGTAGGAGATTCCGGATTTGGGGTATGTCAACATGTCTCACTCAATATTTCCCCGCCCAGCAAGTGAATCCAAAATCGACAAAAGAATCGAGATGAGTCTGGCCAATATATGATGATTCCAAAAATAATTCTGGAATGATACTAATGACTCCAGTAATAGAGGCCAGCAAGTAAGGTATGTGTCGATACATGAATCCAGAAATATCTATACGTGTTGATACAGAGAATCACATAGAACTAACTAGAACTGAAATACAGTAATCAATAAATAAATGAGAGAACTATCAGAGAATGTAGTCGCCTGATACTCTGAAAAGAGTAGTGTAATATCAGATGTCTGTACCAGGGTCACAATGTCCTAAAATAGAGCAATACAGTTATGACATGTCCAAAATGAAGGTAAATAAAATCTACGATGCAATCTATATGAATTCTAAGCCAATCTAGGTCAAAGTCAAACTTGGTCAACACTACAGTTGTCACGCCCCAGAACCAGAATACTGGAGAGCGGGGGCAGACATAGCCAGCTACGTATACTGAAGTGGGAACCACCTCGATATACGGTCACGGCTGTCTAGATATATGGGGGTTTACTACAAGCCAACAGTCTCTTATGGTCATGAACAAACCTAGTGTCTCAATCACAAGCAAGTAAGTAGATATCACAAGATGTATGATCATTAAATATACAATAGTAAGGCGTCCCAAACATTACATATTCAGCTGATCATGAAGCTAGTCTTTACAAAATGTTAGGACTAGCAAGAGTTTAGTCATTACATGATCAACCCTAGGATTTGTCAATCATGTATACAGCCCGTAGGCAGACAGTAAGTAAATGCATCGAGCTAACAGGTGCTCGTCGGCTAAACGCCTCAAAAGAATAAATTTACAATAAAGTGGGCGAAACAAAAAGGGAAAACCCACTCTTGGCCTGGCGTCCTTCTAGTGGCCACCATCTGGCTGGAGACGCGGTAGATCCTCTGGAGCTGCTCCGAAATCTGGCCATACAAAACCAGCTGGGTCAAACCCCAGAAGAGCAAGTGCCACAAAGGGGCCAAGAAATAAGAACAAAACCAGCAAATCAGCACAAAATATAATATGACATAATAAATGACAGAAATCTAAAAGAGAAAGCATGACGGGGTGATATACGATGAGGCAACCATGGGACCATTCAGATGGCCGGATTACAACCCTTAAACCAAACAAGGACCGGGGTTATAACCCTTCGTCTGAGCAGAACTTAGAATTCTCACCATTTATCGGCAAGATCATAACGTAAGAAATCAAGACAGAAATTAACCTTGCATTGGATCAAGTCAGAACTAGATTGGTTATACCTCATACAATCAATCACGGCCAAACAGGTCCTACGGCTTACTACTTTAACTAACTAGGATTATCACAGGCCTAATTACTAACAAGATGCAGTGAGATTGTTCCACAGCCACAAGCCCTGCAGACCATCCAGGCTACCCAGGTCGAAAGTTAAGGGTTGAATTCAGGTGGGTACATCGTCCAGGAGACGCATGTACCCTTAGGTGACTTAGAGGTGCAACACGCAACAGTGCGCTGAAAATGTGCCCTACTCGACGGCAGGCTACAGATCCCAAGAAGCGCCCAGGTAACGGGATTGCCTGTAGCTGTGTCAATCTCGTCATGACTACTGTGTTATTCTAGTTTTTATCCTTAATCCATTTTAGTGGGTGCTCCTGACCGTGGTACTCAGGAGTCCCATCCTAGACATGATGCAAGACTGGACAAGTGGATTTAACAAGCAAGCAAGAAGAGCCACCCACGGTGTCAAGCAAGTTAGGTTACCAGTCAAGAGTGCACCCTCTTCGGGTCACTACCAAGTTATCAGGTTACAAGTCGAGAGTGCACCCCATGGGTCACTACCAAGTAATCAGGTTACAAGATTTCCGTTTCAATTAACTGCCAAACCAAGGAGGATAACAAGAAACAAAATCCCAAAAGTCCGTGCCAAGACGTGTTGGGCCTAGTCAAGTTGTGCATGTGAGCAATCAAAATCTCAAAAAAAAAGCTCCAATCATATCAAAAGAAAACCAAGTTATAAGCAGGCACTAAGGCACTAGGGGTGTAGGTGAACTAGGGTATGCCAGGGAACAAGCACACTAGAGTGCGCCTGGTGGCAGCACACTAGAGTGCGCCTGGTGGCAGCACACTAGAGTGCGCCTGGTTGAGGCAGCACACCAGAGTGCGCCTAGGGTGGCAGCACACTAGAGTGCGTCTAGGGAGGCGGCACACCAGAGTGCGCCTAGGGTTTAAGGGGTCAAAGTGCGCCTAGGATGGGCCACGCGCTAAAGTGCGCCTAGTCAGGTTGAGATGCACTGGAGTGCGCCTGAGTCGAGCCAGCAAAGCGCGCCTAGGATCCAAGGGTCAAAGTGCGCCTAGGTGGGGCCAGCAAAGCGCACCTAGTCAGGGGAGCAGGCGCAATCGGGCCAGGCGCTAAACAGCGTGGCCCGCAGGGAGGCGCACAGCGCTAAACAGCGCGCGGCCAAAAGAGGCGCGCTGCGCTAAAGAGCGCCCGGCCAGGGAGGTAGGCGCGATCGGCCAGGAGGCGCGCAGCGCTAAACAGCGCACGGCCAGGAAAGTGGGCGCGATCGGCCAAGGAGGCGCGCCTGGAGGTCGTCTTCCTCCTCGAGCCGAGGAGAGAACCCATGGGTTCCAAAACTTTGGAACACCATAAGTCGGCCATCCAAGCTCCAAATCCGGACTTCCAAGGCTCTAACTTGGGTAAAATTTCACCCTCTACAACATGGGAACAATAAAACCAACCAAAAATCAAGTT
The DNA here is from genome assembly GCA_029216955.1 of Iris pallida. Classification (NCBI taxonomy): domain Eukaryota; kingdom Viridiplantae; phylum Streptophyta; class Magnoliopsida; order Asparagales; family Iridaceae; genus Iris; species Iris pallida. Next base: position 29,571,594 of record JANAVB010004800.1, on the reverse strand, counting down.
TAATAGATCAAATCTAAAGAAATCCAAAAATGAACAAAGTCTAGATCTAGGGAAATCCAAGCTTCAAAACCCAAAATGCCAAGCTCTAACATTGGTCCTAGAGCTCTAGTCTAACTAAAGGTCAATTAAAATGGGTCCTCATTAAATGGCAAGATGCAACTTGCCTATGGTGTGGGTGTTGGTGGTGGTAGGAGGAAGAAGAAGAAGAAGTAAATGAAAGTTATGGAGAGAGAGAAAAAGTTGGTGGGATTTAATGGGGGTTGTTGTGGTGTTCTTGAGGGTGCAAGATAGCTAAAGGTGTTCTCATTCCTACAAACCAAACCAAGCCATATTAAACCAACCGAACCAAAACCGAAAACCCGAAAAGCCGAACCAAAATCCGAATACGAAAATACGGGAAATATCAAAATACCGCAAGTTAGGCAAAATTGAAAATATACGCAAAAAATCAAAATACGGGCATAATACGAAATATGGAAAATGAGGGTGACAACTCTACCCACCTTAAAAGAATTCCGTCCTCGGAATTTAATCAAGGAGCTAGAGATTGCCACGACAAGCTACACTAATCACAGGCAAGCTACACTAAGCAGTTCAATCATACAATCATGCAACGCAAGCAAGGAAAGGAAGGCGTAAGGCATAAGAAAGACATTATACCTCACGAGCCAAACAGATAGGGATATCGCGATCGGATGTCGTCCTCACGCTCCCACGTTGACTCACCTAGAGAGTGATGACCCCAAGCAACACGGACCAATTTAATAGTCTTATTCTTGAGTATCTTTTCCCTCCGATCCAAAATAGACACGGGCCTCTCCTCATATGAAAGGTTGGTACCAACAACCAATTCCGAATGATCTAGGATATGGCCCGGGTCCGGAATATACCGTCGTAACTGGGACACATGGAATACATTATGTACCTCACTTAACGACGGCGGAAGAGCGAGACGATAGGACACATCTCCTACTCGCTCTAGAATATCGAACGGCCCTATATACCTAGGACTAAGCTTTCCCCGCACGCCGAAACGAATGACGCCACGGTTAGGCGAGATCCTAAGGAATACATGGTCGCCGACAGCAAATTCTAAGGGACGCCGATGAGCATCGGCCCAATGACGCTGGCGATCTTGAGCAACTCGAAGATGATCTCTGACCTTCCTGACCACTTCAACTGTCTGAGCAATCATATCTGGACCGAGCATTTGCCTCTCTCCAACATCATCCCATGCTAGCGGGGATCTACACTTTCTGCCGTAAAGAGCCTCGAAGGGTGCCATCTGGATACTGGCCTGAAAACTATTATTGTACGAAAACTCCACCAGGTGCAGGTGATCCTCCCACGAACCACCGAAGTCAAGGGTGCATGATCTCAACATATCTTCAAGGGTTTGGATTGTGCGCTCTGACTGACCATCTGTCTGCGGATGATATGCTGAACTGAACTGAAGATGAGTCCCCAAACTCTTCTGCAAGCTGCGCCAAAAGTGAGATGTGAATCTTGAATCCCTGTCCGAGGTAATGCTGACTGGCACACCATGAAGCCTGACAATCTGCCTGAGATACATCTCTGCTAGCTGTGCCGTTGACTGACCAACTCTAAATGGAAGAAAATGCGCTACCTTGGTAAGCCTGTCCACAATAACCCAGATAGCATCTCTGCCAGCCGGAGAACTGGGTAATCCAGTCACGAAATCCATGGTAATGTATTTCCATTTCCATTCTGGGATCGGTAAAGGTTGGAGAAGTCCAGCTGGCCTCTGATGTTCAGCTTTAACTTGTTGGCAAACCAAACATCGAGAGACATACCGGGCTATCTCCCTCTTCATGCCATTCCACCAAAAGTGTTGACGAATATCTCTGTACATCTTCGTACCACCGGGATGAATAGAATACTGCGAACTGTGAGCCTCTGCCATAACTTCCTGTCTGATATCTCCACTGGGTACACAAAGACGCTTACCATGCCTAAGTGTACCATCTTCATGAATGCTTAACTCTGGCCTTTTTCCTGCCTTACACTCTGCTCTGAGCCGCTGAAGCTTGGAATCTGATGACTGTGCTGTCCGGATCCTTTCAACTATGCTGGACTGAACCTGTAGACTGGCCATCAATGCCACACTGGTTGGAAGAACCACTTCAATTCCCATCTTCTGAAGGTCTGCCAATAACTCTGGTTGTGCTGTCAGGAAATAAACTCCGGCTCTCCTGCTTAATGCATCTGCTACCACATTGGCCTTCCCTGGATGATACTGTAAATCCACCTCGTAGTCCACCAGCAGCTCGAGCCATCTTCTCTGCCGCATGTTAAGGTCCTTCTGGGTGAAAACATACTTCAGGCTCTTGTGATCAGTGAAGATTTCCACTCTATCTCCGTACAAGTAGTGTCTCCACAATTTCAAAGCAAACACTACCGCTGCCAATTCTAAGTCGTGGGTCGGGTAATTCTTCTCATGATCACGAAGTTGTCGTGACGCATAAGCTATTACCTTCCCATGCTGCATCAGAACACATCCCAATCCTCTGCCTGAAGCGTCGTAATAAACTGAGAATCCTCCGGTCCCATCTGGAAGGGTGAGGATGGGAGCCGTAATCAAACCTCGCTTCAACTTCTCAAATGATTCCTGACACTCTGCTGTCCAAACAAACAGCACATCCTTGCGGGTCAACTGGGTCATCGGCGCTGAAATCCTTGCAAAATCTGAAACAAACCGCCGGTAATAGCCGGCCAATCCAAGAAAACTACGAACCTCTGCCACTGAGCTAGGTACCGGCCATGACTCTATAGCCACAACCTTCTGAGGATCCACTTCCACTCCTCCACGGGTAATGATATGACCCAGGTATGAAATGCGATCGAGCCAGAACTCGCATTTACTAAACTTGGCATACAACTTATGCTCCCTGAGCGTCTGAAGGACAACTCTGAGATGCTGCTCGTGCTCTGCTTCACTCTTACTGTAGACCAGGATGTCATCTAGGAACACTATCACAAACTGATCCAAGTAAGGCATGAAAATGCGATTCATGAGATCCATGAATACTGCCGGCGCATTGGTCGCTCCAAAGGGCATAACTAGAAACTCCCAATGCCCATACCTCGATCTGAACGCCGTCTTCGGGATGTCCTGCTCTCTGACTCTGATCTGGTGGTATCCTGACCGCAAGTCTATCTTCGAGAAAACTGAAGCCCCTCTGAGTTGATCAAACAAGTCATCTATCCTCGGAAGAGGGTACTTGTTCTTAATTGTCACTGAGTTTAAGGTACGATAATCTACACATAGCCTAGACGTACCATCCTTCTTCTTCACAAGAAGCATCGGGGCTCCCCAAGGCGATCCACTAGCACGGATGAATCCCTTGGTCCTCAGTTCTTCAATCATCTTGTACAAAATCTCCAATTCTGAAGGCGCCATCCTGTAGACTCGCTCTGATACCGGTGCTGTCCCGGGAATCAAGTCTATTGTGAACTCGATCTTCCGCTCTGGCGGCATTCCTGGAAGTTCCTCTGGGAAGACATCTGGAAACTCTACAACTATTCGGGGCAACTGCACTGCTGCTACTGCCATCCGCAACACTGGAGGAGATGGCTCTACTGTGCCTCTGGAAAATGAAAACTCTGGCTCTCCGGGAATACTAAAGACAACTCTGCCAACATGGCAGTCTATCCTAGCATAATGGTTCCTCAACCAATCCATGCCTAGGACTACATCATAGTCTGCCATAGGGAACTCTATGAATCTAGCGGGGAACTCTCTACCGCTAACTACGATCCGACACGAGGAAAACACTCGATCTACCCCCACAAGACCATTACCAGTAAGTATATTGAGCCTCACTGATAATGACTCGGGCTCCAATCCTATCCGTGTCGCGAATCGTGCAGACATGAATGAATGCGAAGCACCAGAATCAAATAATACTGAAGCTGGAAAGGAGTTGACGAGAATAGTACCTGCCACAACCTCACCTGGTGCAACTTCCTCTTCCGTGGCCATCATCATGGCCTGACCTTGACCTCTGGCTGCTGGTCCCCTCTGCTGGAAACCTCTCTGCCTGTTCTGGATCTGCGCTTGAGCTTGCGCATACTGCTGGGGGTGCTGCTGCTGGAATACTTGAGACTGAGGCGGCAAGGGTCTCGAAGACTGATACTGTTACTGCTGAACTGGCGCTGGGGCCGGTCCTCTCACCGAAGAGCTAGAAGGGTTGGATGCGGATGAACCACCTCTATTCGGGCAAGCCCCAATCCGATGATCTGCTGCTCCACAAGCCAGGCACAATCCCTGCGCCCTGCGACAATCTGCCACCACGTGCCCTGGCTTCCCGTAATGAGAACATCCTATCGCGGAAGTCTGCTTCTGCTTCTGCTGTTGCGGGTACGTCGGGGTCAAATGCTGAACCGACGTCACTGAGGCCGCCCGCCTCGGAGTTCCAATGGTTATTCCCCTAGCTGCCGGGGCTGGAGCTGATGACTGGTGCATCTGACTATGGGACCGCTTCCTACCTCCGGTCCTATCCACAATTCTCTGGGAGGTATACTCATGCCTCCTAGCCGCCTTCAAAACAGCATCGAACGTCTGGTGCTCAAACTGCTCAACTGCTAACAAGATCTCCAGATGCAGTCCCTGCTGGAACTGCTGGGCTCTATCATACTCGGTTGCCACCAAGGTGGGGGCGAACCTACTCAGCCTAGAAAACTCGGTCGCATAGCCATCGACCGTCCTGCCTCCTTGCTTCAAGTTGGTAAACCTGGTTGCAGGTCGTACCGAGCCACAGCATCAAAGTACTTCGTCTGGAATCTCTCCCGAAATATTGCCCATGAAATAGGGGCCACTATTCCTTCGGCCTGCGCTGCCCACCAGCTACGGGCAAGATCTAACAACTGCAGGCGCACCACTGCCACCTTCTCATTCTCAGGGGTCCTGGCTGCTTCTAGAATCACCTCAGTATCCTGAAGCCATGCGTCCGTGGCAACCGCATCCTCGGTGCCGTCGAAGAAAGGAGGGTTCAATCTCTTGAAACTGTTAGCCGCCTGGTTCCCTGGATGACCGCCTCTGGCCAAAGCATCTTGAACTGTCTGGTGCAGAGCATCACTCCGACGATCCTGGGAAGCTATCAAGGTTCTGATAAGGCCTACTAGAGTACCATCATCTGGCTCTGCAGGCTGGACGGGCCGAACTGGTGATTCTCCTCCAGTTGGCACAACTCTGGAAGCCACCCCGGAATGCTGGGCTTGATCTCCGGGTTGCTGCTGACCCACAGGAAGTGCTCCACCTCTACGATCGATAGGACCGGGTACAGCGCCGCTGAAGAAGATGACACAGGGAACAATAAGGAAAGGACCAGGGCAGATCAACGATATAAGCATAGGATCAGGGCAAGAATCCAGGGATTCAGAGGATACGAACAGAAATCAAGAACGAATACTGATTGAGACATCTATCTGGCAACCCCCACACATCTTGATTTACAAGACCTGCATGGGCCACCACTTAAACCATGTCACGCCCCAGAACCAGAATACTGGAGAGCGGGGGCAGACATAGCCAGCTACGTATACTGAAGTGGGAACCACCTCGATATACGGTCACGGCTGTCTAGATATATGGGGGTTTACTACAAGCCAACAGTCTCTTATGGTCATGAACAAACCTAGTGTCTCAATCACAAGCAAGTAAGTAGATATCACAAGATGTATGATCATTAAATATACAATAGTAAGGCGTCCCAAACATTACATATTCAGCTGATCATGAAGCTAGTCTTTACAAAATGTTAGGACTAGCAAGAGTTTAGTCATTACATGATCAACCCTAGGATTTGTCAATCATGTATACAGCCCGTAGGCAGACAGTAAGTAAATGCATCGAGCTAACAGGTGCTCGTCGGCTAAACGCCTCAAAAGAATAAATTTACAATAAAATGGGCGAAACAAAAAGGGAAAACCCACTCTTGGCCTGGCGTCCTTCTAGTGGCCACCATCTGGCTGGAGACGCGGTAGATCCTCTGGAGCTGCTCCGAAATCTGGCCATACAAAACCAGCTGGGTCAAACCCCAGAAGAGCAAGTGCCACAAAGGGGCCAAGAAATAAGAACAAAACCAGCAAATCAGCGCAAAATATAATATGACATAATAAAAGACAGAAATCTAAAAGAGAAAGCATGACGGGGTGATATACGATGAGGCAACCATGGGACCATTCAGATGGCCGGGTTACAACCCTTAAACCAAACAAGGACCGGGGTTATAACCCTTCGTCTGAGCAGAACTTGGAATTCTCACCATTTATCGGCAAGATGATAACGTAAGAAATCAAGACAGAAATTAACCTTGCATTGGATCAAGTCAGAACTAGATTGGTTATACCTCATACAATCAATCACGGCCAAACAGGTCCTACGGCTTACTACTTTAACTAACTAGGATTATCACAGGCCTAATTACTAACAAGATGCAGTGAGATTGTTCCACAGCCACAAGCCCTGCAGACCATCCAGGCTACCCAGGTCGAAAGTTAAGGGTTGAATTCAGGTGGGTACATCGTCCAGGAGATGCATGTACCCTTAGGTGACTTAGAGGTGCAATACGCAACAGTACGCTGGAAATGTGCCCTACTCGACGGCAGGCTACAGATCCCAAGAAGCGCCCAGGTAACGGGATTTCCTGTAGCTGTGTCAATCTCGTCATGACTACTGTGTTATTTTAGTTTTTATCCTTAATCCATTTTAGTGGGTGCTCCTGACCGTGGTACTCAGGAGTCCCATCCTAGACATGATGCAAGACTGGACAAGTGAATTTAACAAGCAAGCAAGAAGAGCCACCCACGGTGTCAAGCAAGTCAGGTTACCAGTCAAGAGTGCACCCTCTTCGGGTCACTACCAAGTTATCAGGTTACAAGTCGAGAGTGCACCCCATGGGTCACTACCAAGTAATCAGGTTACAAGATTTCCGTTTCAATTAACTGCCAAACCAAGGAGGATAACAAGAAACAAAATCCCAAAAGTCCGTGCCAAGACGTGTTGGGCCTAGTCAAGTTGTGCATGTGAGCAATCAAAATCTCAAAAAAAAAGCTCCAATCATATCAAAAGAAAACCAAGTTATAAGCAGGCACTAAGGCACTAGGGGTGTAGGTGAACTAGGGTATGCCAGGGAACAAGCACACTAGAGTGCGCCTGGTGGCAGCACACTAGAGTGCGCCTGGTGGCAGCACACTAGAGTGCGCCTGGTTGAGGCAGCACACCAGAGTGCGCCTAGCGTGGCAGCACACTAGAGTGCGCCTAGGGAGGCGGCACACCAGAGTGCGCCTAGGGTTTAAGGGGTCAAAGTGCGCCTAGGATGGGCCACGCGCTAAAGTGCGCCTAGTCAGGTTGAGATGCACTGGAGTGCGCCTGAGTCGAGCCAGCAAAGCGCGCCTAGGATCCAAGGGTCAAAGTACGCCTAGGTGGGGCCAGCAAAGCGCGCCTAGTCAGGGGAGCAGGTGCAATCGGGCCAGGCGCTAAACAGCGTGGCCCGCAAGGAGGCGCGCAGCGCTAAACAGCGCGCGGCAAAAAGAGGCGCGCTGCGCTAAAGAGCGCCCGGCCAGGGAGGTAGGCGCGATCGGCCAGGAGGCGCGCAGCGCTAAACAGCGCGCGGCCAGGAAAGTGGGCGCGATCGGCCAAGGAGGCGCGCCTGGAGGTCGTCTTCCTCCTCGAGCCGAGGAGAGAACCCATGGGTTCCAAAACTTTGGAACACCATAAATCGGCCATCCAAGCTCCAAATCCGGACTTCCAAGGCTCTAACTTGGGTAAAATTTCACCCTCTACAACATGGGAACAATAAAACCAACCAAAAATCAAGTTTAATAGATCAAATCTAAAGAAATCCGAAAATGAATAAAGTCTAGATCTAGGGAAATCCAAGCTTCAAAACCCAAAATGCCAAGCTCTAACATTGGTCCTAGAGCTCTAGTCTAACTAAAGGTCAATTAAAATGGGTCCTCATTAAATGGCAAGATGCAACTTGCCTATGGTGTGGGTGTTGGTGGTGGTAGGAGGAAGAAGAAGAAGAAGTAAATGAAAGTTATGGAGAGAGAGAAAAAGTTGGTGGGATTTAATGGGGGTTGTTGTGGTGTTCTTGAGGGTGCAAGATAGCTAAAGGTGTTCTCATTCCTACAAACCAAACCAAGCCATATTAAACCAACCGAACCAAAACCGAAAACCCGAAAAGCCGAACCAAAATCCGAATACGAAAATACGGGAAATATCGAAATACCGCAAGTTAGGCAAAATTGAAAATATACGCAAAAATCAAAATACGGGCATAATACGAAATACGGAAAATGAGGGTGACAACAGTCAAACTATGTCAAATTAAGTCATACTAGGTCACAAGAAGTTAAACTAAGTCATACAAGATAAAACAAAGTTAAACAAGTCTAATCTAGGTTAAAGTCAACTCTTGGTCAAAACATTCTAGCCAAACTAGTCAAGTTATCTAGGGTTTAGTCAATAATGGTCAGATTAGTCAATACTAGTCAACATGGTCAAAGTCTAGGTCAATCTTAGACTAACTAAGGTTTTGGTCAAACATAGACTAGTCAATAAGATAATTAGGTCAATGGTCAACTCTATAAGGCTAACTCAAAACCAAACATAGGCTAACATGTCTTAGGATACCTAAGATACTATACCACAATGTTAAGGTATAACCAATCATCTATACAAGTATATCACACAAAATATATATAGTACAATACCAACCTTAATCCTGTAATCAAGCTAATCTCATACTCCAACTCAAGTCATGACTCAACTCTAAGTATCTCACTTAACCCCATACATATCTTCATCTATATAGGATTACCCTCATAATCCATATGGTCAACCTAATCATCTAGTCAGGATTTAGTCAAACCTTAGTCAAATAGTCCTTCTATGTTCATCCAAGTCATTTCTAGGTCAATTAGGTCATGGTTTGACCTATAGTTGACTTTAGTCAACCATGGTCAACAAGGGCCAACCATCTAGTCAAACTAGTTCTACTAAGCCTATTGGTCAATTCTAACTTGCTACTAACCATAGGCTAGTAATCCTAGGGCACTATGACATATATACATTACCTATATACATAGGCCATAGGCTAAAACATCAAATCTATAACATATATGTTTACATATCTAATATATAGTCAACTATATACATATAATACCATAATCTATATTTTTTTTTTTTTAATCTATATAATACCATAATATATATATATATATATATATATATATATATATATATATATATATATATATATATATATATATATATATATATATATATATATATATATATGTACCCATACACATCTATATAACCCTATATAGCCAACCTACATGATACCCACATATAGCCCCTCTATATATATACAATACCTATATATATATATATATATTTTTTTTTTTAATTTTTTTTTATATATATATATATATAATCTACATGTATACCCAACTATATATATAATACCATATATACCCAACTATACATATGCCAATATCTATATACATAACCAACTAAATATATATATATATACCCATTCACATATTTATAATACCCTTATATATATATAACATATATATATATATATATATATATATATATATTTCACTATATACATAACATATATACATATATAGGTAGAGAGAGAGAGTGAAAGGAGAGTGAGAGTGTGAGGGTGTCATGTGTGTGAACATGTGTGTGTGTGTGTGTGTGTGGACTGGACAGCAAGGGGGGAGGGGGGGGGGGTTGATCTCAGGAATCTGAGATAGGGGGGAACACAACACACACATACATATATGCATATATATACATATATACATTCATACCTATATCTATACCTACACACATATATACACTCACATACTCACATACACACACACATACATATATACATATATATACAGTATATATACACACAAATATACGTATATATATACATAGAAATCAATTTAAAATTCGTTTAAAATACTGAAATAAAACAGTAAACTGTTCATAACTGAACAGTGGGGGGGGGGGGGGGGGAACCAATTTCGATGCAAAAACCTAGCTAATTCCCAAAACCAAGGGTTGGTAATCGTGTCCCCATGTGTACACGTGTCGTAGGTGTCCCTAGGTGTCCACCATGACACGACACAACGTGTCCAAGTGTCAAAAACCTAAATCGGGTAAATTCAGACACTGTGCAGTGTCACAGCGTCGTGCAGGGATGCACACGCATGTAGGACACAGCACACGTGTCCTCGTGTCTCGTGCACATGCGTGTAGGTTCGCCTAGGGTTACTCTAAGTGTCCAGCACCCTGAATTGAGTCAGGGTCGTGTCGTGTCCGAGTTAGAGAGGCGTATCAGAGAGGGTCTGTGCGCGTGTTAGTACAGTGCACGAATCAGTACAGAGCTAACTACGTGTCCGATACGACACGTGGTCGTATGAAACTTCGTGGGTAGGTTGTCAGAGGGTGCCCCTACCCTCGTGCCAAGTGGCACGTGTCCACGTGGCGTGGACACGAAGAAATCCGTGTCGGGTAGCAGGACAGCGTGCACAGTCTCGTGCACGCGTGTCGGCCAGTCTAGGGCCACGTGTGTGCAACCTATGGTATCGTGGTCGTGTCCTAGGATAGGTGGGGTGTCAGGGCATGTGTCCAAGTTCCTGTATCATGTCCACGACACGTGTGGACACGACATGAAGTGTCAAACAATATCGTTTTACAGTATGTTCAGTGGGGTGTTAACAGTGTGTTCGTGTCCTGTTTTGGACACGAACACTACTCGAAGTGTGCTCAGTCAACTAGGGTTGTGTCCTACATGTCTAGGGCTACACAAAAATGTAATTTGTTTTGAAAAAACACAAAAACCAATCTTTTGTGGCATTTCATCAAACAAGGGTTTCTAGCTTAGGATACGTGTCCGATACGGACACCAAACCAACCCTAAATCTCACCAAACTTAGCCTACAGTTCCAAGGTACCTAGATGCATGCAACCATGAAGAGAAATCATAATATTAATAGGTTTTAGGGCATGTTACCTATGAGTGCAAAAATCCAATGAAACCAAGGTAGGGGGGTTTGTCCTCTTCACTTGAGATGGCCAAATTGATCTTCAACCTTGCTAGCTAGCCTCCCTTAGTATCCTCAATAGTAGGGGGTTCCAATGCAAGAAACTAGAGGTGATTTGGATTAAAATTGATCAAGTTATCAAGGTTTTAAGGTGGTGGATTTTCTAGGTCTAATTCATGTAAAAATTGATCATGAATGGAATGATAGGTTAATATAGGAAGGGGGTAGTGCTAGGCTGCCATGGGGGTAGGGGAGAGTGTCCTACCACATTACAAACTTAGCCCCTAAGTCTTTGACTAAGGGGTTAGATATTTAGGTTCTAAAATATCTAAAAAGTGAAATACCTAGATATTATCAAACCTAGATATTCACACATAAAACTAACATCCTCTACTTAGTCTCCTAGGTTAGTGACTAATCTCTAGATTAGGGTAAACTAGGTTAGGGACTAATCATGGTACTTAACAATAATTAAATAATATTAAATCACATAATACAAATAATTCCAAATAAATTCTAGAAAATTACTAAAATACCCTTTAGGCTAAAAAGTCCTAATTTGATGTTCTAAACCTATGGCTAGGCTCACATGATCATGGTTGGTCTCTAAGACAAGTAATCTCTAGGGTTTACACTAGGGTTATACTAGTAAAATCACAAAGTCATAAGTCGTGACTTAGAAAATAGTTTTAAATTAACTAAAATTACCAAAAATCATATCATGACTAAAATACCATTAATAAATAATAAAAATAATAAATTTTCAAAAATATTCCAATTTCAGAAAACTGGGTGTTACAAGTCTACCCTCCTTAGAGAAATTTCGTCCTCGAAATTAAGATAGTCGTACTCCTTCTAGGTCAAACCCCCAGTCAATCAGAGTCAAAAGATAACATGCAATCATAGTCCTACTGGTCGTGATTCTACAGTCTCGAACAGGGTAACTACACTATCTAGCATATCACAAGCATATCCTAACAGGTACTAATGGAATCATACAACAAGATGGGAAAGGAAGGACAGAAAAGACAAACCTGCTAACCCGTCACCTGCAGCGTTGGTCTCCTCGACCGTCATCGCAAAAACTCTACCCCTCTGGTGCTGAGCTACAGGTGACCTAGCTCCCTTATAAGGAGGTGCAATAGGACAATCCATCTTCTGGTGAATATCAGACCCACAGGTATAGCAAACCTTCAGCCTCTTCCTACACTGCTTCCTGATGTGTCCCTGCTTCCTGCAGTATGAACAACTGATCATCTTCGGTTCCTGACCTCGATACTGATGCTGCACCTGCTGAAATGGCCTCTGCTGCTGGGGTCCCGGGGCTCTAACTGGCGGGGTCGAATGATGTGGTGTGGGAGGACGATATGTCTGCTGGTGCAGCATCGGCACTTTCTGCTGGAAAGCCTGACGCTTGGAGGGTCCCTCAATGTGTACAGAAGCCGGCCTCTTGCAAGACAGAAGACGGTCCTCGATACTCTGGGCCAACTCTAAGCTCTGGTAGTAGTCAGTCATACCGTTCGCCACTATAAGAATGCCAATGTCTGGAACTAGACCATGGCAAAACCTACGCGTCATCTCCTCAGGGTCAGCAACTAGGCTAGGAGCAAAACGGCTCAGGCGACTAAACTCTGCCAATACTCGTCAACAGAACGGTTCTCCTGCTGGATGTTCTGGAATCGTAGCCCCATGGCTACCCTAGCGGTGGTCGAGAAGAATTTCTTCTTGAACTGGGTCTTGAACTGATCCCAAGTGGCTCTCCCTTTCGCGAATAACGGCTCATTCCGGAACCAAACTCCTGCCAAGTCTATCAGCAAAAATCCCGCTGCCTCGACCTGGAGGTCATCCGACATCCTAACTCCAATGAGCTTCCTCTCTACCGAGTCTAACCAGTCATCTGCTACTACTATGCCCTCAGTCCCTAAGAACTCCTTGGGATTCAGACCCATGAAGTCCTTGATCGTCCCTGTACTCTGCCGCGGCTCTACAGGTGGTGGGACCACGGTACGTCCCTCAGAATGCTCCATGCTCTGACGGAGTAGGGTGGTCTTCTCCTGATGGGTTGCTAGGAACCCCTGGATCAGAATGAGCAGTTGGTTCCCGTCGAGTGTGACGGAAGCCTGGGTAGGTATAGTGATAGGGGGTGGTGGAAGTATCGGGTCCTACTGGGCCTGTGATGTGGAAGGTGGTTGTGGTATCTGGGTTTGTGGATCTGTGGAGTGGGGGAATATGGTAGGTGAAGGTGTAGGTGTATCAGTCAACTGGTCAGCTGACTGGATGGGGAGTGTGCCATTCTCAGGTGAGACATACCGGGATGAACGAGTAAGCACCATCTAATTACAATAAAAAGGACTTATAAGGACTCTTTAAAGCAAAACAATCATAGACAAGAAAATCTAATTATAATAGCAAGCATGTGTTGTATTTCCTATGTTGCAATCCTAGTATTCCTCTAGGTGTTCTAAGCGTCATTCCTAATGTTGTCTAATTACCTTAAGTTCCTAATTGCAGGCATGCTTGGTATAATAACGTAACCAAACAATTTAGTTGACGAGACCTGCATGGGGGCACCACTAAAAATATGTCACGACCCGCACCCGGTATAGGGGCACGAGAAGTGGGTACGTCCAGCCTACGCCGCAGTGTCGGCGGTCGTAAGCTGTCCTAGGTTGCTAACTAATCTCATGCAGTGAATATAAAAAGTACTTGTCCAGATAACAGCTCCGAATGGAGGGCAAGTAAAGGGTATGATCTACTCAAACACGATCTAAACACGAAAAGATAACACAGAAGTTATACCTAAGGAATTAAAGACAACAACAACTAACTACTAAAATAATACACCAATATCTCAAACCAACTTAATACAGACTCAATATCTTAACTTTAATACAACAAGCCAAAACATGAAAGCTAAAGTAGTCTACTAGCTAATCTCCTGAATCACTCCTGAGAGTCGGGACCAAAGGTAGCTAATCCTTCGCCAGGTCTATGGTAAGCAGGGCATGTGTCCTCAGGATTATCATCTGTAATATTTTCAACAGGTCCAATCAGGACGGGAACGAGTACAACTCATCTAGAAAAACTCAAGTAAATGACAAAGAACTATAAAACAGTTATAGACAGTTTTATTGATGAGCATGGCAGTTTTATACAGGTAATGATGGCATAGAGAGGCAGTAAGATACAAGAAAAGAAAGGTAACTAAAACAAGAGAAGAATCATGGCAATGAAGACTGTAATAAAAGCTAACTGAACTAGAATATCATGTGTGAGTCCAGACAGTACGATATAAGTCTAATATAATCCCAGTGTGTGTCCAGTCCATATAATCCGATACCAGATGATTTCCAGTATAAGATGAGTCCAACAGTGATCAATGAATCCAGGGTGAGTCTAACTATGATCTAACAGTGTGTTTTAAAATACCGAGGTCGACATGTAAATGGCTGTAGGTATCAGGCACATCTCTCACTGATCGGGCAAGAGATGGCTATGCTTCCGGTAGATTCCAGTGGGAGATTCCGGATTTGGGGTATGTCTACATGTCTTACTCAATATTTCCCCGTCCAGCAAGTGAATCCAAAATCGACAAAAGAATCGAGATGAGTCTGGCCAATATATGATGATTCCAGAAATGATTTCAGAATGATACTAATGACTCCAGTAATAGAGGCCAGCAAGTAAGGTATGTGTCGATACATGAATCCAGAAATATCCATACGTGTTGATACAGAGAATCACATAGAACTAACTAGAACTGAAATACAGTAATCGATAAATAAATGAGAGAACTATCAGAGAATGTAGTCGCCTGATACTCTGGAAAGAGTAGTATAATATCAGATATCTGTACCAGGGTCACAATGTCCTAAAATAGAGCAATACAGTTATGACATGTCCAAAATGAAGGTAAATAAAATCTACGATGCAATCTATATGAATTCTAAGCCAATCTAGGTCAAAGTCAAACTTGGTCAACACTACAGTCAAACTAAGTCAAATTAAGTCATACTAGGTCACAAGAAGTTAAACTAAGTCATACAAGATAAAACAAAGTTAAATAAGTCTAATCTAGGTTAAAGTCAACTCTTGGTCAAAACATTCTAGCCAAACTAGTCAAGTTATCTAGGGTTTAGTCAATAATGGTCAGATTAGTCAATACTAGTCAACATGGTCAAAGTCTAGGTCAATCTTAGACTAACTAAGGTTTTGGTCAAACATAGACTAGTCAATAAGATAATTAGGTCAATGGTCAACTCTATAAGGCTAACTCAAAACCAAACATAGGCTAACATGTCTTAGGATACCTAAGATACTATACCACAATGTTAAGGTATAACCAATCATCTATACAAGTATATCACATAAAATATATATAGTACAATACCAACCTTAATCCTGTAATCAAGCTAATCCTATACTCCAACTCAAGTCATGACTCAACTCTAAGTATCTCACTTAACCCCATACATATCTTCATCTATATAGGATTACCCTCATAATCCATATGGTCAACTTAATCATCTAGTCAGGGTTTAGTCAAACCTTAGTCAAATAGTCCTTCTATGTTCATCCAAGTCATTTCTAGGTCAATTAGGTCATGGTTTGACCTATAGTTGACTTTAGTCAACCATGGTCAACAAGGGCCAACCATCTAGTCAAACTAGTTCTACTAAGCCTATTGGTCAATTCTAACTTGCTACTAACCATAGGCTAGTAATCCTAGGGCACTATGACATATATACATTACCTATATACATAGACCATAGGCTAAGACATCAAGTCTATAACATATATGTTTACATATCTAATATATAGTCAACTATATATATATAATACCATAATCTATCTATATATATATATATATATATATATATATATATATATATATACCCATACACATCTATACAACCCTATATAGCCAACCTATATGATACCCACATATAGCCCCTCTATATATATACAATACCTATATATATATAATCTACATGTATACCCAACTATATATATAATACCATATATACCCAACTATACATATGCCAATATCTATATACATAACCAACTAAATATATATATATACCCATTCACATATATATAATACCCTTATATATATAACATATATATATATATATATATATATATATATATATATATATATATATATATATATATATCACTATATATACATAACATATATACATATATAGGTAGAGAGAGAGAGTGAAAGGAGAGTGAGAGTGTGAGGGTGTCATGTGTGTGAACATGTGTGTGTGTGTGTGTGTGTGGACTGGACAGCAAGGGGGGGGGGGGGGGGGTTGATCTCAGGAATCTGAGATAGGGCGGAACACAACACACACATACATATATGCATATATATACATATATACATACATACCTATATCTATACCTACACACACATATATACACTCACATACTCACATACACACACACATACATATATATATATATACAGTATATATACACACAAATATACGTATATATACATAGAAATTAATTTAAAATTTGTTTAAAATACTGAAATAAAATAGTAAACTGTTCATAACTGAACAGTGGGGGGGGAGGAACCAATTTCGATGCAAAAACCTAGCTAATACCCAAAACCAAGGGTTGGTAATCGTGTCTCCATGTGTACACGTGTCGTAGGTGTCCCTAGGTGTCCACCACGACACGACACAATGTGTCCAAGTGTCAAAAACCTAAATCGGGTAAATTTAGACACTGTGCAGTGTCACAACGTCATGCAGGGATGCACACGCGTGTAGGACACAACACACGTATCCTCGTGTCTCGTGCACACGCGTGTAGGTTTGCCTAGGGTTACTCTAAGTGTCCAGTACCCTGAATTGAGTCGGGGTCGTGTCGTGTCCGAGTTAGAGAGGCGTATCAGAGAGGGTCTGTGCGCGTGTTAGTACAGTGCACGAATCAGTGCAGAGCTAACTACGTGTCCGATACGACACGTGGTCGCATGAAACTTCGTGGGTAGGTTGTCAGAGGGTGCCCCTACCCTCGTGCCAAGTGGCACGTGTCCACGTGGCATGGACACGAAGAAATCCGTATCGGGTAGCAGGACAGCGTGTACAGTCTCGTGCACGCGTGTCGGCCAGTCTAGGGCCACGTGTGTGCAACCTATGGTATCGTGGTCGTGTCCTAGGATAGGTGGGGTGTCAGGGCATGTGTCCAAGTTCCTGTATCGTGTCTACGACACGTGTGGACACGACAGAAAGTGTCAAACAGTATCGTTTTACAGTGTGTTCAGTGGGGTGTTAACAGTGTGTTCGTGTCCTATTTTGGACACGGATACGACTCGAAGTGTGCTCAGTCAACTAGGGTTGTGTCCTACATGTCTAGGGCTACACAAAAATGTAATTTGTTTTAGAAAAACACAAAAACCAATCCTTTGTGGCATTTCATCAAACAAGGGTTTCTAGCTTAGGATACGTGTCCGATACGGACACCAAACCAATCCTAAATCTTACCAAACTTAGCCTACAGTTCCAAGGTACCTAGATGCATGCAACCATGAAGAGAAATCACAATATTAATAGGTTTTAGGGCATATTACCTATGAGTGCAAAAATCCAATGAAACCAAGGTAGGGGGGTTTGTCCTCTTCACTTGAGATGGCCAAATTGATCTTCAACCTTGCTAGCTAGCCTCCCTTAGTATCCTCAATAGTAGGGGGTTCCAATGCAAGAAACTAGAGGTGATTTGGATCAAAATTGATCAAGTTATCAAGGTTTGAAGGTGGTGGATTTTCTAGGTTTAATTCATGTAAAAATTGATCATGAATGGAATGATAGGTTAATATAGGAAGGGGGGGGTAGTGCTAGGCTGCCATGGGGTTAGGGGAGAGTGTCCTACCACCTTGCAAACTTAGCCCCTAAGTCTTTGACTAAGGGGTTCGATATTTAGGTTCTAAAATATCTAAAAAGTGAAATACCTAGATATTATCAAACCTAGATATTCACACATAAAACTAACATCCTCTACTTAGTCTCCTAGGTTAGTGACTAATCTCTAGATTAGGGTAAACTAGGTTAGGGACTAATCATGGTACTTAACAATAATTAAATAATATTAAATCACATAATACAAATAATTCCAAATAAATCCTAGAAAATTACTAAAATACCCTTTAGGCTAAAAAGCCCTAATTTGATGTTTTAAACCTATGGCTAGGCTCACATGATCATGGTTGGTCTCTAAGACAAGTAATCTCTAGGGTTTACACTAGGGTTATACTAGTAAAATCACAAAGTCATAAGTCGTGACTTAGAAAATAGTTTTAAATTAACTAAAATCACCAAAAATCATATCATGACTAAAATACCATTAATAAATAATAAAAATAATAAATTTTCAAAAATACCCCAATTTTAGAAAACTGGGTGTTACACCAACTTTGTAGCCAGATGCTTGATCTGTCAGCAGGTCAAGGTAGAGAGGCAGAGACCCGGAGGATTGTTGCAGCCGTTGTCCATTCCAGAGTGGAAGTGGGAACATATTACCATGGATTTTGTATCGGGGTTGCCGCGTACACCAGGAAAAAAAGACGCAATTTGGGTCATCGTTGACAGGTTGACCAAATCGGCCCACTTCTTGTCATTCAAGGTGGGTACGTCTACAAAGAGGCTGGCGGAGTTGTATATGAGACAGATAGTCAGGATTCACGGAGTTCCCGTCAGCATAGTCTCAGATCGGGATAGTCGCTTTACTTCCCATTTCTGGAGGAGTCTGCAGACTAGCTTGGGCACTCAGCTCAAGTTTAGTATCGTATACCACCCCCAGACGGACGGACAGTCAGAGAGGACTATTCAGACCCTTGAGGATATGCTGTGGACGTGCATCCTGGATTTTGGAGGGTCCTGGGAGGATCACCTATATTTGGTGGAGTTTGCTTACAACAACAGTTATCAGGTCAGCATTGAGATATCACCGTTTGAGGCTCTGTACGGGCGTAGGTGTCGTACACCCTTATCTTGGGATGATGTTGGAGAGCGAGCTTTACTGGGACCAGAGATGGTTGTTGACGCAGCCGAGAAGGTGAAGCTCATCAGGGATAGACTTCACACGGCACAGGACAGACATCGACACTGGGCCGATAGCCACCGGAGGCCGCTGGAGTTTGAGGTACAGATTTAGAGATAGG
Source organism: Iris pallida (assembly GCA_029216955.1). Lineage (NCBI taxonomy): Eukaryota > Viridiplantae > Streptophyta > Magnoliopsida > Asparagales > Iridaceae > Iris > Iris pallida. The sequence goes on along the minus strand of JANAVB010004800.1, from coordinate 29,552,339 downwards.
ATTAGAAGTAGGTTGTATTTTGTTTTGTTTGATTGATCATGTTTGATTTTTAGTAACTTGAGACCTTGCTTGTGATTAGGTTGGAGACATGGTTTTACTATGGATATCTCCGACTCGTGGTATGATATGTTTTGGTGGAGGTGGGAAGCTTAGCCCGCGCTTCATAGGCCCTTTCGTCATCAGCGGAAGAGTCGGTGACGTGGCATACAGGCTAGACTTGCCACCTGTACTAGTGGGCGTCCACAACGTATTTCACGTATCACAGCTGAGACGGTACGTGGCTGACCCTAGCCATGTGCTCGATCACTCGAAGATAGAGATTGGACCTACGCTCAGTTATCCAGAGCAGCCTGTGGAGGTTTTGGATCGCTAGGAGAAGGTATTGAGGAACCAGGTGATACCCTTGGTACGCGTCGCATGGAGGCATCATTCTCCAGAAGAGTCTACCTGGGAGCGGGAGGATGAGATGCGCGAGCGGTACCCCTATCTTTTTGGACCTTGAGGTATACTTTTCTATCCTTCTTAGCAGTTAGTTTCGCCTTTAAATTTCGAGGACAAAATTATTTTAAGGGGGGTAGATTTGTTACTACCACTTTTCTAGCTTGAGGGTATTTTGGTCATTTTCAAAATTTTAGAATTTAATTTGAATTATCATTATTTATAATTAATATAATTTTTGAGTAATTTTTAGAATAATTGGTTTTGGTGTTTTAGAGACTTTGACTTAAGTTGACCTTGTAGACTAACCTAGTGGCTAACCTAGGTCTTGACTAAGTGATTAGGATTTGAGAACCTAGGTTGACTTAAGTTGATGAGGATTAACTCATTGGGATTAGTTTGGTGAAAATATGAGCTAGTTTGATTAAGGAATGGCTTGTGAAGTCACAAGTCATTTTATGACTAATAGGCTTAATGGCCCATAGCCCACACCCATTGAACCAAGCCCTAACCCTAGGAATTCTGAACAGCCACTATGGTCAGCCCCCCTATTTATATGCTCTTAAAACTAGGGTTGCCTCTTTAGGAAACTTTGCCATTTGGAAGAGGTGAGTCCCCATCCTTGTAAATCCCTAGAAAATCTATTTCTTCTCCAAATTCCTTCAAATAAATTGCAATAGGACCTAAATCCATTGTTCTTGCTATTGGTATTGAGTTTCTACAGGGAGGAATCAATTTGGAGAGCTTTTGGTGGTTTGTGGAGCTCTTCTCATTTGAGGATTTTGACCCATTGTTCACCTATAGGTATAATTCTTTCCCTTACTACTAAATTCTGTTAAAAATTATTTCTAGGTTTTCCTAACCCTAACCTAACAGTAGGATAGGCTAACCCTAGAATTTGGACCCATTTCGTGTCCGTATCGGACACGTACCAGTGTGTCTAGGTTAGTGTTCGACGAAATGCCTCAAAGGGCATTTCGTTCAATTTTTGTGATTTTGTTTGAATGGAAAAATCCATTTTAGTCTCGCTTATACATTTTTTGGACACTGAGCACGTATTAGCATCGCATCGTGTCCCCATAGACACGCGGACACGCTATTTCCTCCCACGCGTGCGGGCATATTTTCTCCCCTGCTGCTCGGGTGCGATTTCTCTGTGCACAGGGGGTTTCGACGCTTGAAATTTGACATAGGGCTTGTGTCAATGACTGACACGAGGCTCGTAAAGTTTCACGAGTCCTCGTGTCGTGTCGGACACGTTATGGGCTGTGCACGTGCACTGCACCGTGCGGTCCAGTGTATTATTTTGGTGTTCACTATGTTTTTGATTTTAAATAGTTTAAATAATGTTTAAATTTGTTAAATGGATTCTAAATATGTTGTGTAATTCCTGTTTACATTAGGTTACAAGTTAGTTTAGGTTTTGTCTAGAAAATGGGATTCGAAATTTGGAATTTACTGTTTTATTCTGATACATACAATTCCAGTTTTTCAAACACATTAACTCCCCATTTGTTTAAGCTTGTTTACTGATTATTGTCCCTACATGTTACATATCATGTTAACTAAGTGGATGGCATTCAAGTTCGGCTTTGGGATGTGTAGAATGGGTTTTGGTGTTCGAGTTGTATTGGTTTCAACTGATATGGTTTTTCCCTCAAAACTGAGAGTTAGTTCATAAACAAATTGTTTACTTGTAAACTGATTTATTAAGTTTGGGATTTAGTTTTGTTCAGTCATTTAAACCTGAGTTTTGTTTTACTAATGTTTGTGATTGGTTTCGAACATGGGATATGAGGTTATTCCGATACATGCTCTGATACTGGTTTTCCCAGTTTTCCCAAAATAGTTTTAATTCTCCTTTTTGTTATGTTTTTTTTTTCAATTGAATTGAACCCACATATCATATTACAGGTTAGCTAAGTTTTTGCATTCGAATATAGGCTTTTGGTTGTGAGTTTGGAATTTTGAATATGGGTTTGGGTTCCTTCGAATTGGCTGTGTTAACCTGAGAATAGTTTAACCATCTTATTGATTTGTAAAATCTGAGTTTGGTTCTTCCTTATGCTGTAAATGGGAGTTGGTTGAACCTTCCTATATTTGCAATGTATTAACTATAGAAACCTGGAAATATGTTTGAACTGTGCTAACTGTCTACTAAGGTGATTCACTGTTAGGATAGACTGACTGTTCCTTTCATTTCAATGCTAAAACATGTGATTGAATGTTAGCTAATTCTTAATTCCTGAACTGAGATTTAGTTTAACTTGGAATTGGATGTTCTGAAACCAGAGTTTAGCTCTCATTACACAAAACCTGAGAGGGGATTTTGTGTTCCCAGTTTTCAAAACCTGGAAAGAGTTCTTCTTTTTAACTGATTTGAAAAACTGAGAATTAGTTCCCAGTTTTTACATAAACCGGAGAATGGTTTTGAACCATATTGTTTACTGCAAACTGAGAATTTCCTATAGGATTTTGTGAACTGATTTTGTGTTCCTTTCCATGTGTTAAAATCTGAGATTTTTGGGACTGTGTGCACTGCCTCACTTCACATGTTACACTACACACAAGTCACTCACTGTTAGCTTTTTGTCACTGTTTTCCCATTCCTTGTTTCATAGCTCTCTACACACACTTGAGTATCATGTATCCCTCTCTTCTTTACTATGTATATATATATAATTATGATTTGAGATACAAATATATATATAGGTTCCTATATATGAATGTGTGTCAATGTAAATATATGATTTAGTGCATGGTTGATATTGTATAATGGTATAGATATATGTATATTTGTATCTTATATAGATGTGGGATATATCATAGGTAGCCTATATGTGTATTCCTATATAAGATTGCATGATATACTAATGTGTGATTTCCTATGTTAGAGTATCTAGTCATATTGTACTTGTGTATTATTTTAGATATGGCACTGAATGTGGTTTTGCCTATTGGCCCATGGCCTAGTCTTTTAGCCTATGGCTATGGTGGTGTTTGCTTAGCTAGTGAGTCTAGTTTAGACTTGTTTAGTCTTATTAGACCTAGAATGGACTAGTTAGCCTAGATTAGACTAGTTTGACCTAGATTATACTTGGTTTACCTAGTTTGACTTCTAGGGTTGACCAGAGTTGACCAAGAGTTGACTTTGGTCTAGATTGACATAGATTCATGTAGAACGTATTGTAGTGCATTAAATTTCTATTCTGGACTTGTTGTGACTCGTACTGTTCTAAATAGGAGCCAGACACCACTCCTCGGACAGTACTTTCATGTCGGACTTTCAGTTAGCAGGCGAGTACATTCTCTGATCTTTTCATACCTGTCTGGATATATTCATGCTCTAGATTACTCTACATGATGCTAACACGTATCTTCACGGATTAGTACTATATGGATCCCTTCCTGAGATGTTATCCCTCTACGGGTGCATCGGGTATTTCATGTTCATGTACTTTATCATGTGCATCAGGTACTCCTTGTACTCGTACTAGTTCATGTTTTTTATATGTTCTCATATGCTTTCACGTGCCTCATGTACTACTCATTACATGAGTTCACGTATCTTAGTTGTATTCATGTGCTTATAACGTAAGTTGAATGGATCCTTGTGTACTGATTGGGGCGGGGTGAGTAGAATTGGTTATGTGAACACTATCCCAAGTAGCTGTATAAATGTGCCTCCTTATTCGTATTCATGTACCCCTAAGCCGTTTATATAACCATATTGTACTCTAAATTACGTAGTCACTTACAGTCTTTACTATCATGTATCTATTTCCAGTTACAAAATATCTCCTGTTTTACTTGTACTTCCATTCGGTACTTCCTGTATTTTACTCTATTGCAATGATTTATACTTCTAACCTGATATGAACTGTTGAAAGATATGTGCTCGTTCCTGTCCTGACTGGACCTGTTGAAATATTACTGAGGACGAGGCTGAGGCGTTCTGCCCAGCTTACTACGGTGCCACACTAGATGAGTGCCCGAATTTGGACCAGCAGCAGGATCCATTAGCTGTAGACGACACTCCTTTAGTTTAGGATTGTCTTACTATTTTGGGATTATTGTACTAGACTTTGAGATATTCTGAGATGTATTTATTTTAGACACTTAAAACTCTGGATTGTATCTCTATGATTCTCTGTTCTGAATATTGTTATCTTTCATTATCAATCTATCTTACCTGTTCTACCTTAGCTGTGGTTGAGTTTATATTGTGTTATGTCACCCCCATTCGGGGAGTATAACTGTATTACCTTCAATTGTTAGATATCGTAACCTAGGACAGCGTTCTACTGTCGACACTGCGGCGTAGGCTGGACATACCCACGTCTCGTGCCCTTATTCTAGGGTGCGGGTCGTGACACGTTTTTAGTGGTGGCCCATGCAGGTCTAGGATATAAGTGTAGTGGTATTCGAACTAGAATATCGCTGCAGCCTGCAGTAGAAATTAGTATATTTTTTTTGAAGGTACTCAATCACACTAAGAAAACTCCTTATCAGATTCTGTATATCTATTTTGCTGCTTATTGTCTTCCTTAGAATTTTAAACTGTCCTCCTTTGATTATTTCGACTCATTCTCAGTAATTGTTTCTTGTTTGATCTGTTTCTCCAGGATGGTTGAGACGCGATCGCATCGCCCCATGACGGGAGAGGCTGGAGAGGGGTCTGCCACCTCTCGTGTCCAGCAGCCAGCTCCCGGTGCCACATAGCCAGTACAGCCCTCAGGAGTGGGAGTTTCTGCCACTTTTGGAGGAGCACCTCCGGCAGTCAGGAGGCCAGTTGTGATTCCAGAGATCCTTCCTACGCAGCAGCCTCCGCCTGCGGGGATGGTAGATGCTGCCCATCTCTTCTCCTTCGTGGAGAGGATTCTGGAGTCGTACCAGCAGCAGCAGACGAGGCAGACTGCAGATTTCAGGCAGGGGATCGATGAGGTGTACCAGCTGGTTCGCACCACAGTGGAGATGATCACAGCTCAGGGGACTCAGCAGCAGCCCCGTCGGAGGGAGAAGGATATACAGGACTTCGAGAAGATGCACCCTCGGGAGTTCTTCGGCACAGAGGGCATCCATGTTGTAGATGACTGGATAAAGCACATCGAGGAAATCTTTCGACTAGTAGAGATACCAGCTCGACTCCAGATCAAGGCGGCAGGCAGCCAGATGCAGGATTTGGCCCGAGCATGGTATCAGGCAGATCCCAGGGTAGGAGTTGAGGGCCAGACTTGGGCCCAGTTCAAGGAGTTGTTTAAGGAGCAGTTCTTTCCTGATGTTGCCTTGGAAGGTATCGAGGCACAGTTCGAGGCTCTGGTTCAGGGGAACCAGACGGTAGTTGAGTATGCCGGAGAGTTCTGCAGATTGGCCCGGTTCATTGATGACTTGACTGAGAAGACGAAGGCGAGGAAGTTTCGCCGAGGTCTGATTAGAGAGATTCGGTCGCTGACTAAGAGCGACCGGAATGCCACTTTTGCTGAGATATTTTCTGGGGCCGTGGCAGCGAAAGATGACCTAGGGCTGAAGCAGAAGAGGGGTCGTGACTTCCAGAGTGGCAGTAGCAGTCAGGGGCAGGCCAAGAGGCCTCACTTCCAGCAGCAGCAGCAGCAGAGGCCAGTGTAGCAGCATCAGCAGCAGCATCAGCAGCAGAGGCCAGTACAGCAGCACCAGCAGCAGAGAGGGCAGCAGACACCTCGTCCGGTAGTCATTTGTGCCTTCTGCAAGAAGCCAGGGCACATGATCCATGAGTGCAGGAAGAAGCTAGGCAAGTGCCTACTTTGTGGTGCTGGAGATCACCAGTTGAGGGACTGCCCAGGGGCTTTTGGGCGAGGACAGCAGAGAGGTGGAGCCAAGGCTCCAGCAGGCCAGCAGAGGGGACCAGCCCTGCCGACCCAGCAGTAGAGGTTCCAGCAGCACCAGCAGCAGGCACGAAGTGGACAGCAGGGGCGAGCTTTTGCCATGGCAGCTGAGGATGCCGAGGCCATCGGAGAGCTGATAGCAGGTTCGGTTCTCCTAGATTCCCTTCCAGCATTTGTACTCTTTGATTCCGGGACTTCCCACAGCTTTGTGTCAGTATCGTATGCTATTAGACACAGTTTGGTTTCTGAACCATTACCTAGGACCTGCAAGATCACGACCGGGGGTGGGATCATCCTCGTGAGTGATGTTTGCAGAGGGCGGAGTGTCATTTTGGGAGGCCGAGAGTTGGGGGTGAGTCTACTAGTCATGCCATTACCGAACTACGACATTGTATTAGGTATGGACTGGCTGAGTAGTCACCATGCCCGTATTGATTGCCGTAGGGGTAGAGTTTTGTTCGGGGCGCCAGGAGAGCCAGAGTTTGAGTACACCCGACGGCAGGCAGAGCAGGACGGCGGAGTCTTTTGTGGAGTTTCAGTCGAGGTGCAGGTGGCTCCGCATCCCTTGATCGTAGAGTTTATGGACGTATTTCCAGAGGAGTTGCCAGGGCTTCCACCGGACAGAGATGTAGAGTTCTCGATAGACTTGGTTCCCGGTGCGGAACCGATCTCCCAGCATGTCTATCGAGTGAACAACAGTGAACTGTTGGAGCTGAAGAAGCAGGTGGATGAGCTGCAGGACAAGGGCTTCATTCGCTCGAGTTCTTCACCTTGGGGTGCACCGGTACTTTTCGTACCCAAGAAGGATGGGTCGGTACGGATGTGTATCGACTACAGGGCACTTAACAACCTGACAATCAAGAACAGATACCCACTGCCGCGGATCGATGATCTGTTTGATCAGTTGAGCGGAGCTCGGGTGTTCTCCAAGATTGATTTGAGGTCGGGTTATCACCAGGTGAAGGTGAAGAAGGAGGATATTCCCAAGACCGCTTTCAGGATGCGGTACGGGCAGTTTGAGTTTTTGGTTATGCCGTTTGGGCTAACCAATGCACCAGCAGTGTTTATGAATCTAATGAACAAGGTGTTCCACCAGTACTTGGACAAGTTCGTGGTGGTGTTCATTGATGATATCTTCGTATATTCTAAGACAGAGGAGGAGCACGAGGAGCATCTGCGGATAGTGCTAGAGACTCTCAGGCGGGAGCAACTTTATGGAAAACTCTCCAAATGTGAGTTTTTCTTGGACCAGGTGGACTTTTTGGGGCATGCGGTGACTGGAGATGGTATCTCAGTTGACCCCAAGAAGATTATAGCAGTTGAGGCATGGACATCGCCGACTTCAGTGGCAGAGATCAGGAGTTTCCTGGGGCTGGCAGGATACTATAGGAGATTTGTGCAGAATTTTTCCCGGGTTGCAGAGCCGTTGACACGGTTGACCCGGAAGGATACTGAGTATGTTTGGTCAGAGGAGTGTCAGGCGGCTTTTGATGAGTTGAAGAAGCGGCTTACGACAGCTCCGATTCTGACATTGCCTTCAGGATCAGGTGGTTTCACTATTTATAGTGATGCTTCAGGGAAGGGGCTGGGTTGTGTCTTGAAACAGCATGGGAAGGTGATTGCCTATGCTTTCAGGCAATTACGTCCCCATGAGAAGAACTACCCAACCCATGACCTGGAGCTGGCGGCGGTGATTTTTGCTTTGAAGTTATGGAAGCACTATCTGTATGGCGAGAGGGTGGAGATTTTCACAGATCACAAGAGCTTGAAATATGTGTTTACACAGAAGGAGCTCAACATGAGGCAGCGCAGGTGGCTTGAGTTGATGAAGGACTTTGACATCGCACTTCAGTATCACCCAGGAAAGGCCAACGTGGTTGCCGATGCCTTGAGTAGGTATCCGACAGCCATGTGTTTGACTATGGATTGACACCTGCTTGCAGATTTGGAGAGCCTTGGGATTGAGGTGATTGTGCCAGGGGTGCAGATGCAGTTATGGGGCCTTCAGATACAGTCGGACTTGATGGACAGGATCAAGGCGACACAGTTTGATGATGTGGCTCTGCGGTGTATCCGAGAGCAGATCAGGGAGTGGAGGATGCTGAGTTCTCACTTGCAGAGGATGGTGCTCTGAGGCACGGTTCCCGGTTATTTGTGCCCAGCGGGGAGCTCAGAGAGCAGATTATCCAGGAGGCTCACAGATCGCAGTACTCTATACATCCTGGTGCCAACAAGATGTACAGGGATCTACGAGAGCATGTCTGGTGGTACGGGATGAAGAGGGAGGTGTCCAACTTTGTAGCCAGATGCTTGATCTGTCAGCAGGTCAAGGCAGAGAGGCAGAGACCCGGAGGATTGTTGCAGCCGTTGCCCATTCCAGAGTAGAAGTGGGAACATATTACCATGGATTTTGTATCGGGGTTGCCGAGTACACCAGAAAGAAAAGATGCGATTTGGGTCATCGTTGACAGGTTGACCAAATCGGCCCACTTCTTGCCATTCAAGGTGGGTACGTCTACAGAGAGGCTTGCGGAGTTGTATATGAGACAGATAGTCAGGATTCACGGAGTTCCCGTCAGCATAGTCTCAGATCGGGATAGTCGCTTTACTTTTCATTTCTGGAGGAGTCTGTAGACTAGCTTGGGCACTCAGCTCAAGTTTAGTACAACATACCACCCCCAGACGGACGGACAGTCAGAGAGGACTATTCAGACCCTTGAGGATATGCTGCGGACGTGCGTCCTGGATTTTGGAGGTTCCTGGAAGGATCACCTGTATTTGGTGGAGTTTGCTTACAACAACAGTTATCAGGCCAACATTGAGATGTCACCGTTTGAGGCTCTGTACGGGCGTAGGTGTCGTACACCCTTATCTTGGGATGATGTTGGAGAGCGAGCTTTACTAGGACCAGAGATGGTTGTTGATGCAGCCGAGAAGGTGAAGCTCATCAGGGACAGACTTCGCGTGGCGCAGGACAGACATCGACACTGGGCCGATAGCCACCGAAGGCCGCTGGAGTTTGAGGTACAGATTTAGAGATAGGATTAGAAGTAGGTTGTATTTTGTTTTGTTTGATTGATCGTGTTTGATTTTTAGTAACTTGAGACCTTGCTTGTGATTAGGTTGGAGACATGGTTTTCCTGCGGATATCTCCGACTCGTGGTATGATACGTTTTGGTGGGGGTGGGAAGCTTAGCCCGCGCTTCATCGGCCCTTTCGTCATCAGCGGAAGAGTCGGTGACGTGGCATACAGGCTAGACTTGCCACCTGCACTAGTGGACGTCCACAACATATTTCACGTATCACAGCTGAGACGGTACGTGGCTGACCCTAGCCATGTGCTCGATCACTCGGAGATAGAGGTTGGACCTACTCTCAGTTATCCAGAGCAACCTGTGGAGGTTTTGGATCGTCGGGAGAAGGTATTGAGGAACCAGGTGATACCCTTGGTACGCGTCGCATGGAGGTATCATTCTCCAGGAGAGTCTACCTGGGAGCGGGAGGATGAGATGCGCGAGCGGTACCCCTATCTTTTTGGACCTTGAGGTATACTTTTCTATCCTTCTTAGCAGTTAGTTTCGCCTTTAAATTTCGAGGACGAAATTATTTTAAGGGGGGTAGATTTGTCACTACCACTTTTCTAGCTTGAGGGTATTTTGGTCATTTTCAAAATTTTAGAATTTAATTTGAATTATCATTATTTATAATTAATATGATTTTTGAGTGATTTTTAGAATAATTATTTTTGGTGTTTTAGAGACTTTGACTTAAGTTGACCTTGTAGACTAACCTAGTGGCTAACCTAGGTCTTGACTAAGTGATTAGGATTTGAGAACCTAGGTTGACTTAAGTTGATGAGGATTAACTCATTGGGATTAGTTTGGTAAAAATAGGAGCTAGTTTGATTAAGGAATGGCTTGTGAAGTCACAAGTCATTTTATGACTAATAGGCTTAATGGCCCAAAGTCCACACTCATTGAACCAAGCCCTAACCCTAGGAATTCTGAACAGCCACTATGGTCAGCCCCCCTATTTATATGCTCTTAAAACTAGGGTTGCCTCTTTAGGAAACTTTGCCATTTGGAAGAGGTGAGTCCCCATCCTTGTAAATCCTTAGAAAATCTATTTCTTCTCCAAATTCCTTCAAATAAATTGCAATAGGACCTAAATCCATTGTTCTTGCTGTTGGTATTGAGTTTCTACAGGGAGGAATCAATTTAGAGAGCTTTTGGTAGTTTGTGGAGCTCTTCCCATTTGGGGATTTTGACCCATTGTTCACCTATAGGTATAATTCTTTCCCTTACTCCTAAATTCTGTTAAAAATCATTTCTAGGTTGTCCTAACCCTAACCTAATAGTAGGATAGGCTAACCCTAGAATTTGGACCCATTTCGTGTCCGTATCGGACACGTACCAGTGTGTCTAGGTTAGTGTTCGACGAAATGCCTCAAAGGGCATTTCGTTCTATTTTTGTAATTTTGTTTGAATGGAAAAATCCATTTTAGTCTCACTTATACATTTCTTGGACACTGAGCACGTATTAGCATCGCGTCGTGTCCCCAAAGACACGCGGCCACGGTATTTCCTCCCCCGCGTGCGGGCAGATTTTCTCCCCTGCTGCTCGGGTGCGATTTCTCTGTGCACAGGGGGTTTCGATGCTTGAAATTTGACATAGGGCTTGTGTCAATGACTGACATGAGGCTCGTAAAGTTTCACGAGTCCTCGTGTCGTGTCGGACACGTTATGGGCTGTGCACGTGCACTGCACTTTGCGGTCCAGTGTGTTGTTTTGGTGTTCACTGTGTTTTCGATTTTAAATAGTTTAAATAATGTTTAAATTTGGTAAATGGATTCTAAATATGTTGTGTAATTCCTGTTTACATTAGGTTACATGTTAGTTTAGGTTTTGTTTAGAAAATGGGATTCAAAATTTGGAATTTACTGTTTTATTCTGATACATATAATTCCAGTTTTTCAAACCCATTAACTCCCCATTTGTTTAAGCTTGTTTACTGATTATTGTCCCTACATGTTACATATCATGTTAACTAAGTGTATGGCATTCAAGTTAGGCTTTGGGATGTGTAGAATGGGTTTTGGTGTTCGAGTTGTATTGGTTTCAACTGATATGGTTTTTCCCTCAAAACTGAGAGTTAGTTCATAAACAAATTGTTTACTTGTAAACTGATTTATTAAGTTTGGGATTTAGTTTTGTTCAGTCATTTAAACCTGAGTTTTGTTTTACTAATGTTTGTGATTGGTTTCGAACATGGGATATGGGGTTATTCCGATACATGCTCTGATACTGGTTTTCCCAGTTTTCCCAAAACAGTTTTAATTCTCCTTTTTGTTATGTTTTTTTTTTCAATTGAATTGAACCCACATATCATATTACAGGTTAGCTAAGTTTTTGCATTCGAATGTAGGCTTTTGGTTGTGAGTTTGGAATTTTGAATATGGGTTTGGGTTCCTTCGAATTGGCTGTGTTAACCTGAGAATAGTTTAACCATCTTATTGATTTGTAAAATCTGAGTTTGGTTCTTCCTTATGCTGTAAATGGGAGTTGGTTGAACCTTCCTATATTTGCAATGTATTAACTATAGAAACCTGGGAATATGTTTGAACTGTGCTAACTATCTACTAAGGTGATTCACTGTTAGGATAGACTGACTGTTCCTTTCATTTCAATGCTAAAACATATGATTGAATGTTAGCTAATTCTTAATTCCTGAACTGAGATTTAGTTTAACTTGGAATTGGATGTTCTGAAACCAGAGTTTAGCTCTCATTACACAAAACCTGAGAGGGGATTTTGTGTTCCCAGTTTTCAAAACCTGGGAAGAGTTCTTCTTTTTAACTGATTTAAAAAACTGAGAATTAGTTCCCAGCTTTTACATAAACCCGAGAATGGTTTTGAACCATATTGTTTACTGCAAACTGAGAATTTCCTATAGGATTTTGTGAACTGATTTTGAGTTCTTTTCCATGTGTTAAAATCTGAGATTTTTGGGACTGTGTGCACTGCCTCACTTCACATGTTACACTACACACAAGTCACTCACTGTTAGCTTTTTGTCACTGTTTTCCCATTCCTTGTTTCACAGCTCTCTACACACACTTGAGTATCATGTATCCCTCTCTCCTTTCCTATGTTATATATATAATTATGATTTGAGATACAAATATATATATAGGTTCCTATATATATGAATGTGTGTCAATATAAATATATGATTTAGTGCATGGTTGATATTGTATAATGGTATAGATATATGTATATATGTATCTTATATAGATGTGGGATATATCATAGGTGGCCTATATGTGTATTCCTATATGAGATTGCATGATATACTAATGTGTGATTTTCTATGTTAGAGTATCTAGTCATATTGTACTTGTGTATTACTTTAGATATGGCACTGAATGTGGTTTTGCCTATTGGCCCATGGCCTAGTCTTTTAGCCTATGGCTATGGTGGAGTTTGCTTAGCTAGTGAGTCTAGTTTAGACTTGTTTAGTCTTATTAGACCTAGAATGGACTAGTTAGCCTAGATTAGACTAGTTTGACCTAGATTATACTTGGTTTACCTAGTTTGACTTCTAGGGTTGACCAGAGTTGACCAAGAGTTGACTTTGGTCTAGATTGACCTAGATTCATGTAGAACGCATTGTAGTGCATTAAATTTCTATTCTGGACTTGTTGTGACTCGTACTGTTCTAAATAGGAGCCAGACACCACTCCTCGGACAGTACTTTCATCTCGGACTTTCAGTTAGCAGGCGAGTACATTCTCTGATCTTTTCATACCTGTCTGGATATATTCTTGCTCTAGATTACTCTACATGATGCTGACACGTATCTTCATGGATTAGTACTATATGGATCCCTTCCTGAGATGTTATCCCTCTACGGGTGCATCGGGTATTTTATGTTCATGTACCTTATCATGTGCATCAGGTACTCCTTGTACTCGTACTAGTTCATGATTTTACATGTTCTCATGTGCTTTCACGTACCTCATGTACTACTCATTACATGAGTTCACGTATCTTAGTTGTATTCATGTGCTTATAACGTAACTTGAATGGATCCTTGTGTACTGATTGGTGCGGGGTGAGTAGAATTGGTTATGTGAACACTATCCCAAGTAGCTGTATAAATGTGCCTCCTTATTTGTATTCATGTGCCCCTAAGCCGTTTACATAACCATATTGTACTCTAAATCACGTAGTCACTTACAGTCTTTACTATCATGTATCTATTTCCAGTTACAAAATATCTCCTGTTTTACTTGTACTTCCATTCAGCACTTCCTGTATTTTACTCTATTGCAATAATTTATACTCCTAACCTGATATGAACTGTTGAGAGATATGTGCTCGTTCCTGTCCTGACTGGACCTGTTGAAATATTACAGAGGACGAGGCTGAGGCATTCTGCCCTACTTACTAGGGTACCACACTAGATGAGTGCCCGAATTTGGACCAGCAGCAGGATCCATTAGCTGTAGACGACACTCCTTTAGTTTAGGATTGTCTTACTATTTTGGGATTATTGTACTAGACTTTGAGATATTATGAGATGTATTTATTTTAGACACTTAGAACTCTGGATTGTATCTCTGTGATTCTCTGTTGTGGATATTGTTATCTTTCATTATCAATCTATCTTACCTGTTCTACCTTAGTTGTGGTTGAGTTTATATTGTGTTATGTCACCCCCATTCGGGGAGTATAACTGTATTACCTTCAATTGTTGGACGTCGTAACCTAGGACAGCGTTCTACCGCCGACACTGCGGCGTAGGCTGGACGTACCCACGTCTCGTGCCCTTACTCTAGGGTGCGGGTCGTGACAATTTCCCCTCCCGACTAGTACTCATGGACTCGAACAAGTCACAAAACACGAAAACATGATAATCATGAAATATAGTAAGTAGAGATCCATGATACTAATTCTCGTGTGACGAGTGTGTCAACAAGCAGCAAGACAAATGTATAAACATGAAATATATAAACTACTGTGAATCAAAAAGCAATCAGAAAGTGCACTTGTCTGAGGTCCTTTGCTGGTGAAACCGATGATACTATACTACGCAGTGAGCCACAATAGTCAAACTCGTACAACAGTCTCCGGATGCTGAAATAAATATTACCAACATTTTTAGAATCGTCAAATTAGCTAGGATTGCCTGTCCTTAAGTCCAATTCTGCACACAGGGGCAAAACAGTAATTTTAGGTCACAACGGTGTCCGCCGTTGGATCCACTTTGCACCGAAAAGCGTGCCAAAGTCAGTGGTCTCTAAAGTCATCAAACTATATGTTTACGAATTCGTTTTGATGATACGAACCCAACGGTATATCCAATTTTGGATTCCGGTGGGCCGTGCACGAAATCGCCCGTTGAATCGGATCGTGGGGCCCGCAAAACGATGATCCAATCAACTGTCTCAGAATCAGACCAAACTTGGCATACAGGATCAGAAAAATGATACGGTCCTGGTGGTACAAGTTTCGTCTCGATCTGACGAACGTACACAAAGTAATTAAGAAATTTGCAAAGAGGTCGATATGGTAAATTTCGATGGATACGCATCAAATTTGTCGCGCACACGCAACCAATTTGAATTTCGTCAAAGCCCACACATCCGTGAAGCCATTATGTACCTTTCGATGCTTTTGGTTCGCGACCACGTCGTCCGGATTGGCGGGACGCACGTCGTACCGGGAGAATTTTATAATTTTGAAAACAGATTTTTCTTGGGTTTGGAAATCTGATTTCTCGACGCACAGTCGATGAAATCCAAATCTACGAAAAAGGTTATGAAGCGCTATAGGTTGTCTAAGAATTTGTTCAATTATATTTTGAAAACTCTAACAACCCAGTCCAAAATTTGCTTTTCGAAACAATGGTTTGAACTCCTAAATTGTTCTGTTCTGAACAATTCTTTCAGCATTTTTGGGTGAATTTTTTTGATCGATTTAACATGATTTCGTAAAACCTATATGAAGGGAATAGGAGATGTACAGGTTGTGTTCATACACGAAGTCCTAGATCGACGAAAGATCAATCACACGTTGCGAAAATTCCTTGCGAAGTGGCCTCATTGGCTGCTGTCTGTGCCTGTGCTGTCTGCGCCTGTGCGCGTTTTGACGCTGCCGTGGCTGGCCTGTGGCCACGCACGACGGCGGCCAGGGCTGGGGAGGGTCGCCCATGGTGGCTAGGGTCGTGGCGCGGCTAGGGTTTTGTTTTGGCAACTCCTCTCGCTCTCGGTCTCTCTCGATATGGTTTTACATATATGTGAGTTTTCCTCTCGGGTTGGCTTTGTGGGAAGATGGGGCTCGGGTCTGGGTTTGAATGCTGCTGCTTTCTTTTCCCTTTTATTAGCATATATATATATATTTACATATTTTTTACATATATATAAATACCTATGTACATATATACATATACATATATATAAATACCTATGTACATATACATGTATATATACATATACATATACATATATACATATATACATATATACATATATACATATATATATATAGGGGGACGGTAAGTCTGCTGGGGTGGCGTCGGCGCTCTCTGCTGGAAAGCCTGACGCTTGGACGGTCCCTCATGATGTACAGAAGCCGGCCTCTTGCATGACAGAAGACGCTCCTCTATACTCCGGGCCAACTCCAGGCTCTGGTAGTAGTCAGTCGTACCGTTTGCCACTATAAAAATGCCAATGTCTGGAACTAGACCATGGCAAAACCTACGGGTCATCTCCTCTGGATCAGCAACTAGACTAGGAGCAAAACGGCTCTGGCGACTAAACTCTCCCGCATAGTCATCAACAGAACGGTTTTCCCTGCTGGATGTTCTAGAATCGTAGCCCCATGGCTACTCTAGCAGTGGTCGAGAAGAATTTCTTCTTGAACTGGGTCTTGAACTGGTCCCAGGTGGCTCTACCTCTCGCGAACAACGGCTCATTCCTGAACCAGACTCCGGCTAAGTCTATCAGCAAAAATCCTGCTGCCTCGACCTGAAGGTCGTCCGGCATCCTAACTCCCAGAAGCTTCCTCTCTACAGAATCTAGCCAGTCATCAGCTACTACTATGCCCTCAGTCCCTGAGAACTCCTTAGGATTCAGACCCATGAAGTCCTTGACCGTCCCCGCTCTCTGCCGTGGCTCTACATGTGGTGGGACCACGGAACGTCCCTCAGAACGCTCCATGCTCTGGCGGAGTAGGGTAGTCTGCTCCTGATGGGTTGTTAGGAACCCCTGGATCAGTGTGAGCAGCTGGGTCCCGTCGAGTGTGACGGAAGCCTGGGTGGGTATAGTGATAGGGGGTGGTGGAAGTATCGGGTCCTGCCGGGACTGGGATGTGGAAGGTGGTATCTGGGTCTGTGGATCTGTGGAGTGGGGGAATGTGGTAGGTAGAGGTGTATCAGTCAACCGGTCAGCTGACTGGATATGGAGGGCCCCATTCTCGGGGGTAACATACTGGGACGAACGAGTAAGCACCATCTAAATTACACATAAAAAGACTTATAAGGACTTATTTAAAGTAAGCAATCATATGCAAGAAAAATCTAATTATAATAGCAAACATGTGATGTATTTCCTATATTGCAATCCTAGCATTCCTCTAAGTGTTCTATGCGTCTTTCCTAATGTTGTCTAATTACCTTAAGTTCCTAATTGCAGGCATGCTTGGTACAATAACGTAACCAAACAGTTTAGTCAGGACCTGCATGGGCCACCACTAAAAACATGTCACGACCCGCTACCCAAATTGTTGGGCCAGGCCGAGTCATGCCCAGCCTACGTTGAGATAAAACGTAGTAAGCTGTTCTAAAGACAACAGGATAAGACTAAATGTGCTAACAGTTCTATAAGTGAAGAAGAATCATAAATGCTCCAAACACAAAAGTCGTCGTATATAGTAAAATGTCCAAGTACAAGTGAACTGAAATGTAAAACTGGATACATGTCCAGTTACAAAATGATATAGTCTAATACATGTCTACTCTCAAAAGTCTAAGTAAACAAAAGACAACTAGGCGAGGTTCCCTGCAGGAACATCCTCGTAAAGCAGAGCCGGGTCCTCGGCAGTAACTCCATAGTATGAGTCGCAGAGTAACTCCTCCTCAGTAAGGACACCTACAACGTTATCCTGTCAGGACGTGAGCAAGTACTAAATCTAGCAAACTAGCATATGAAACATGGAAATGAACATGAGAATGAACATGTGAGAAATAACTGGAAAGCATGGCATCACATAGTCTATCATGGCAAGGACACATATGTCATAGAGACAGATGTATATATAATGTTTAAAACTGTAGCAGGTACGTGATCGGTCAATAGATGTACAATGTGCTGGGGGCACATAATGAAATGTACTTCCGTACAAGTAAAACGGCGACAGATGTACATACGTACAAATCCGCGTTGAGATAAAGCATACGACAAGGTATACATATAAAATTTCAACCTTGCTCGGTACATACGTACGGGAGAAGGGGGCATAATCACGTACACTACTAACAGTTTCCCCATAACCCATATTCTAATCATGTGAGAGATACATCAAGACTGTTCTAAGCATGGTAGTAACTGAAAGTACAACATGTAGAGATTCTAACTTGCTACCCCAAGGATCAACATTTAACATGGTGGGATTTGCAGTTCATTTATGTGACAATATGTAAAGTTTGTAGAAAGTACTTGCCTCTAGCAAAGCAAAACAAAACAAGCTGCGATATCAATGCTATGGATGTCCAGTAACTCGTCGCTGTAGAAGTAAAATATAATAACTTAGTTTTTACACTAAGCTAAAACACTAGGACACTAAATGGTGCGACATGACTTGTGATTGGGCACCTAGCCAAAATGATGACTTGGCATAGGAGACCAATGTGGGGTGACACACTATGTCAACTAACCTTCTAGGGTCTTTTATACTAGTGAGGGATGGGGTTCAACATGACTAAAACTCCAAATAACACAAAAAGCTACAAGTCGTAATTAATCAATAAATAACTCAAAAGATCAATGTGTTCTAACAATTTTAGAGATAGGCAAAAAGCCTAGTTTTTCTTAAAGTAAAGTACTAAAGTGATCCTTGTTAATCATAGAAATTTATTTTAATTTTTCTGGAATTTATCAACCAGTATAAATATTTTATAAAAATCAGTTTTCCTAAGTATACAGAAAATGAGTTTTGGTTTCATATGCCAACCTAGTGGCAAAACAGTAAATTAAATACTACAAAAATTATACTAAATTAGCTAACTTAACAAAGTATCTAAAAACTATTTTTCCATAATTTTAGCAATACTTTAAGTATTTTTAGAAAATCAAAAATAGCAATGCACACAATAATTAATTATCTGCGTATTTTGTCCATGTATATAATTTGAACCAAAGTTCAAATACAGGACCCAAGGCCATGAATCAAGTCCAATATGACTTGTACAGGTCTTGAATGTGTGAAAACACATTTGAGCCCAAATACCCATGCTAGGCTTGGACACCAAATGGTTGCAGTAATTTAAATACAATAAAAATATAATTTGGTGATAGTGCAAAATAAATATTATTATTTTAATAAGGCTAATTTGTACAAAAGAATATACATACCTATGTTAAAGTATATATAGATATATAAGGAAAAATACTTAATTTATTGAGTATATATATATATTTACAAATATATATATATATATATATACATAAGAAAATACTTAATAATATAGTGTATATATATATAATATATATATACATAGGAAAAAAATGTATATATAGACATATATATATAAAATTTACTAACTACAAAATATATACATATATATTAAATACTGTTAAAAATACAGTATATACATATATATACATATTAATATATATACATATATATATATATATATATATATATATATATATATATATATATATATATATATATATATATATATATATATATATATAAATACAAAATAAAAAGAAAAAGAAAAGAAAACAGAAAAGAAAAAGGAAACACAGAAAGGGGGGCTCGAACCCTGTCCTTAGGAAGGGGGGGATGTTTAAATGGGTCGGGCTGGCCAGGGGGTCAGCCCGAGCTCAGTGATAGGGTTAGAGTTTAGGTTAATTTATTAGGTTTAGGTTAGATTAATAATAAAAAAAATAAATATCGGTCCTGTGTCCTGACAGTTAGGGACACAGGAGTCAAACGTGTCCAGGGTCGATTCGACACGCATGACACGAATCTCACGTGTCCAGTTCTACGCTTGTGCTCGCCAGGACACGGCGAACAACATACATGCGTACGAGACACGTACGACACAGTTGACACAAAACACTCACGTGTCCAGATCTGGGGGGTGGGTTCGGTGGTCGTGGACGGCGGAGGAGGCGTCGTGGCGGTGGCGGAGTGGTGGCGCTGCGGTGGACTCGTCAAGGCACGTCGGATGAGGGTGGTTGGAGGCGGTGATGGTCGATGGTGGGGCTGGGCTGGGGGTTAGTCGGAGTTAGGGTTCCGGTTAGGGTTTTTAGGAGATGGGCGAAGCTAGGGCGTCGGTGGTGGTCGGGGGAAGTGGTAGCTAGGCTGAGGGGGAGAGGGGGAGTTTAAATAGGGGCTCGAAGTCGGTCGGGGCAGCCGGAAAAGGCGGGGGCTGCCCGTCGGCGACGTGGCTGGTCGTCGGGGGTAGGTGAAGAGCTGGAGGAGAGAGAGAGTGACGGGGGGGGGGGGGGGGGGTGTTTTGGTAATTTGTACTAGGGCCCCTAGAGATTAGGAAATTACGAAAGGGGTTTAACAGTATTAAAGTGCAAAATATTATTTGCACTCCTCAATTAAGAACAAATAGTTTATTACAAACTGATATAAAATTAATTCTAAAAATTGCAAAACTTATTTAACTAATTTCAAATAATTTGCAAAGTGATATTTTTGTATTAAAAACTTATTTAAAAATATAGAAAAATTCCTAAAAATCCTAATAAAATATTTTAAGGCCAAAACTAACATTAAAATTTAATTAGCACTAATAAAACTAACTTTGAAAAACAGGGGCTTACAAGTCTTTCCTCCTTGAAAAATTTTATCCTCGAAATTCACAAGGATTGAAGACCTACAATATTTCTAACATAGCAAGCAATGCAACAAAATGACTAAGGCTGCGATCGAAACTAACCTCTAAGGTATCAAGCGGGAACGGGTGGTTCCCTCGCAGCGGTTGGATCGAACAAGTAAGGGTATCTCTCCCTCATGTCCGACTCCCTCTCCCAAGTAGATTCACCTGGGGAGTGACGGCTCCAAGCTACTCGCACTAGGGGTATAACCTTGTTCCTCAGCCTATTCTCTCTCCGGTCTAATATCTCCACTGGCTGCTCAGAAACTGTAAGGCTCGGTCCGACCTCCAACTCTGAATGATCTAGCACATGACTGGGGTCTGGAACATACCTCCTCAGCTGAGATACGTGAAAGACGTCGTGAACTCCTGCTAGATTGGGTGGAAGTGCAACCCTGTAAGCTACCTCTCCGATCCTGCCAAGTACCTCGAACGGCCCGATGTATCTGGGGCTCAGCTTCCCTCCTCGTCCGAATCGGATCGTCCCTCGAGTAGGTGATATCTTCACTAGCACCATATCACCGTCTGCGAACTCCATCGGCCTGCGACTAGCATCAGCCCAGTGTTTCTGCCTGTCCTGAGCTACTCTGAGCCTGTCTCTGATCATCCCGACTTTCTCTGCTGCATCCGTGATCATCTCTGGCCCAAGCATAACTCTGTCTCCGACATCATCCCAAAAGAGCGGTGTGCGGCATCGTCGTCCATATAGCGCCTTGAAAGGAGACATACCAATACTGGCCTGATAGCTGTTGTTGTATGAAAACTCTACCAAGTGCAGATGGCTCTCCCATGATCCTCCGAAGTCCAGCACGCAAGTCCTCAGCATATCCTCCAGTGTCTGTATCGTCCTCTCGGACTGTCCATCTGTCTGTGGGTGGTACGCAGTACTGAACTTGAGCCTACTGCCCAACTCCTCCTGCAAGCTCCTCCAGTAGTGGGATATGAATCTACTGTCTCTGTCTGACACGATGCTCACCGGCACTCCGTGTAGGCGAACTATCTGCTGCATGTATAGCTCCGCCAACTTCTTGGTGGAAAGCCCCACCTTGAAGGGTATAAAGTGCGCACACTTCGTCAGCCTGTCTACGATGACCCAGATGGCATCCTTCCCTCCATGGGAACGAAGAAGCCCTGAAACGAAGTCCATCGTAATATGTTCTCACTTCCACTCAGGAATGGGTAACGGCTGCAACAAACCAGCTGGCCTCTGGCGCTCCGCCTTGACCTGCTGGCAAACTAGGCATCTCGAGATAAAACGCGATACATCCCTCTTCATCTCGTGCCACCAAAGATGTTCCCGCAAGTCACGGTACATCTTGTTAGCACCAGGGTGAATAGAATATCTCGATCGGTGCGCCTCCTGCAAGACTGCCTCTACTAGATCTCCCTTTGGCACGCACAATCGGCTGCCATGCCTCAGGGATCCATCCTCTGCTATGGTGAAGTCATCCAGCAATCCAGCTAATGCCTGGGGTCGAAGTCTGCGAAGACTCTCATCTGTAGACTGTGCCTCCCGGATCTGCTCCATCAATCCTGACTGAATGTCAAGCGCCATCATCTGTATCACTGATCCTGGCCGAACTAGCTCGATACCGAGCTTCTCCAGATCCTCCCGCAAATGCCGATCAATTATCAGGTACCATGCCATCGGATGCCTGCTCAGCGCATCCGCCACCACATTCGCCTTCCCGGGATGATACTGTAAATCGATGTCGAAGTCCTTCATCAACTCCAACCATCGTCTTTGCCTCATGTTCAGCTCTTTCTGTGTGAACACATACTTCAAGCTTTTGTGGTCAGTAAAGATTTCCACACGCTCTCCGTATAAGTAATGTTTCCATAACTTGAGTGCAAAGATCACCGCAGCTAACTCGAGGTCATGGGTAGGATAATTCCTCTCATGAGTCCGCAACTGCCTAGATGCATAAGCAATTACTTTCCCATGCTGCTGTAGAACACATCCTAGCCCCTTCCCAGAAGCATCACTGTAAATGGTGAATCCTCCAGAACCTGAAGGTAAAGTCAGAACTGGAGCGGTCGTCAGCCTCCTCTTCAACTCCTCAAATACCGCCTGGCAGTCCTCTGACCAGATGTACTCTGTGTCCTTCCGTGTCAGCTTCGTCATGGGTTCAGCTATCCTAGCAAAGTCCTGGACGAACTTTCTGTAATAGCCTGCTAAACCCAGAAAGCTCCTGATCTCTGAAACTGACGTCGGAGCCTTCCACGTCTCAACTGCAGCAATCTTCCTGGGATCCATCGAGATTCCATCTCCAGTGACTACATGGCCGAGAAACTCCACTCGGTCTAAAAAGAACTCGCACTTCGGCAATTTGGCAAACAATCTCTCCTGCCTCAGAATCCCCAAAACTATCCGCAAGTGCTCTGCATGCTCCTCCGGCGTCTTCGAGTATATCAGGATGTCGTCGATAAACACTACGACGAACTTATCCAGATACTGGTGAAATGTCTTATTCATCAAGTTCATAAAGACAGCTGGCGCATTTGTGAGACCAAATGGCATCACCAGAAACTCGTACTGCCCGTACTTCGTGTTGAACGCCGTCTTCTGGATGTCTGCTGGCCTGACCTTCACCTGGTGGTACCCGGATCTCAAATCTATCCTGGAAAACACCTTCGCCCCGCTCAATTGGTCGAACAAATCATCTATCCTGGGCAGAGGATATTTGTTCTTGATAGTGATGGCATTCAAGGCCCGGTAATTAATACACAACCGGACTGTACCATCCTTCTTAGGCACAAAGAGCACTGGCGCTCCCCATGGAGAAGCACTGGATCGAATGAAACCCTTTTTCAATAGGTCATCAATCTGCTCGTTCATCTCTATGGCCTCCTTGGAATTCACTCTATAGCAAGCCCGGGATACTGGTGATGAACCCGGCACTAGATCTATAGTGAACTCCACATCTCTGTCAGGCGGAAGTCCTGGAAGATCCTCTGAGAATACATCCATAAACTCCCTAATGATAGGGTGTGGCGGTGCTGCGTCCCCGACTGTAGCACAACAGTTCGGCTCTAGGCTGATCTTCGGCCCTGTCCTCCTGACACTGAATGGTGCTGTGCCTGGGGGACTGAACACAATACTACCCTCATGGCAATCTATAGATGCATGGGCATAGCTAAGCCAGTCCATCCCCAATATGATATCATAACCGGGAAGCGGCATCACAAAGAATCGCCCTCTGAACTCTCTCCCGGCTATAAAAATAGAACATCTATAGATAGATCTAATAGGCACTGGTCCTCCTCCCGTCATCACTCTACTAATCTCCGCAGTAGATGTAGCTACTAGATGATGTTTATGCATAAACTCTAATGATAGGAAGCTATGAGATGCACCAGAATCAAACAAACATACAGCTAGAAAAGTATGCAAATAAACATGACCTGTGATGACGTCAGCTAAATAATCCGGCTCCGAAACCTGCTCCGGCTCTGGCTCAATGGCTAGACTATAAACCCTCCCCTGAGGTCCCTTCTGCTGCTGCAGATGCTGCCCGAACCTCTGCTGCTGAGTCGGAAGCGGTCCTCTAGTCTTCACTACTGGGCACTCTCGAATCTGATGGGTGGCAGACCCATAAGCTAAACACTGCTTCAACCTCTTCCTGCAGACGGTGTGATCATGCCCTGGTCTTCCGCAGAAAGAACATATAGCTCCCCTCTGCTGCTGCTGCTGCTGCCGGGGTCCCGGGGCTCTAACTGGCGGGATCTGATGATGTGGTATAGGGGGACGATAAGTCTGCTGGGGTGGCATCGGCGCTCTCTGCTGGAAAGCCTGACGCTTGGACGGTCCCTCATGATGTACAGAAGCCGGCCTCTTGCATGACAGAAGACGCTCCTCTATACTCCGGGCCAACTCCAGGCTCTGGTAGTAGTCAGTCGTACCGTTTGCCACTATAAGAATGCCAATGTCTGGAACTAGACCATGGCAAAACCTACGGGTCATCTCCTCTGGATCAGCAACTAGACTAGGAGCAAAACGGCTCAGGCGACTAAACACTCCCGTATAGTCATCAACAGAACGGTTCCCCTGCTGGATGTTCTGGAATCGTAGCCCCATGGCTACTCTAGCAGTGGTCGAGAAGAATTTCTTCTTGAACTGGGTCTTGAACTGGTCCCAGGTGGCTCTACCTCTCGCGAACAATGGCTCATTCCTGAACCAGACTCCGGCTAAGTCTATCAGCAGAAATCCTGCTGCCTCGACCTGAAGGTCGTCCGGCATCCTAACTCCCAGAAGCTTCCTCTCTACAGAATCTAGCCAGTCATCAGCTACTACTATGCCCTCAGTCCCTGAGAACTCCTTGGGATTCAGACCCATGAAGTCCTTGACCATCCCCGCTCTCTGCCGTGGCTCTACATGTGGTGGGACCACGGGACGTCCCTCAGAACGCTCCATGCTCTGGCGGAGTAGGGTAGTCTGCTCCTGATGGGTTGTTAGGAACCCCTGGATCAGTGTGAGCAGCTGGGTCCCGTCGAGTGTGACGGAAGCCTGGGTGGGTATAGTGATAGGGGGTGGTGGAAGTATCGGGTCCTGTCGGGACTGGGATGTGGAAGGTGGTATCTGGGTCTGTGGATCTGTGGAGTGGGGGAATGTGGTAGGTGGAGGTGTATCAGTCAACCGGTCAGCTGACTGGATATAGAGGGCCCCATTCTCGGGGGTAACATACTGGGACGAACGAGTAAGCACCATCTAAATTACACATAAAAAGACTTATAAGGACTTATTTAAAGTAAGCAATCATATGCAAGAAAAATCTAATTATAATAGCAAACATGTGATGTATTTCCTATATTGCAATCCTAGCATTCCTCTAAGTGTTCTATGCGTCTTTCCTAATGTTGTCTAATTACCTTAAGTTCCTAATTGCAGGCATGCTTGGTACAATAACGTAACCAAACAGTTTAGTCAGGACCTGCATGGGCCACCACTAAAAACATGTCACGACCCGCTACCCAAATTGTTGGGCCAGGCCGAGTCATGCCCAGCCTACGTTGAGATAAAACGTAGTAAGCTGTTCTAAAGACAACAGGATAAGACTAAATGTGCTAACAGTTCTATAAGTGAAGAAGAATCATAAATGCTCCAAACACAAAAGTCGTCGTATATAGTAAAATGTCCAAGTACAAGTGAACTGAAATGTAAAACTGGATACATGTCCAGTTACAAAATGATATAGTCTAATACATGTCTACTCTCAAAAGTGTAAGTAAACAAAAGACAACTAGGCGAGGTTCCCTGCAGGAACATCCTCGTAAAGCAGAGCCGGGTCCTCGGCAGTAACTCTATAGTATGAGTCGCAGAGTAACTCCTCCTTAGTAAGGACACCTATAATGTTATCCTGTCAGGACGGGAGCAAGTACTAAATCTAGCAAACTAGCATATGAAACATGGAAATGAACATGAGAATGAACATGTGAGAAATAACTGGAAAGCATGGCATCACATAGTCTATCATGGCAAGGACACATATGTCATAGAGACAGATGTATATGTAATATTTAAAATTGTAGCAGGTACGTGATCGGTCAATAGATGTACAATGTGCTGGGGGCACATAATGAAATGTACTTCCGTACAAGTGAAACGGCGACAGATGTACATACGTACAAATCCGCGTTGAAATAAAGCATACGACAAGGTATACATATAAAATGTCAACCTTGCTCGGTACATACGTACGGGAGAAGGGGGCATAATCACGTACACTACTAACAGTTTCCCCATAACCCATATTCTAATCATGTGAGAGATACATCAAGACTGTTCTAAGCATGGTAGTAACTGAAAGTACAACATGTAGAGATTCTAACTTGCTACCCCAAGGATCAGCATTTAACATGGTGGGGTTTGCAGTTCATTTATGTGACAATATGTAAAGTTCGTAGAAAGTACTTGCCTCTAGCAAAGTAAAACAAAACAAGCTACGATATCAATGCTATGGATGTCCAGTAACTCGTCGCTATAGAAGTAAAATATAATAACTTAGTTTTTACACTAAGCTAAAACACTAGGACACTAAATGGTGCGACATGACTTGTGATTGGGCACCTAGCCAAAATGATGACTTGGCATAGGAGACCAATGTGGGGTGACACACTATGTCAACTAACCTTCTAGGGTCTTTTATACTAGTGAGGGATGGGGTTCAACATGACTAAAACTCCAAATAACACAAAAAGCTACAAGTCGTAATTAATCAATAAATAACTCAAAAGATTAATGTGTTCTAACAATTTTAGAGATAGGCAAAAAGCCTAGTTTTTCTTAAAGTAAAGTACTAAAGTGATCCTTGTTAATCATAGAAATTTATTTTAATTTTTCTGGAATTTATCAACCAGTATAAATATTTTATAAAAATCAGTTTTCCTAAGTATACAGAAAATGAGTTTTGGTTTCATATGCCAACCTAGTGGCAAAACAGTA
The DNA here is from genome assembly GCA_029216955.1 of Iris pallida. NCBI lineage: Eukaryota > Viridiplantae > Streptophyta > Magnoliopsida > Asparagales > Iridaceae > Iris > Iris pallida. Next base: position 29,525,480 of record JANAVB010004800.1, on the reverse strand, counting down.
AATTAAATACTACAAAAATTATACTAAATTAGCTAACTTAACAAAGTATCTAAAAACTATTTTTCCATAATTTTAGCAATACTTTAAGTATTTTTAGAAAATCAAAAACAGCAATGCACACAATAATTAATTATCTGCGTATTTTGTCCAAGTATATAATTTGAACCAAAGTTCAAATACAGAACCCAAGGCCATGAATCAAGTCCAATATGACTTGTACAGGTCTTGAATGTGTGAAAACACATTTGAGCCCAAATACCCATGCTAGGCTTGGACACCAAATGGTTGCAGTAATTTAAATACAATAAAAATATAATTTGGTGATAGTGCAAAATAAATATTATTATTTTAATAAGGCTAATTTGTACAAAAGAATATACATACCTATGTTAAAGTACATATAGATATATAAGGAAAAATACTTAATTTATTGAGTATATATATATATTTACAAATATATATATATACATAAGAAAATACTTAATAATATAGTGTAACAAAAAAAAATATATAATATATATATACATAGGAAAAAAATGTATATATAGACATATATATATATATAAAATTTACTAACTACAAAATATATACATATATATTAAATACTGTTAAAAATACAGTATATATATATATATACATATTAATATATATATATATATATATATATATATATATATATATATATATATATATATATATATATATATAAATTCAAAATAAAAAGAAAAAGAAAAGAAAACAGAAAAGAAAAAGGAAACACAGAAAGGGGGGCTCGAACCCTGTCTCCTTAGGAAGGGGGGGATGTTTAAACGGGTCGGGCTGGCCAGGGGGTCAGCCCGAGCTCAGTGATAGGGTTAGAGTTTAGGTTAATTTATTAGGTTTAGGTTAGATTAATAATAAAAAAAAAATAAATATCGGCCCTGTGTCCTGACAGTTAGGGACACAGGAGTCAAACGTGTCCAGGGTCGATTCGACACGCACGACACGAATCTCACGTGTCCAGTTCTACGCTTGTGCTCGCCAGGACACGGCGAACAACATACATGCGTACGAGACACGCACGACACAGTTGACACAAAACACTCACGTGTCCAGATCTGGGGGGTGGGTTCGGTGGTCGTGGACGACGGAGGAGGCGTCGTGGCGGTGGCGGAGTGGTGGCGCTGCGGTGGACTCGTCAAGGCGCGTCGGATGAGGGTGGTTGGAGGCGGTGATGGTCGACGGTGGGGCTGGGCTGGGGGTTAGCCGGAGTTAGGGTTCCGGTTAGGGTTTTTAGGAGATGGGCCAAGCTAGGGCGTCGGTGGTGGTCGGGGGAAGTGGTAGCTAGGCTGAGGGGGAGAGGGGGAGTTTAAATAGGGGCTCGAAGTCGGTCGGGGCAGCCGGAAAAGGCGGGGGCTGCCCGTCGGCGACGTGGCTGGTCGTCGGGGGTAGGTGAAGAGCTGGAGGAGAGAGAGAGTGACGGAGGGGGGGGGGGTGTTTTGGTAATTTGCACTAGGGCCCCTAGAGATTAGGAAATTACGATAGGGGTTTAACAGTATTAAAGTGCAAAATATTATTTGCACTCCTCAATTAAGAACAAATAGTTTATTACAAACTGATATAAAATTAATTCTAAAAATTGCAAAACTTATTTAACTAATTTCAAATAATTTGCAAAGTGATATATTTATATTAAAAACTCATTTAAAAATATAGAAAAATTCCTAAAAATCCTAATAAAATATTTTAAGGCCAAAACTAACATTAAAATTTAATTAGCACTAATAAAACTAAATTTGAAAAACAAGGGCTTACAATATATATATATATATATATATATATATATATATATATATATATATATATATATATATATATATATATATATATATATATATATATATATACACACACACACACACACACACACACATATAATATATATTTATATATACATACACATACACACATATATATTTATATATACATACACATATATGATGATATATGCGTATAAATTGTATATCACAATATAACAATTAAATATTACAAATATAATCCTTAATTACAATAGTGGAATCTTAATTTATATAACAGGCTATATATAAAATGAACTTAGATAATTATACATACATATATTTAAATAAAGCCTAAATTTTATATTAGGAATATCATCCTATATATGCACATGTATATACCTATATAGCCTACATAAATCCCAAAATCCCAAAATACATGTTTAAGAAAATATTTACTATAATTATCAAATAAAACATTATTGATATTTTTATATGGCAATTAATATATATATATATATATATATATATATATATATATATATATATATATATATATATATATATTTATATAAAAAAAATATTTATATTTATATTTATATATATATATATATATATATATATATATATATATATATATATATATATATATAAATTACGAAGTACACACATTCATACAACGCATCTATTGTCGTGAACGTCTTTGGTCGCTCTACCACATTACATGGGCCCGGGTTTGGATCGGGTCAAGTCCGGACCAGTTTGGTATAACCGGGCCACTTAAACGTCAAATAATATTAATAATGAATAATTAAACTATTTATAATGGTCATGTCACAACTTGGCCTAGTTTTTCTAGTTAGGACATCACTAGGCTCGGCCTTCCCTACCAGGGCTAATACACTAGTCAAAGCACGCCACTGCACTATCCGTGCCAAGATTTCTAGTCACCTTGTACTCAAATTTCTAACCATGACTAAAATCATCTACCGTAATAATTAACTAATTAATTATTTATAAAATCTAAAAATCACCATTTAAATAAAATAAATAATAATAAAAATATTTTAAAATTTTTGGGAAGGGGAGCTACAATTCTATCCACCTTAAAAATAATTTTGTCCTCAAAATTCTAATTCGTAACTATTCCTCAAAATTTAAAGTCTAATATTACCTTAATCTCCTCAATTTAATTCCTTAAAATATTTTATAACCTTCTCTAGCCATTTTATAACTCTGAATACTTGAGGACTTCTACCCACCTTTGGTCACACTGCTCCATCAAATCTTCTGTCGCTAAAACTTTATAATCTTCCAACTAATTGCTAAAATTTCTACCAATAGATATCTACTGTACATGGCATCTATAATCCTCTCCTATCTATCAAGCAACCCAAAATTTAACAAGCAACAAATTTACACAAGTAGCTAAGAAATATTAATAAATTTTAATAAGCATGACCATTCGTCGCTCTGAGGAAGGATAGGAAGATAAGAAAGAATAATCGAAAGAAAATATAAAGTTTCAGAGCGGTAGAGAGTTTCCAATAATGTAGATAGAAAGAAAGTTTATGAACAATTGACTTATTTGCTAGATTGGGCTACTCTAGTCCAGTCACTTGCTAAATTGAAGAACCCTTCGTTTCTTAGAAGGGCTTGCAATCCGTGCAATACAGAAGTCCTGTTCTTAAAATTAATCCAAATAAGGTTCCATAATGGAACATAATTTAAGAAATCAAGATTGTGGTCTTTTTCGTGGTTATTTAAACACACAGGCAAGGGATATAAATGTAATACAAGATCGTATCACGAATTCCAGGTAGATGGAATAAGGGTTACGAATGACTTCACATTCTAAGAGGTGGAGACTACATAATAGGTATAGGGACCTATTTCAAATAGTTCGGTTTTATAGTCCAAATATGGTAGTATGTATGGATGGGGTTTACTGGTCTTAATGGGTTCCCTGATTAGACATCAATCGTTGTTTGGATGAACCTTGGATTTCAATCTATATTGACTGGACAAGATCCCAAGGATAAAACTATTTTCACTAGGTTAGGGTGACCTGAAATAGGTTTCAACCCACGTGGTTGAGCTAGTTGCCAGTCAGGTTGGTTAGCTAGGTTCCTAAAGCTCAAATTGTGCCTTCAGTGACTTTTGTGTTTAAGTAGCACATGAGGCCTCAATTGGGTGGCGCACTAGTGGCATGTGCGTAGTGGGCTTCGAGTAGATCACAACCATATATTAGGTCGGATGAATTAAGTCAAGGTTGAGGCTCTAATGGAAGTCGGGAGGTATACCGGTATTATGGTAAGGGTTATAGCTAGTCCTTTTGACTTGAAGTCGTACCACAAAAATAGAGTACAAGGGGACGGGTTTGAGTGGGACATGATATACCTAGATGAAGGTGGACTCGTTTAGATCTTATATATGAAATTTGTTGGGAGGTAACAGCTAGTATCATATTTCGAATATTAATGTCACGGTCAGGGACACAAAATGATCTAAATAGAAAGTGGGAGTCCATGGGGCACTAATTATCATCCTAATGAAAATTATTCTAATCAATCGGTAATCCTCGTATATCCCAAAATTTTAGAAGGCTTACAGTCTACTCACCTTAGAAGCTAGGACATGGTTTTAGGAATAATTAGGTTAGAAGAATTCCAAAGTCCGGGTATTGTACCTCGACTATTGTTAATAAAGAATAAGGTACGACGTAACAGGATACGATAGATATAAGTCAAGTCGAGGATCGTTCCTCAATAAATGGAAAATGAGTGTGTACAGTGACACATGGTCGATAAAATAGAATGATCTACTCGTCCATAGTATACAAGAGTTATTGACGGGGTAACCACTCTAAGGCACATCATATGAAAAGGTTTCTAACAACTGGGTCATGAATTTCTATTTGTGTCAAACCTGCCAGACTATTGTCACCAGGGTTCTAGTGGTATGGGCTGTAGTGATCATATATTGCTGTTGATAACTGGTAGATTATAATATGACAGGATATTTAAGCTTTGGTATTGGCTAAGCTAGTGACTGTGGTGTTCCAACACTAGTTAGGTCTTCATAATAAAATTTACACAACTAGGGTAATATTTGTTGGAAACCAATCTCGGAATGGGTGTCTACCATGGTCATGGTAAATGATTGTCCTTACCTTTGTCTATCCATCTCGTGTCTAAACTGTGGGCTTTGGTCGAGGAAAGTTGGATTAAGGCTTAAGGGTTGCTAGTTAAAGTAAGCTTCAAGCAAACTATTAGAGGCTCCCAACAATTGGTTTCTTGAGAATAGATAGTCTCCTAGGTTGGAATTTTGACTAAGGGTAAAACTCTAATCATTCTCAAATTCAAATGGCTAGAAGGTCCCAATAGTAGTTTGAGGGTCGAGAGGAGAATGAGTAACTCAAGGCAAGGTTCTAGTCACTTGGCTGGCCGATGGTAGCTACACTTGTGTATACAACTATCATAGCCATGGGGATACTCGGTATCTATCTACCAATTACGAGCTTTCGTCTTTCCAAATCAATGAAAGACAAAAATAATAAAGAGTTCAAGAAAGATGTCACAGAATATAATTACGTGATTCAAAAGCGAATGTATAATTCAAGAGGAATTGTCAATGCAGTCGCGGATGAGATCCTAGAGACATCTACATCTCAATCCACGTACGTTAATCAGAGGGAGAGCGAACCGAGTGCAATAAGATTGATCAGACCGTAATACATCGATTCTGATTAGACAATATGTTAGTAGGCGTCCCCAATAAACATGTCTTGAATCAAGCTCGATAAAAGAGTAAGCTTGCAAAACTAGGCTGTAATAGCAGCATTGGTCAAGATAGTCAAAATACAAGTATGCAAGATTTTTGAAAGGAGGCACAAGTAGTTCGAGTTTTGTGAGAATCAAAACCTTACCTGGTGTTATTGCTTATACAGTCGTCCTGCTATCTTCTTATCCATAAGGCCTTGGTCGACTAATGGGTTATGGACCTCTAAATTCTATATTCTAGGTAAACCTATTAGTGTCAGTCAATTACCTCGTTAATAGATCACAAGGACTACGGAAATGCTAGGTTGGGAGACATGCTACTCAACTTACAGAACTTTCACTAGTGTTAGCTTTGGATCTTATGGGACATACAGGGTATTTTCCTATCCTCTATATTATCTTAAACTTGTAATCACGTCTGAAGTCATTTTACCGAGAATTATGCCTCGCCTGCATACTTTGGCTGTGGTAAACCCTTGGTTCCATGATTCAAATGTGATATGCTATCAGATACTCTACCTTATATTGACACAAGGTCTAAAGGGATCAACGAAGATATAGTTTTAGCAATGTTCTATAACCTACGATTCTTTGAAATAATTTTAACTATATGGGTCGTGCCTCACCAGTGCGCTGCTGTCTAGCCATCGCAGTCGTTAAATTACTCCAACTATATTCCTAAGGACTTCAAGGAGCTGATAGAGATTCAAACTAGTTGACTATGATAGAAAGCGTAAACATCTGCCTATAAGTCTCAATCCTTAAAGTAAAAGATTGATCGGGAAGAAAATAACTGAAGACAAGGGAAGTAAGAACATCCTAATCTTTATTTCATATGTATTTCAAATGGTTGAGGGAAAAACTTTGAATCAAATCTGCCTCGAGATTCGTATACGGATAACAGAATCAGAATTTATAAACTAATTACTTACGACAAAATAGGATTTTAAATAGGCAATTCTAACTTATGATATAAGATTTATATCTAATAGAGCAAAAAAAAATTGAACAGTTTATCAAGATTAGAGCCTTAATTCTAGAAAGTCTAACTTACTAAGTGAATAGTATATCTATATTGGATCATATCGTCATATCAAGAGTAATAGTGTATCTATAGAGATTTGGCATGCTATCTAAATTCAATAATTCCTTATCTAAATTGCATGGCCTATCTGACAACCTTAACTACCCAACGGTCAATTTGAACAAGGGACTCCTAGTCCTAATTATTCTCCTAAATCAATTTAATTCTAAGTTGTGAATGGGCATTTTCTAGTCGCAGGCTCGCAACAGTACGACTAACTTAAGTACCATCACGAGTTCGCATATTTTACAAAAACTGACCTATATGGGCCACCACAAAAATTTGTCAGGACCCACACCCGCTTTTTTGGATACAAGACGTGTCCAAGCCAGCCTACGCCGCAGAGTCGGCGGTAGAACGCTGTCACAGCCAAGATGCTCAAAATTACAAAATAACTTTATTGCTCATTCACATTTCTAAATTTATTTACAATATTTATATTTGAAAGAAAATACAAAATTCTTACACATATTTAAAATGGCTACAACATCTATCTAAAGTCTAAGTTTTGGCCTGCAAGTACACCCGTATCTCCCAATGCTAAGTGAAGCCGCAGCTAACCTGAAAAATGTTGGTTTCCAGTCAGGAATGGAACAAGCACATAAACCGACGCCAATGCGAAAACACAATAGAATTTATAAGACATAAAAATAACATATGTGAGATGAAGACTAGAAAGTAACTGATGTCATGGCAAGCGGTGGAGAAAATAAGGAAACAAATAAAAGACAACTATCTATGTGTTTTGAAATACCAGTTTCAACATATGAACGGCTAGGGGTAAATCAGGCACCCTGCACGTGTCGTGTGCAGCTGCTAGTCTCCCCGAAAGATACGTAGGATAGTTCTAGGTAGTGCACATATCTACTAAGATATTTCCCCTCATGACTAGTACTCATAGACTCGAACAAGTCACGAAACACGAAAACATGATAATCACGAAATATAGTATGTAGAGATCCATGATACTAATTCCCGTATGACCAGCGTGTCAACAAGCAGCAAGACATATGTATAAATATGAAATGTATAAACTACTATGAATCGAAAAGCAATCAGAAAGTGCACTTGCCTGAGGTTCTTTGCTGGTAAAACCGATAATACTATACTACGCAGTGAGCCACAACAGTCAAACTCGTACAATAGTCTCCGAATGCTAAAATAAACATTACCAACATTTTCAGAATAGTCAAATTAGCTAGGATTGCCTGTCCTTAAGTCCAATTCTGGAGATAGGGGCAAAACGGTAATTTTGGGTCAAAACGGTATCCGTCGTTGGGCCCACTTTGCACCGAAAAGTGTGCCAGAGTTAATGGTCTATAAAGTCGTCAAACTACATGTCTACGAATTCGTTTTGATGATACGAATTCAACGGTATGTCCAATTTTGGATTCCGGTGGGCCGTGCACGAAATTGTCCGTTGAATCGGATCGTAGGACCCGTAAAACGGCGAATCTGATCATATGTCTCAGAATCGGACAAAACTTGCCATGCATGAGCAAAAAAATGATACGGTCCTGTTGGCGCAAGTTTCGTCTCGATCTGACGAACGTGCACAAAGTAATTGGGAAATTTGTAAATAGGCCGATACGGTAAATTTCGACGGATACGCATCAAATTCGTCGTGCACACGCAACCAATTTGAATTTCGTCAAAGCCCACACGTCTACAAAGCCATTACGCACCTTTCGATGCTTTTGGTTCGCAACCACGTCGTCCGGATTGGCGGAATGCACGTCGTACCGGGAGGATTTTATAATTTTGAAAACATATTTTTCTTGGTTTTGGAAATCTGATTTCTCAGCGCACAGTCGATGAAATCTAAATCTACGAAAAGGGTTATGAAGCCCTATAGGTTGTCTAAGAATTTATTCAATTATATTTTGAAAACTCTAACAACCCTGTCCAAAATTTGCTTTCCAAAACAGTGGTTTGAACTCCTAAATTGTTCTGTTATGAACAATTCTTTCGGGGTTTTTGGGTGAATGTTTTTGATCGATTTAACATGATTTCATAAAAACTATATGAAGGGAATAGGAGATGTATAAGTTGTGTTCATACTCGAAGCCGTAGATCGACGAAAGATCAATCACACGTTGCAAAAACTTCTCGCAAAGTGGCCTCCTTGGCTGTTGTCCGCGCCTGTGCTGTCCGCGCCTGTGCGCGTTCCGGTGCCCATGGTGGCTGGGGTCGGTGGCGCGGCTAGGGTTTTGTTTTGGCAACTCCTCTCGCTCTCGGTCTCTCTCGATATGGGTTTATAGATATGTGAGTTTTCCTCTCGGGTTGGCTTCGTGGGAAGATGGGGCTCGGGTCTGGGTTTGAATGCTGCTGCTTTCTTTTACTTTTTATTAGCATATATATATTTACATATATATAAATACCTATGTACATATATACATATACATATACATAAAATATATATATATATATTATATTATATATATATATATATATATATATATATATATATATATATATATATATATATTGACGAAAACCCCTCTCCATTTATTGAAAAGACACAAAAAGTCGAAGCCAGGCCAAGTATACAAGACACAAAATGACAAAGCCTATACAAGTATACCACCAAAAAGGAGCGAATAGGGGTAGAAGGACCTCCACAAGCAAGAGCTAAGGGAGGGTAGAGGCCCAAAACGGACTCAGAGTGTGGGAGCAGAGGGTGCTCCGCTTTCGGCACTGACGGAGGACTTCCCGGATGATCTGATCTGAAGAGTATTGGTGGCCTTCATATCTCGCCTTGTTGCGATTTTTCCATAACACCCACGTTGCGGCCGCTGCGACGATCTGGTGGCCGTGGGAGGCACATCCCCAGGCGCCCGCCAGATCGTGGAAGTGTCCACCGCCCGGCTCAATGTTGTAGAGCTGATTGAGGGTCCTCCACGAGTTGCCTGGCAGGGTCCCTTGATAAAAGATATGGTCGATGGTCTCCATCTGACGATCCGGGCAGCAATTGCAGGCTGACGCAAGACTAATCTCGATAGTGTTGAGGATGTCATCCGTAGGCAGTCTCTTATTTATGGCTCTCCACATGAGGATAGACTACTTCTTGGGGATACAACTATACCAATAGTGCGCAATAGGGTTGTGCGGCTGGCCAGGCCCCATGATAGCATTCCTTGCGGATCTCACTGAAAATGCCCCTGAAGCATCAAGCGACCATCTCAGCGCATCGTCTTCACTGCCTATGGAAATTTTGAGCTGGCCGATGCTAGTCACCGTTTCATCACCACCCCAATCCTGAATTTTGTCCCAGTGCCAGTCGTTAGTGGAAAAGTTCTACAAGTCTCTGATTCTGCTGTTTCTCGGGGTAACCCGAAGACTAGGGATTAAGCAGTCCCCGGTCCATCGCTCCAGGAATGGGTTCGACTCGCCGGTTCCCAATATGAGTCTCATTGCAGGCTCGACGAGGTTGCGACCAACAAGGATGCGACGCCAGGCCGCCGATGATCTGCTGTTGGATATGGCCAGTGTAGGGTGAGTGTGTCTGAAGTACCTTGCCTTCATAAATCTAGTCCATAAGTTCTTGCTTACGCGGAGTTTCCACCATAATTTCATGGAGAAAGAGTTAACGATGTGGGTGAGTTTGGTAAAACCCAGACCTCCGACCTCGGGGGGTCGAGCCATCGATTCCCAGCTAGCCCAGTGGTGCTTGTCTTGACCATTGCAATGCCTCTAGAAGAAGTTACAGAAGATCTGTTCGATTGAATCAAGAACCTTCTTGGGCGGGGAGCACGCAACCAGGGTGTGGATGCGGATGGATGCTAGCACATGATTGATAAGAATCATCTTGCCACCCGGGGACAGAGTGGCATTATGCTACCCTTCCAGTTTTTTCTGGATTCTTGCTATCAGGTTCTCAAAGATGCGAGTATTAGATTTCCCGTACACCAGGGGCAATCAAGATAGTTGAACGGAGGTTGGGCAACAGAGAAAGATGTTAAATTGGAGAGGTTGGTAGCGTGCTCTCTTCTGATGTTATGGTGGGCATAGATAATGCTCTTGGAGTGATTTACCTTCTGACGCGAACATCTGGAGTACCTCTGCAGGGTTTTGTGGACTACATCCACCGCTCCAACATCCCCAGAGGAGAAAATGAGTAAATCGTCCGCGAATGCCAGGTGGGTGATAGTAGGACAACCACTGGAAGTGTGATAGTGTTGGAAGTTCGGAGTATCGACCATATTGTTAAGGTTTCTACTCAGGGCGTCCGCAGCAATGATAAAGACGGTGGAGGATAGGGGGTCGCCCTGTCTAATGCCCCGACTGGATTTGAAGAATCCACCCGCCTGGCCGTTGATAACCGTGGAGAACCATGAGTTGCTGATGGATCTCCACACGGTGTTGGTCTAGGCTTCCGAGAAACTGAAAGCTCTGAAGACCCAGATCATGAATTGCCAATCCAGTTTGTCGTAGGCTATTTCTATGTCTATCTTAACGGCAATGTTGCTCCCTCTGGCTGGAAACTTCATGCAGGTGATTAACTCTTGGGCCAGCATAATATTGTCCTAGATGTTTCTCCCTTGCACAAAGCCACTTTGTTCCTCAGAGATAATCTTGGGTAAAATCTCCGCCATCCTGGACGCGATAATTTTGGAGATGATTTTGTTGGTGAAGGTGCAAAGACTGATGGGACGATAATCCCGAAAGGACTCCGGGTTATCTTTCTTCAGGATGAGGATGTGGATGAGGTTGGCGCTGGATATGGCTTTGGGGTAAGTGGCACCCTCAAAGAAGGCGATGGCCGCTTCGGTGATGTCTTGCTTGATAATATCCCAGCATTTGCGAAAGAAGATGCCAGTGAACCCGTCCGGGCCGGAGGCACTATGCTCGTTCAAGGCCCACATCGCATCTTTCACCTCCTGGACCGTGGGTGGACATTCCAGCTGGGTGTTATCGTTGTCATTTATGAGTCTGGGGATTTGGTCCAAGAAGGGTCTGTCAATATGGACAGTCTCTTTGGTGAATAATTTGGAATAGAACTCCGCCGCTGCTGCTTGGATTCTTTTCTGGTCGGTAATGTAGTTCCCGTTGTCGTCTGCCCTACGGTGGATGGCTAACTTCTGTCTGCGACCGTTGACGCAGGTATGGAAAATTTTTGAGTTTCTATCCCTTTTGCTGTCCCATTTCAATCTCGCTTTCTGCTTCCAGAAGTCGGTCTCCATTTTAAGACGAAATTTGAGCATGGCCTTGGTGAGGTTCAGGGCAGACCTGGCAGTGACTGAATGCTCCGACGCAAAATGGGTTTCGGGTCGGGTGACATCGTCCTCCGTAACCCGCACGGCTTAGAAAATGTCTCCATAGGCAAGTTTTCTCCAATTGGATAGAGCTTTCCTCGTCGTTCGGAGTCTGTTGCTCACCCGCGATAGGGGGTTGGGGGAGTCTTCCCGGTTCCATGCTTCCGCGACAATGCTCAGAAATTGGGGATGATCAGTCCAGAAATCGAGAAATTGGAAGTTCTTTTTGGGAGGGCTAGCAGAGCGTGGTCGGATTCGGTGGAGTTGAGATGGGATAAATTGGTGGTGATCCCCATGCCGAGCCAGCGATCGTTCGTGAGCGCTCTGTCCAATCGGGAGTATTGTCGACGGTCGCCTTCCTGCATTTTACACCAGGTGAAGGCGTTGCCGGTGAACTGAAGGGTAGTGAGGTGAGCATCGAAGATAAAATTGTTGAAGTCTTGTATGGCCGATATAGGGGGAAGTCGCCCTCCGATTTTCTTTTCTTTGCAGGTGATCGCGTTGAAGTCCCCGATGCATAGCCAAGGGAAGTTAATGTGGTGGAGGTGGATGTTTATGAGGTCATTCCAGAGATGTTTCCGTTCGGCAATATCACAGCTACCGTGAACCGCGAAGAGGATGGTACGCTCAGGAAGCGAGGGGTGTTCCCACCAGCAAGTGAGGGCCTGCTGGAAGTCCTGGATGACTCCGATTTTGACATCCGTCGTGCCGAGGATCCAAATATCGTTTCTGCCGGCTATGGCGGTAGGGAGGCCTAGCTGTAACTGGATAGATTTTAATCTTTTAGGAGGGATTTGGATTCGATGATGATGAGGATGTCGATCTTGTAGATTTTTTACAGTCCAGAAATTCTCCTTAATGTGGGTTTGTTCGCCAGTCCGCGGACGTTCCACGATAGGATGTTCAACATTAATGAAGTTGGGGTGGGGGGTTTTTGTTCCGCCTGGTGGCGGATCTGGTTTGAATGGTTTTGTTATCAACAGTAGCTTCGTTGGCCTTGTCCCCACTTGAGGTGGGCGCTTCTGTCCGTGGCGAGGTGACATTGCCCCCACTCGGTGGTGACGCCTCCGCGTTTGACGTAGATGGAGAGTCTCTTGGGGGTTGTTCTAGTGGGTCCGTGGGGATGCAAACCAGTTCCCCGACGGAGTCCAAGATGGGATCTTCAGAGGGGATGACCAGGGAGTCACTGGCGCTCCTGATCAGCAGCATGGTTTGCTGGAGTGGGTAACCTGCGGCTTGGACCTGAATTCCTCTCCGCACTTGTTCTGGCCCGAGGATTGCAAGGGCTTCTACAACCGGATCTTCAGTGGACCGTTGAAGGTCCACGCAGATGGTGTCGGTGATCTCTTCGTCAACCTCCGTGTTTGGGGGGGTGTGTGTTGTCTCGGTGAGAGCAAGTTCGGCCGGTGGGTCGCTAGACTCACTCGGTTCTACTTCTCCCGATTCTAGGACGTCGAAGGGGTTGGAGAGGATAAGATCTCGGGTGTTGCAGTGGGGCAGAGCTTTGATTAGGGTTTTACAAGGATGCTCGCTTCGGTCGGTCTTGCCTTCACTGGATCCGAATCGAGTGTGCGTGTTTGGGCACGGCAGAATGGGTGACGAGGGTGTCCTTCCTTCGGCTGGCTCAATGTCTCTCCGGGTGGCTTTCTTCTTGAGTTCTGGATGAAGGCGGTGGCAGTGCTTCGTGAGGTGGCCCCTTAAATGGTAATGATTGCAGAACAAACTATGGTTGTCATAAAGGACTTGTTGGGTGTGGGATCGGTTGCCCAGCTCTATGGTGATGAAGTTGGGTGGTTCGACAGTTAGGTCGAGTTCCACACAAATTTTGGTATAGTGGGCCTTGGTTAGGTTGCTGGTCTCTGGGGCCGTAGCCACATACGTGCCGAAGGAGTTGGCGATGCGCCTAAGAGCAACTGGAACAAAGCATATGAGGGGAAGATTGGGCAGGGTCACCCAAGCTGCGACTCTCGCAGAGTCTTCTGTGATGGAAAACCCTTGTGACCATTTGATGATCTTCATCACGTGGGCTCCAATCCTGCATGTGCCTTTGGACCACACCGTCCTGTGGTCTGTGTCAGAGGAAAGATGGAGGAGAATGTGCCTGGGGTTGAGGGGGGCTACCCGGTATTCGGTCGTGAGTTTCCTGCTGGCAATCTCTTCCTGCACCCTGGAGAGTTTGGGGCAACCAGTTGAAAACTTAAGAACAAAGGTGTAGAAAAAAGAGGATGACAGAGAGGTCAATTCCAAGTCGGAGAAGGGGACCATAGGAACAGAGGACTCCTGAGGGAAAATAATGTCCGGAAGGCTGACGTCATGGAGAAAGAGACCCTTCGGGGATGCCAAGTTCGGGCGGAGAGCTGCGGCGAAGGACCGCTGGAAGGGTCCGGACGGGGAGGGGATACTGGTCGCTCCTCCAGCGGGCGGGGATAGCGGCAAGGAGGGGCCGACTCGGGGCAGGGGGAGGGGACAACGGGGCCAGCCAAAAGGGGGCTGCTGGAAGAGGGGGGTGGGGCAGCTCCCCGAGTGTGGGGAAACGTCCCTAGAGGGGTAACCGAAGGCGTAGGAGGAGGGATAAGGGGGCGATAGTGCCGTGGACCGCTCCGGGGGGGGATAAGGGGGCGATAGTGCCGTGGACCGCTCCGGGGGGAGGGGGGGCTCCAGGACCGTCGATGCTCAAGGAGGGAAGGAATCCCGAAGACCCGAGAAGGGGAGCACCGGGGGTAAGGGGACGGACGGCTGCGGCATGGAGGGCGCGGTGGTTAAGGGGGAGGAGCCGGCTGGAAGATAGGCGGAAGAGACGAAGGGGGAAGCTGGAGGGGTGGGGGCCCGAGAGGAGAGAGGGGAGAGGATGGGAGGAGGGCTCCGGGGGCCACAGGCTGGGGAGCGTAAAGCTGCGGGTGGGGGGAAATCCTGGTAGAGTTTGCTGGCAAGGATGGGGAAGGATACGCGGAGTAGCACGTATCCTGTGTAAAGGGCGAAAGGGGGCTAGTACGCGCAGGGAATACGTGGCCTGCGGGAGGGGAATAAGGGGGATAATACGCTCGGAAGGTGTCCACGAGCTTAGCGTAAGGGATGGGGGAGTCAGCTCCAAGGGACGCACAAGCGTGGCCAAGAGGACGGTGGGGCCCAGTGTGGGTTGGCTGTTGAGCGGCGCTAAGCACAGGAAGGGAAAAAGAGGGGTGGCCAAGAGATCGGTAGGGCCCAGCGAGTGTGGGCTGCTGAGCAGCGTAGAGCGCTTGAAGGGAAACGGATGGGAGGGGCCCAGCGAGTGTGGGCTGCTGAGCAGCGTAGAGCGCTGGAAGGGAAGCGGATGGGTGGGACCCATCCAAAAGAGAGGTGATCCAGGCAGCGTACTGTGCTGCATGAAACAAATGGAAAGGTTCTGCCTCGAACGCTGGGCTGCCAGCGCCCAAACCGAGGGACCCGAGGGGGTGGGACCCCACACCTGCACCGCAAGGGGAGTCTGTGCCCGTACCGAGAGACCCAGAGGGGTGGGACCCCACACCTGCACCGCAAGGGGAGTCCCGCCCAGATGGGACAGCAGAAGTGGCGCCAAATTGAAAAACGGAGGTAGCCGAATGCCAGCCACTGGGGGCCGTTGAGTCTCCAGTCTGGACGGCGCCAGCACCATGGAAGAGGGGCCACCAGGATGCCGGCAGCTGGAAGTTGGAACAGCGAGCGGGGGATCGGGGCGCCTGGGGATGAGGGACAAAGAGGGGGGAGGCGAGGAGGGAATAGACGGGGCCGGAGAGGGGGGGAGGAGGAGGGGGGAAGTTGGCCGACCAGAGCCAGCAAGTCGGCCGGCCAAGGAGCCCCCATGGGAGCCGGACGGGGGGAGCGAAGAGGGGACGACGGAGACCCCTCCACGGGGAAGGGGAGCACCAGAGGAGAAGAAGGGCCATACTATCTTATTTATATATATATATATATATATATATATATATATTTTATATATATATATATATATATATATATATATATATATATATATATATATAGGGAGCGGATCAAAATCCCCCCTTAGAAAACCCCCCTCACTCTAATTCGTAATATTAATGTTAATATTAATATTAATGTTAATATTAATGTTAATATTAATATTAATGTTAATGTATATGTATATGTATATATATATATATAGGGGTGTGTGTATGTATATATATATATAGGTGTGTGTGTATGTATATATATATATATATATATATATAAATATATATATATAAATATAAATATATATATATATATATATATATATATATATATATATATATATATATATATATATATATATATATATATATATATCGAGTAGCACCCTTCGATCCGAGGCATATTCTTCTCAACCTATCCTCAGACCTCGACCACAGGACCGTGTGGTCCAAAGGCTCTTGCAGGGTCGACTCCCACCAGATGAAGATCATTAAGTGGTCGACTAGCTTCAACACCAAAGAAGACTCTCCGAAAGTCGCCGCTTGGGTTACCCTTGTTTGCCATTGATTATAAAAGAACAGAACAATTATCGGAGGACTGAACTTAGACTCACAATACAAACTCACTCGTACAAAGAAAGCCTAGGGACGAAAACCTAGGTACAGCAGACTAAGTACGATTGTTTATTTTTGATTCTAGGGGGTGACGATAGAGGCTCGGGAAAGCGACGGCCGCTCTGCCTTACTCCTTGGACGATCAGTATGCAGCCTTGACTCGGGGAAGATCTGTTCGACGTTGATGAAGAAATGCTCTTCTTGCTCTCCTCGGATTGCTCTCCTGGCTTCTCTCTCTCTGTGATTATCAAGAAGAAAGGGGGAGCTCTCTCTGTGTAGATCTCTCTCTTCTTATTTTTTTATTCTTTTGTTGCCGACCTCTCCTCTCTTTTTTTACAAGGGAATGATGCTGGCTATTTATAAGAGTGGGGAGGTGATCGTTAGGGTTTGCTAATGATTATCTCTTTGGAATGTCGGCGCTCTTTATTCTATCTGAACCCTTGATCCTGATTATAGTGAATCTCGGCCATTAATGCGGATAGCATCGTATCTCATGAGCAATTAATACTAGCTGCTTTAAATCCTCGTGATTGATTATGCCAATATCTGATTGCTCGCCACGTGTCCCATTAGCTTGATGATAAATGATATGCCCTGATCTCAGTAATTATGACGATGATGTCAAATATATTTGTTGAGATTCGGTTAAATCTCTTATTGATCCCATGCCACGTATCTTAATTGTGAGTCCTGTCAGAGCTGCATAGGATTAACGATCCTCAAACCGCAGAGAGATACTCTTTGTAAGCCGCATAGGACGATGCTTCATCGAGCCGCATATACGTAATCTTTGTGAGCCGCATGAGCTGGCGTTGTATTGGGCTGCAGGGAATGTGTTCCCAGGGAGCCGCATGAGCTAGCGTTGTATCGAACCGCATGGAACGGGTTCTCAGGGAGCCGCATATGACTGATTGCCACGTGGCAATCTGGGACTTCTGACGGATTTGGTCAGAGATTTTCTTCTTTTCCCGAGGAGTCAGTCATTATGGCAAGGCCATTATGAAACTTTATGTCAGGGCCTGCCACAGTGAATCGTGCTAGAGCAATAAATGAGGCCACTCCTCAAACGACCAGCTGTAGGGAAGGATCACACATGGCGTCCATCGAGCCGCATATGCCTTGCTGAACCGCATACGCTCCCGAGCCGCATACGATTGAGAGTCTTCTTTGAACCGCATAGGGCCGCTCCTGTGTGGGCCGCATAAGCTTCTTACTCAGAGCCGCATGGATCATTATTCTAATATTTTCCATGCTTCTACAGGACCCCCTTCAAAGTTTTCAATTTGTAAAAATTGGAATACTTTGAACAAGAAGCATGGCCCCGTTCATGCCGCATAGGATTTTTCTGTCTGCCTGAGCTTCCTAGCCGCATAAGTGCCTTAGCCGCATAAATTCATCTGGCCGCATAAACTTATTGCCATGTGTCCTGATCACGTGTGAAAATCTTCATTAAGTGCCTTTGATTTGATTTAACGCCGCCTTTTAGGGAAGGATCCCAAGAGTCGATTTTGCCTTGACCGAAGCGTTTTACCTTTATTCTTTGGGGGCGGCACGTAATCCGAGGCATACTCTGAGACGTCCGTTCGTTTCGTGGGTCTCTTTTGCCTATAAATAGGAGTCTTCTAGTCTCTTGGGGCTTTTCTTTACCTTCTCTCTTTGCTCTGAATCTCTATTTGCCGTCTTTGCTCTTCGTCTTCTTCCTTTAGTAACCGACAATGGCTCCCAAGAAAGCTGCAGCATCGAAGGCCGCCTCATCTTCTGCGGCAGCGAAGGGCAAGAAAGTCGCGTCTTCATCGACTGCGGCGGCGAACATGGCGGCTCCTCCGTTGACTGACGTACCCGCTTTTTACCCCGACGTCCACCCGCCTATCGCTGGTAAGGGTCCCTTAATATGAACTGCCATGGCTACGCCGCATATTTTATGCGCGAGCCTATATTCCAAAGCACACTGTGTGTCCGACTCATGCTTGGGCCGCATGGGGTATGACCCAGGTTTGAGCCGCATGAAAGTGGTTGCGTAACTACTTCTTTAACAGGGCTGCATAAGCTCATCCTCGCTGGACTGCATAAGCTCATCCTTGCAGGGCTGCATAAACGTTTTCGAGCCGAACATACTCCTTTCGACCGCATAAGTTCCTCCGTACTAAGTCGCATGAGTTCCCTTCGAACGGAACCGCATGAGTTTATTCGTACTGGACCGCATGGGCTCTTTCAAACTGAGCCGCATAGGCTCATTTGAACTGACCTGTATAAACCGAGCTGCACCTATGCTGAGCCGCATAAGCATCATGTGTTTTTGCGTTTCAGCTATCATTTTGACCTTGTTTCTTTTGCCTTTCTTCAGTGACTCTGCCCGTGAATCCTGCTGGGGAACTTATGGTAGGCTCGCGTCAGTTTGCCTCGGGCATTCATCGGGATGACTTAGTTCGTCAAGTGTCCGAACAGCTACTTGTTGATGAACCTTTGGAGCGACTAAATGCTATCAGGGTTCAATCCTTTCAGTTCCTTGTTGATATGATAAGCTCTGGGCAGTCTGACGGGAAGTATCTGAAACCGGTCTTCCTCTTTGGGGATGCGTTGGTTGTAGAAAACTCCCGAGTGTTGGATGTTTCGGAGAGTTGGGATTTTGACCTGGACGGGATGCCGATTCATATCCCTATTATGAAGCGCCATTTCCCTTTTGAGTGGTTCAATATGATCGTTATGGATAGGCAGATGTCGGACACCCTCACTCCAACCAGACCGGGGATGTTTGTTGGTAATATCCGTTATAACAGAGCCACTGGGTCAGTGCGCAGTCAAAGATCCGGCCAGTCGGTCCGTGATGGGGTTAGTTCCAGGTACCTTCATCAACACCCCTGGTCCTAACTTTTCATTCTTCCAGGCTGATACCTTCCTGAGTCAGCTTGCTCGCAAAGGGTCCTATCCTATTGGTAGGTTGGTCCTGCCGAGCTGGTTACACCCCTATTCCTCCGTGGGCTAATCTGTCCTCATGGATCCTACGAAAGTATGAAGAGTTTTTACAGGGAGTCAACCTTTATGAAGCTATACGGGGTACCAGCCACGGGTTGCCCGTTAATAAGCTACTGTTCATGGCCCTTTTGGAGATGTACAATCATCGAACGGGGACCTTTTTTACCCCTGTTGGAGAATTAGGGCTCGCTCTTCACGAGATGTATGCTGTCTCCAAGCTCCCCTGGGGGGATGAACCCTTCGAAGTTTATACGCCGACGAATGAGGAGCTCCAAGATTTGGATCAGCGATTCCCCGGTTTCGTCACTGTGTATCAAGAATTATTATGCCATCATAGCACCTGTCACCGGACGACTATCCAGAAAAATGACAGCTCGGAGGGGGACTCTCCCCATACTAAATCTTGGGTTGCATACCTTTTCAAATTTAGCGCGGCTGGCCGGGTTACTTTCCGAGATCGTTTAACTCCTAAAGAAGTAGAGGTCTTGATATCGACTGCCAGGAGGTCGAAGTCTCAAAGTGACAGGTTTGGGAGCCAGATTGACTCCTTTAGCTACTTTCGTTATGGTACTCGGCGGTTGTCAGAGAAGGCACTCTTGGCCGGATTTCTAATGGTGTGGCTGCAGCAACTGCGTGGTCTCAGGAGGGGCAGGCTCTATTGAGAGGATCAGTCGCCACTTCATTCTTCCTGCCATGAAGTTGGCCTTTAGGGTCAGGCTGGCCCTCCTTCCTGCCATGGTGTACAGTATTCAACATGGTCTTCGTGCCTTCTCGTCCAAGGTCATTGCTCGTGACGTGGCAATGGATTTTGAACGTATAGAATTGCCTTACCATTACTTGCTGGGATGGCTATTGCTGCATTATCAATCCTTGATGAGACCCGGGATGGGAGATGGCATTACAGGTGATGACGTATTTCTTTTCAAGTATCACCACCAGCCTTGGGAATGTAGTACCATGCCAGGCGTGTCGGAGGATGCTGGCGAGGGTGGATGGGTACAATTTCTTCGTATCCGTTCCTCGTTTCACTGATCAAGAGGTGAGGAGTGTTCATGTTGATGGGGTCGGACCTCCTCATTTCTTGCCTGAAAAGATACGCTTCTGGCTGCACAACATTCGCCCGACGCATCTAGTTTACCAGAATCGCAACACTGTGTATTTGGAGCCCTACTTGCCTAGTAGGTTTGCCCGTCAATTTGGGTATAGTCAGCTATTCCTCGGGCGCCCCAGTTCTCACCTGGGATTTAAAGGCAACATTCTTGATGGTATCAGAGCATGGAGCTACTATGACACATGTCATACTCGGACTAGCTTCTTGGTCCCTGCCTGCAAATGTGATGGATGAAATCCTGCATATGGCAGCCCTGTATCATGTCACGGCAAATCCTCCTCCCCTCGATTTTGACTTGAGGACTAGCTTCATTGTGGGCACTCGCCTAGCGGAGAAGGCTATGACGTCGAGAGCAAAGAAGAAAGGGACGAATAGGGTTCCTTCGCCCGATTCCGAATCCTTCGACACAATTGAGGAAGATAATGAGCGGGACGGCGAAGACTCCTTTTCTTCGGGTGATGGGATAATGGCGGGTCAGCCTCCCGTTATGGCGGCTGAGATGGCGACGGAACAACCGTCGGCCGTATTTGACGAAGCAGTGGGCCCGTTACCGTCTGCGTCAGAGGAGGTACGGGTAGATCTATCGTCCGCCATGTCTGGTCCTTCGTGTAAGCGAGACAGGCATGAGGCTACCGGCAGGAGGGATAACTTTTTCTGTAAAGAGAGCGGCTGTCGGTCCCCGTAGGCTGCTTATTACGGAGAAGGGTGAGGGTGTAGACGACGTTCCGGAGGTAAGTCCAAGTCGGAGTTATATCTTTGTTGTAGCTTTCTTTCCTTTCGGGGATATGACTTGATCATTTTTCTTTGTAGGCGTCTGACGAACCAGGCTCTCCTGAACCATCTACTGCCTCAGTAGTTGATCCGGCCCTTGCCGCTTTGATTAGCGACATGTGTGCCACGGTCCTCTCTGTGGGGGCTCTCTCAGCGGCGGCTAAGGACTCCTAAGCTGCTGAGGCCCCAGCCCGGGGTGACGAAAGTTTCCTTGGGCCCGTCTCCGAGATTTCTGAACTTCAGCGAGATGACGCCATCCTCGGTACATCCCCTCCCGAGGATGCAAGGGCGGATGAGTCTTTTATTCCTGACTCGGAGGCTGTTGGTGAAGAGGTTGTGATGGCTGTAGGCGAACCTCAGCCTCCACATTCCTCTACTGGTAAGCTGAGCCACATATTGACCACGGAGGGGGCTTATTTGCTCTATCAGCATATCCTTCGAGTCAAGTCGATTCATGGTTGCCGTGGCCGTGCAGGTCCTGACCCTTTATCTCCTGCCGCTGATGTTCTTGGGGAAGGCCTGGTCTACCGGGATCAGGAGGAAAGGAGCATTTCCTTCCCTTCGTCATCGCATGTTGAGGGACATCCTGCCAGCTCTGGACAGATGCGAATGGAGTTGGTGCTGGCCCCAGCCTCGTCTTCGGCTGCTTATACGGCTCCGGAGATTGACTTCTCGACCCTGCCGAGCATCCAAATTCTGCGGGCCGCTGAAGAGGAATTGACCGATGTTCAAGCGTCCTTCCGTGCGGAGTTGGTTTCTCTTGTGGCAGGAGCGACAGATTCCGTCGCATCTTCTTCCGTGCTACCAGCCACACTCCCGTTGATACCGATTTCCTCGGAGGCTCTGAACGAGGTGACGCAGGATGTGGTCGACAGCTTCTATCGCCACTTAGGGAGGGATGTAAATGCTGCCGTGGAACGGGGGGTCCCTTTTTCTCTGTCTCTACGGGGAGCTTGGGGCCAAATTGACAGTCTGAAGGGTCTCCCTGGACAGGCTGGGGTTAGCAGCGCTCCTGGAGCCTAAGTTGACAAAGGCTGATCAGCTTGTGACCCAACTGCTGGCAGTACGGCAGGCTGGCTTGCCCGCCGCGACTGAACGGGAGCAGAGCTTCCTGGTCGCTGCTAGGGACAGGATTAAGCTCGCTCGAGAAACTGCCGGACCGGCTGTGCAGGAGGACCTTGACAAGTTCTCCGTCTCTTATGACCGACTGGGTCGTCGGAGTCAGGCTTGTAGAACCCGGGAAGAATCTGCCTCTCGTGGAGTAGCTGATACGAAGGAGCGGATTCTCGCACTCCAGAAGGAGTTGGCCTTCTTAGAGTCAGAGCGGGAGGCTGCTCGTGCAGAACAAGAGTTGATTGCTCGAGAGGCCGAGAGGATTTCCCGATCCTCTGTCAACCTGGAGCGGGCCTTCAAGAAGTTTGAGGACAACTGGCGAGCCCATGCTCATCTGGAGGATGCGGCGGTGTTGAATCAGGAAGCGGAGCGCCGAGCCAGACAGAAGCTTGAGCGGTCGGTTGCCTTGATAAAGGACCGTCTTACGGCGTTATGTATTCCAGAGCAGTGATCGACTTTCTGTCTTCTTCTTCTTCTTCTCTCTTTCTCTTTTTTTTTCTTTTTAATTTTTGCAAGGGGGTGTGATCCCTGCTGATGTAGCCCTTTGATTTTTGAATAAATGAGCATGTTTCAACTCATCTTTTCTTTCTTGCACTTGGGTGTTTATGGAATTTAGACTTGCTGGGGGATTTATTTGTGGACCTGTTATCCTAGGCGTACCTTGGTTTTAGGTACGGATAACAGTTTAGATAGGATGTCCGGGACAGCCACGGCAAAATGGTCATGGATGTTCTCGGTACTGGGGGAAGGAATGTCGTAGAGCAGCTGGGCTCCCGGGGCATGGTAAGATGGTAGATTTATGCTAAGAAGCTTAGCGAATGAATATTTGTGGACCTATTACCCTTGGCGTACCCTAGTTCAGGATACGGATAATGGGGTGAAAGGGAACCGATCAGATTTGCTCAGAGGTTATGATGACATGGCAAACATGAAGGTTTTATCGTGAAATCTTCCTGCTCAGCGGTAATGAGAACATGGCAGGAGAGACTTTACGGAAGCTATTTGTGGTCAACAGAGGACATTTGTGGTCAACAGAGGACATTTGTGGTCAACAGAGGACATTTGTGGTCAACAGGGGACATTTGTGGACCTATTATCCTTGTCGTACTCCGGTTGTGGGTACAGATAATAGGTTAAAAGAGGACCGACATACTTGCTCAGAGGTAATGTGGACATGGCAAATATGACGATTTCTTCGACGGAGCCTTCCCACTCAGAGGTAGTGAGGACATGGCAGGAGTGGGCTCAATGAAGATTGGTACATAGAACGACTCAGAGGTAGGAGAACGTAGAAGTTCTATGCGAGGAGGCGGTTTGTTTTTGGTGGAAGTGAAGACGACTCAGAGGTAATGAGGACATGGTCGTTTCGGAAATTGGTGGATCGACTACCCTTTTTGTGCACTGGGAGTACGGGTAGTGAATCCTGAGGGAGGATCTCTGCCAGGAAGAAAGTTCAGAGGTATAATCATACTTGACTTACTATCTGAAAGAGTGACCGGAATGTAAGTTCAGAGGCACCAGCTGGTACATAACTTGGTAATTTAGACTATTGAGGGAGTGGGAGTTCAGCGGCACCAGCGGGTGCATGGCTCGATAATCTGAAATAGGGTGGATGAGAGTTCAGTGGTACTAAAGGGGTACATGACTCGATAATCTGGAGAATGATGGATGAGAGTTCAGTGGTACTAAAGGGGTACATGACTCGATAATCTGGAGAATGATGTTCAAATATAGTATTTCTTCAGGAACTTGCCGTTGACGGGCAACATGAGCAAATCTCCGTTCTGCTTAGCGAGGCGGTAGGTGCCGTTAGAGAACACGGTCTCGATGACAAATGGACCTTTCCATTTTGGCTGGAACTTACCGGTGGTCTTGTGAGTCATGACCATCGGCCTCCGGACTGCCAGAACAAGATCACCCACTTGGAATGTTCTGATTTTAACTTTTTTGTTGAAGGCTCCTGAGATGCGTGCTTGGTATAGCTCGATCCTTTGCTGAGCTAGGAGGCGCTTTTCATCTAAAGCCTCCAACTCTTGTAGTCGTCGTTGGTAGTTATCATCCGTGGTCAATTGATAAGTGAGGGCGACGCGGAGTGAGGGGATCTGAGTCTCCAAAGGGAGGACTGCCTCGCTCCCGTACACCAGAGAGAATGGTGTATTCCCGGTGGCTGTTCGAACCGTGGTACGATAAGCCCATAAGCACTCGCCGAGCTTCTCGTTCCAGTCGCGTTTGTTGGAGGAGACGAACTTCTTGAGGAGCTTGATGATTATTTTGTTGAATGCCTCTGCCAACCCGTTTGCTGCCGGGTTGTATAGTGTCGAAGCGACATTCTGAATGCGGTGCTTATCGCAGAATCGGTAGAATGCATGGCTTATAAACTGTGGACCATTATCATGGATGATCCTTCGGGGCAGTCCAAAGCGGTAAATGACGTGGTGCTTGAGGAAGCTGATTACGTTCGAAGTCTTGACTTCGGCGAGTGGGACAGCTTCTGCCCACTTTGAGAAGTAATCAGTGATCGCCAGTATGAAGCGATGTCCTCGGGAGGAAGGTAGGGTGATTGGACCAATGATATCCATTCCCCATGCTTCGAATGGCCAGGACGCCACTATCGGATGTAGGAATTCGGATGGTTGGTGAATGAAGTCTGCATGGACTTGGCAGGCCTTGCATTTTCTGGCATAATCTATCGCATCTGCCACCATCGTGGGCCAGTAGTAGCCCATCCGGCGAAGGCGGTCCTGTAGCTTAGGGCCGGGTTGATGGGCCCCACAGACACCGTCGTGAGCTTCTCGTACAGCTTCTGTAGTTTCCGCGTTCGACAAGCACCGGAGCAATAATCCGTCGTAGGAGCGGCGATACAACATTTTCGTCTCTGTATCGTAGAAGAATCTGAGAGAACGCCGTCTGATAGAGGTAGCTTCCTTTGGATTTTCTGGGAGGATGTCGTATACGACGAAGTCGATGAACGGCTGTCTCCAGTCCGGTGTGTTGTCGACCGTCTGGGCGGAATAACTTGCCATGGCTTGAACATTGTTCTTGGGATAGACCAATTCGTGACCTATTACGTCAACCGAATGATGAGCTTGGTTCGACACTGCTAAGGAAGCGGCAAGGCCTGCTAGGGCATCGGCCTCGATATTTTGGAGTCTGGGGACGTGCTCGATGAAAAATCCCTCGAATGATGAGATAATGCTGTCGTAATTTGATGGTAGGGGATCATGTCTTCATGGCGAACCTCGTATGAGCCCCTGATCTGATTGACGATTAGTTGGGAGTCGCCGTATGCTTCAAGGTATTCTACCCCCAGCTCTTTTGCAAGTTGGAGGCCAATGACCAGAGCGTTATATTCGGCCACATTGTTGGAGCAGGGTTCCGTGAGGGATTAGGCGCGATTAATCACCAGCCCAGTAGGGGAAATTAATACCACTCCGACCCCGACGACGATGTTTCCCTTGGGTCCGGTCCTTGAGGCGCCATCGAAGAACATTCGCTATATGTTATCGTGGGTGGCTGTATTCGAATCGGCGACCTCGTCTGGGATCTCTTCATAGATTCTGGATGACTCCGATCCTGGGTGGGCTGCCAAAAAGTCTGCTAGGGCTTGACCCTTAACAGCCTTTTGCGGGACGAAGATCATATGATAGGGGGACAGCAATATTGCCCATATGGCGAGGCGAGAGCTGAGGGCCCCTGGTTTAGTCATGAGGACTCTGAGGAGATTGACTCGCGAGATCACATGTATGGTTTGTCCTGTGACATAGTGCCGCATCTTTTGAATAGCGAATACCAGGGCGAGACGCTCCTTCTCTACGGCGGTGTATCGATGTTCTGGCCCGATCATCATTCGGTTGAGATAATATATGGCCTGCTCGTGGCCTGCATCGTTATTTTGTGCTAGCAGGGCACCAAGGGAGTGTTCCATTGCTCGTACGTAGAGCAGGAATGGTTTTCCGGGGACCGGGGCCACCAGGACTGGGGGATTCGATAAATATTCTTTGATGTCGTCGAAAGCACGCTGGCATTCCTCGTCCCATACGAATGAGACTCCCTTCTTCATGAGGTGTGTGAACGGTCGGCATCGCCCGGAGAGGTTGGAAATAAACCTCCTGATGTAAGCTAGCCTCCCTTGGAGGCCTCTGAGTTCGCGAAGATTTTTCGGGGGACCCATCTCCATGATTGCCTTCGTCTTCTCAGGGTCTACATGGATGCCCCGTGCCGTGATGATGAAGCCTAAGAATTTCCCGCTGGATACGTCCAAGAATGATTTCGTAGGGTTCATCTTCAGGTTGTGGGCTCGCATCAGGTCGAATACCGTTCTCAGGTCTTGCAGATGATCTTCCTTATGGCGACTCTTGACGGCGATGTCGTCGACATAGCATTCTACTGTTTTGCGTAAATATTCTCAAAAAATGATACTCATGGCCCGCTGATATGTAGTGCCAGCATTCTTCAGACCAAATGGTATGACTGTGTAGCAGTATGTACCAATCGGCGTTCGGAATGATGTGTGCTTTTCGTCGTCGGGAAGACATCTTGATTTGATTATACCCCGAGAATCCATCCATGAATGACATACGTTCAAAGCCGCATGTATTGTCGATCATGATGTCTGTGATGGAGAGGGAAAACTCGTCCTTCGGACATGCCTCATTCAGATTACGGAAGTCGATGCAGATTCGGATCTTCCCATTTTTCTTAAGGACTGGCACTATGTTGGCGACCCAGTCAGGATGTTGCTCTTCACGAATGAAGTCGCTGGCTATTAGCTTGTTGACTTCGGCTTCAATTGCGTCCATGACGCCTGGGCGGAAGCGTCGTTGTTGCTGCTTGACTGGCTTTGCATCTGACCGTATGTTGAGTTTGTGAAGAGCGATATCGGGGTCTAGCCCCGGCATGTCTTCATAGCTCCATGCGAACACATTAATGTATTCTCTGACAAGTACTAACAGCGATTCTCGTTCTTCATCAGTTAGGCTTTTACTGATAAAGATCGGTTTTGGAGAAGATTCGCTGCCGAGATCCACTTGTATGACCTCATCTTTGATAGAAGGTTCTCTCAGTTCGAACCGCTTTTCCCATTGTGCGTCTAATTGCTGGGCCCATGGCTCTAGCTCAAGGATTTTGGGGATGTCTTCGTCTTCTTCGTAAGCGTCGGTGAATGCCATGTTGACTGATATGACTTGTCTGAACACATCTCCGATGCTGGTATCTGAGTCAGAAGTCGGTGATCCGGTTGAATGTGACTACCATTCGCATTCTTCATCTGAGCTTTCAGGGGTCGTAGTAGGCGTTACATACCCTAAACTGCATCGGGTTTTGTTATAGTAGTTTTGTGGTTTGCCTGCCGGGGCTGGCGACTTCAACGGTAATCGTCGTCCAGTTCCGTAGTTCAGTCCTGGTGTTGTCTCTAGATCATACCCCTGTTTCTGCATGAGATATTTGGATTGAGGGCTATAGAGATACAGAGGCAGTCTTCCAGCATCTGACCCGAGGTCGACTTCTTCCATAGCGAGGGGATGTGGGTTGTTCGTCCGGCCGAAGATGATCGGGTGGTCCCCTCCCTCGATTATTCGGTAAGTGTCTTCTACTGGAGTAAGTCGGATGGCGGTGTACACGTTTGTCACCTATGTATGTAGGTGAGTGCCTATACCGTGTTCCATAGCATACATTGTACATAGCTTATTGAGCTCGGTGTAGTTCAAAGATAACCCTTTATTGATGAAGTAAGGTATCTTTTCTAGAGGGATTACATCATCTGCGGAGGGAACATCAGTGTGGATAGCCACATACTTGGCTAGCTCTGGTTCCTCTTCAGCTACCCCCTGTGTGAATGAAGATTGAGAGGACGTCCTGGTCAGCTTGATCTTCAGAGGTTCAACTGACGGAGCAGAGCATGGGGTTGTCGGTAGACTAGCAACCCCCAGTCTGGTAATCGATGTGGAGCGAGGAGTGGCTGGTTCGCTAGAAGTTTCAGACCTTGTATCGGGATGATGACCTTTCTTGGGAAGGCGTATTGTCAGTGGCCTATCGGAGGGATTGAGTTTCTCCGTTTGGGGTTGAGCGACTCTTGGCAGTCTGATGGTAAGTGGCCTCGTTGTGGGTCTCGGCACCTGGACGGACCTTGGCAGCCGGATTCTTATTTGTTCTTCTTGTGCGGAGAGACTGATTGCGTCCTTACGCAGAGTGGCCGTAAGTGGTACGGAATTGCCCGGTTTACGAGCCTGAAGGTAGATCGTTAGAGGTTCTTCTGATCCTGTAGCCGTCTTGTTGTGAGCTTGCACATCTTCTTCGACCAGATGCTTCTTTAATTTTTCATACAAACAGTAGTCTGAGTAATAAGATTCGACCCCCTTGAAGGGGTCGATATCGGCAAACTCTGTCCTCACGAAGCCGTGCTTATCGACAAATTTGAAGCACTGGTGTAGCGTGGAAGGCACGATCATGTAATCGTGTATCCAAGGCCGCCCCAGAAGGATATTGTAAGAAGTGTCGGCATCTATGACATAACAGGTGACTTCTGATTGGAGATCGCCGATCTGACACTTCAAACGGATCTTCCCTATTGGGTAGCTCCTACCCGAATTGAAACCGCTAATGGCGGTGCTTGTAGGTGTCAGGCGATGCATCGGAATACGAAGATGATGTAGCAGACCCTTCGGAATGATGCTTATAGAGGACCCAGGATCAATGTGCATTCGGTCCACCTTTACGTCGCCGATGTATCCAGTGTAGTATAGCGGGCGATCATGCAGGTTAGTTTTGATGAGCATATCTTGCGGAGAGAAGATGATATTGGGCATTGCTCCCGTACACGCACTATCTTGGAGCTCTGCAGGTTGGTTATCTCCCGTGAGGTTGACCTGAGCCAAGTATGCGTCGGTATTTTGGAGCGCCTCACTTAAAGCCGTGCGGACATCCTTTGAGAGCCTGAGGAGTTCATATAAAGACAATTTGGCCGGGGTATTAGCTAATTGCGCTAAGATGTCAAAGTTGTAGGGCCTCTCCAGCCCCTGAGGTGTCTCCTTCCGGAGGGACTTGTCGAAGCGAGTCTCCTTCGGCCTAGGCTTGTCGGTCGTCGAAGGCTGAGCCGGTCCCGGAGCATCATTGGTAGTGGGCGGATGATCATCAGTCGCATTTTCGGTCACCGGTTGGACTTGTGATCCAGATTGAGTAGTGACGGCCGAGACTTCCTCTTCTTCCGCCGAGGCAGTGCGGCAGGATCTGACTTTTTCACTTTTCCTTTTAGAAGGTGGAGAGGGCTGAGTTACCTCGTAGACTAGGTTCGGATGGACCCACATGATTTCTCCTCGTGATGTGGTGAGGGGTACTAGACCAGCGGCTTGATCGCGAGCAGGCGACAGATTAGCAATCTCCATTGTTGCTAGAGGGATGGGTATAATCCCGTCATGAGTCTCTGTTGGAGGAAAGCTGCCGAATTGTACGGACACCATGTTGGCTGCCACGGTTACCTCTTCGAAATCGATGGCCAGGGCGTTCGAATCGATGAGGTTTTGGATATACCGTTTCAGTTGGTAGCAGTCGTGTGTAGCATGGTGGACGTAGCGATGGTAATGGCAGAACTTTGGGTTCTCCAGATCAGCCGGCCGAGGCTTCCCGTCTTGGTGGAGGAAGCTGAATCCTATCTCCTTGTATAAGCATGTCCAAGATAGGCTTGACGTGACTGTCTTCAAAGGAATAAGTGATTTGAGGCAATTGTTTGTCTGCTGGCTGTGGCTCGGGCTTCTGGGCTGTATCGGTCACCATAGCCTGCTTGTCTTTGTTGTCCCGGTTGTTGGAGGGGCTACCCCCATTGTCGTTGCTGGTGTTGGGACGCTTGCTCTTGTTCTCTCCCTCCGAGATATGCAACCCCAGTTGGCGAGCCTTCTTCAATCGTTCTTCAGCACTTGTAGCACTGATGATAAAAGCCTTCCAGTCCTTGATCTGACTTTCGCCCATCCAGAGACTAATTGTTGGAAGTAGTCTCTTTTGGCAAATTTCAATCAAAGAAGAGTCCGGGTTGCCAGATGGTAACTTCATTGCGGTTTGACGAAATCGTTCAATGTAATTTCTCGTCAGTTCTTTCTCTCCTTGAACGACATCCATGAGGGTAGACATCGTAACGTCCTGCCCTACCTCATAGAACCTCTCCAAGAACAAGCGTTTGAAGCCAGCGAAGGAGTGGATGCAATTGTCTGGCAGATTGCGGTACCAATCGAAGGCGACTCCTTCCAATGCCCCAATGAATAACCGCGTGAGGATAGCGTCATCATGGGGCAGATGGTCGGTAGTGACCTCAAAGTAAGTGATGTATCGACTTGCTGAAGTCTTGCCATCATATGGGTTGATATTGAACGGCTTATATCTTGGCAGAAAGGGAACATCCCTCCATTCAGCAGGATATGGTTGCCGTATTCTGAGGTCTTGAGAGTTTTCTCGGACGTGGAACATTGCTCGGAGCTCCTGAACCTCTCTTCTTACTTTTCGGGCCTCATCTGTCGCGGTAGGGGCCGTTATCTCGGGAGGATTATTGCCCTGGTTTGGTGCCGCTGAATTTGAATCTACGTTGATTGCGGGACCCGTGCTCGTCTGGCCAGGTGTCACTCCCTGCAAAGTAGGAAGTGCCGCTTTGATCTCGTCTACAGACTTGACCAAGGCATGCAATATGGCCTCCAAAGTGTCGATGCGCTGGCGATCGCTGGAACTGCCTTGATTGCTGTCTGTCATGAATACCGTCTTCACATGAGGAGTGACGAAGGGAGTGGTGGAGGATGTACCCTCCGAGTCGTACCCATGCGTCGAGAAATCATCTGGATATGTGGGGATGTTCTTTTCAGGTTCGGACTCGGAAGGAACACTACCCCCAGCTTCGGAGCTTGCTTCGTCTAGAGAATCATGGATGTCCTGGGGGACATCAGCATCTGTTGTACCCGATGGGAGGGTTGTTTCTCGGGGTTCGTCTCCTTGAAACATTAGATTATTGTGGACGTTCGGAGGAGTACTACCCCCAGCTCCTACGACCCCCAGGGTCGGGGACGATGAGCCTCCTGTTGCAGCAGATTTTGTCTTCGAACGGGTGTGTTGGTATATTCCGGTGGAGGGTAACCGTTTAGCCGACAACTTCTTAGCTGTAGTGGCTGATATCTTTGGACTGGAGATGCTTGTATTCTTCCCTCTCCCCTCGACGGGGACCTTCTGAGCGGAATTGCAGGAGACAATAGGAGGTGCCTCATCTTTTGAGTTCGGGTACTGTAGTCTGTGGAAGACGGACGGACGATCTTCCGTCACTGCCGCGTTGTTGCAGCAGCAGTTGACGATGATCTTGGTGCAGTGACGTCCATGTGAGGATTCTTTGTACGCTGAGGCCCCTTCTCTTTCCTTGCGCTTGTGGAGGATCGCCTCACGCAGGTCAGAGGGACCACTCTGTCCGTTCGCCGCCGGGGATTGGAACTTGAGCGGTTCTGTACAACTTCCCATCAGAGGCCCGTGTGATAATCAGCGGGACGCCCTGATAGTCAGAGGTTGGGGCAGCTGTCTGGGCTTGATGAGCCCGCGCTGCCCTAGACTTCTTCTTTCTAGCACTTGTGGGTGCATAATAGGAAGAGTCCAAGTTGAACATCACAGAGTCTGGCTTATCATCCAGAGAGTCATCAGGGTTCGGACCGTACGAGAGACGGTCGAAAACTGATCGAGAGGAGCATGGAGCAGATGCTATACGGCTGGGAGCGAAAACCGTGCAGGCTGTCTGCATGTGGTTGTCTCCTGTCGTCGGACGAGTTCTTATGCGGCTAGGGGTCACGACCGTACAGGCTGGTCGCATGCGGTTGGCATCTGTGGTCGCATGGGTTTTCTGCAAACGATTGACTTTACTGGCCGCATGAGTCTCATCCATGCTGTCGGAAACTGTAGTCGCATAAGTTATGCGGCTGACAAAAGTAGCCGCATGAGTTTTCTTCATACGGTTGGCGGATGTAGCCGCATGGGCTTTCTCCTTGCGGCTGATACTCTTTTACGGTTCGGTCCGCGTAGAGTCCCTCTTTGTCCCTGCAAGTCCAGCATCATAATATTTTCTTCTGCCGGACTTAGGGACAGCAGAGTTATCTACGATCTGAAGTGGGACCGCAGGAGAATCCTTCTCGCCGTCTTGAGCAGCAGAGGGCATCCTATCGAGGGCCTGAGGAGGAGCAAATGACTTCGGTCTCCATTCTTTGCGAGCCTTCGTGGTGCGGGCGCGCTTCTGGGCCGGGCCAGCGCTGCCTTCAGAGAGCATCTCTTCGAACGCCTGTTGGTCGAAGCGGACGACCATCTTCTTTTGTGTGGAGCCAAGTTTGGCTGCATCTGATTGCGTCACCAACTCCTCAGCCGTGGAGAAGTTAGTCCCCAGCAGAGTCGCCATCGTGTTTGCCATTGATTGTAAAAGAACAGAACAATTATCGGAGGACTGAACTTAGACTCACAATACAAACTCGCTCGTACAAAGAAGGCCTAGGAACGAAAACCTAGTTACAGCAGACTACGTACGATTGTTTATTTTTGATTCTGGGGGGGTGACGATAGAGGCTCGGGAAAGCGGACGGCCGCTCTGCCTTACTCCTTGGACGATCAGTATGCAGCCTTGACTCGGGGAAGATCTGTTCGACGTTGATGAAGAAATGCTCTTCTTGCTCTCCTCGGATTGCTCTCCTGGCTTCTCTCTCTCTGTGATTATCAAGAAAAAGGGGGAGCTCTCTCTGTGTAGATCTCTCTCTTCTTATTTTTTTATTCTTTTGTTGCCGACCTCTCCTCTCTTTTTTTACAAGGGAATGATGCTGGCTATT
The DNA here is from genome assembly GCA_029216955.1 of Iris pallida. NCBI lineage: Eukaryota > Viridiplantae > Streptophyta > Magnoliopsida > Asparagales > Iridaceae > Iris > Iris pallida. Next base: position 29,492,255 of record JANAVB010004800.1, on the reverse strand, counting down.
TATAAGAGTGGGGGGGTGATCATTAGGGTTTGCTAATGATTATCTGTTTGGAATGTCGGCGCTCTTTCATTCTATCTGAACCCTTGATCCTGATTATAGTGAATCTCGGCCATTAATGCAGATAGCATCGTATCTCATGAGCAATTAATGCTAGCTGCTTTAAATCCTCGTGATTGATTATGCCAATGTCTGATTGCTCGCCACGTGTCCCATTAGCTTGATGATAAATGATATGCCCTGATCTCAGTAATTATGACGATGATGTCAAATATATTTGTTGAGATTCGGTTAAATCTCTTATTGATCCCATGCCACGTGTCTTAATTGTGAGTCCTGTCAGAGCCGCATAGGATTGACGATCCTCGAACCGCAGAGAGATACTCTTTGTAAGCCGCATAGGACGATGCTTCATCGAGCCGCATATGCGTAATCTTTGTGAGCCGCATGAGCTGGCGTTGTATTGGGCCGCAGGAAATGTGTTCCCATGGAGCCGCATGAGCTAGCGTTGTATCGAACCGCATGGAACGGGTTCTCAGGGAGCCGCATATGACTGATTGCCACGTGGCAATCTGGGACTTCTGACGGATTTGGTCAGAGATTTTCTTCTTTTCCCGAGGAGTCAGTCATTATAGCAAGGCCATTATGAAAGTTTATGTCAGGGCCGCCACAGTGAATCGTGCTAGAGCAATAAATGAGGCCACTCCTCAAACGACCAGCTGTAGGGAAGGATCACACATGGCGTCCATCGAGCCGCATATGCCTTGCTGAACCGCATACGCTCCCGAGCCGCATGCGATTGAGAGTCTTCTTTGAACCGCATAGGGCCGCTCCTGTGTGGGCCGTATAAGCTTCTTACTCAGAGCCGCATGGATCATTATTCTAATATTTTCCATGCTTCTACAACCCTGCCCAATCTTCCCCTAATTTGCTTTATCCCAGCAGCGCTTAGGCGTATTGCTAACTCCTTCGGCACGTACGTGGCTACGGCGCCAGAGACGAACAACCTCACCAAGGCTCACTATGCCAAAATGTGTGTAGAACTCAACCTTTCATCAGAACCACCGAACTTTATCTCGATTGAGCTGGGCAACCGGACTCACAACCAACAAATCATCTATGACAACCATATTTTATTCTGCAACCACTGCCATCTAAGAGGCCACACCCCTAAACATTGCCATCGACTCTATCCAGAACTCAAGAAGAAACCAGCACGGAATGACAAGACGCAAACAGAGGAGAGGACACCCCAGGGACCCATTATTTCCCCTTCCAACTCCTACATTCGAGTCAACTCCAGAGAAGGCATGTCGGACCAGAGCGAGCTCCCTAGCAAAGCGTTGATCCCACACAACCCTCAGGCCATCACACTAGCCAACCAATTCGACGCTCTCGACTCGGAGGAGGCGGCGTCTACAGAGCCCCCCCAATGTCGAGAACACCGGTGTCATGGTTCCCTGTTCAGAGGTCGAAGAGGCATCCATTGTCTCTATCGACGAGGACCACTAACCCATCATTGAAGACCCCATCGAAGCAGCCCTTACCATTCTAGGCCTGGACCTAGTTCAGAGGGGCCAACAGGTTCTAGCAGCAGGATTTCCTCTCCAACAAGCCATGCTTCTAATAGAGAGCACCAGTGGCTCTTTAGTTATCCCCCCAGAAGACCCAACATTGGACTCCGTAGGGGAATCGATCGCCCCCCCCCGGACCAGCAAGGGGAATCAACTTGTGATCATCCTACCACAGCTAAGAATGTTAACGGAGTATTAATAAGGAAAGGACCTGCAGATTCCATAACAATCCTAACCAGATTTGCCGCCAAGCGGATTAAACAAACCCCCCACAACTCCCTTAATGATTAATATCCTATCATGGAATGTTCGCGGGCTGGGGAACAAACCAACACAAAGGAGAATCATCAGCCTGAAGGAAATCCACAAGATCGACATCTTCATTATTCTTGAACCCAAAATTCCCCTCCAAAAGACTAAAATCCATCCAACAGCAGCTAGGCCTCACCACGGCCATTGTTGGCAGACACGACATTTGGATCCTTGGTTCGAAAGATGTCACTTTCGGGTGTATCCAGGACACCCGGCAAGCTCTCTCCTTCTGGTTTGACCAACCCATGCTCCCCGAGCGCACCATCATCTCGGCGGTCCACGAAAGTTGTGATTTCTTAGAGCAGAAACACCTCTGGAACGATCTCCTCGACATCCACCAAAATTACAGCGATTCTCCTTGGCTTTGTATTGGAGACTTCAACGCGCTCACCTGTAGAGAAGAAAAAATCGGGGGCAGGCCACCTCCCATCCCGGCCATGCAAGACTTCAACAACTTTATTTTCAATGCCAATCTTACCCCAATTCAGTTCAGCGGCAATGCTTTCACCTGGTGCAACATGCAAGAAGACAATCGCCGACAGTATTCTCGTCTCGACAGAGCCCTCACAAACACCATCTGGCACGGCATGAGGATCACTATCAACCTGTCCCACCTCAACTCTATCAAATCCGACCATGCTCCGCTGCTGGTGGAAGTCGAAAACAAGACTAACCCATCCAATAAGAATTTCCTAATTCCTCGACCTCTGGTCCGAGCATCCCTAATTCTTGGACATCGTCGCGAAAGCATGGAATAGGGAGGACTCGCCCAACCCCCTGTCCCGTTTGAGCAATAGACTTAGGGCTACCAGGAGAGCCCTGTCTAATTGGTGCAAACAAGCTTTTGGGAACATCTTTCAAGCCGTCAGGGGCGCAGAGGACGATGTCAGCCGCACCGAAGCCAGGTTCGCTTCAGATCACTCCCCGGCGGCCAGGACCGCCCTCAACCTCACCAAAGCCGTGCTCAAATTTAGGATAAAAGTGGAGAGTGACTTCTGGAAGCAAAAAGCTAGATTGAAATGGGATAGTGACGGGGACAAAAACTCGAAATACTTCCTATGCCTGCGTCAATGGCCGAAGACAAAAGCTAGCTATCCACCATACCACCGACGAGAGAGGGAACATCATTACTGACCAGAAAGGCATCCAAGCAGCTGCCATGGACTTCTATTCCAAATTATTCTCCAAAGAAACGGTCCACAAAGACAACGCCTTCTTGGACCAAATTCTCTCTCTCATTACTGAAGCTGACAACGCCCAGCTCGAGCGCACCCCCACCGCTCAGGAAGTGAAAGAGGCGATTTGGGCTCTCAACGAGCATAGTGCTCCCGGCCCGGACGGATTCTCGAGAATCTTCTTCCGCAAGTGCTAGGATTTATCAAGCATGATATCACCGAAGCGGCTATCGCATTCTTCCAAGGAGCCACTTACCCCAAAGCCATCTCCAGCGCCAAGCTTATCCTCATCCCAAAAATAGAAAACCCGGAGACCTTCCGCGACTTTTGACCAATCAGTCTGTGTACTTTCACCAACAAGATCATTTCCAAAATTATAGCTTCCAGAATGGCAGGGATCCTTCCCAAGATCATTTTTGAAGAGCAGAGCGGCTTTGTTCGTGGAAGAAACATCCAGGACAATATTATGCTAGCCCAAGAGTTAATAATATACATGAAGTTGCCAGCTAGAGGGGGCAACATCACAGTCAAAATCGATATAGAGAAATCTTACGATAGACTGGATTGGCAATTTATGATCTGGGTCTTCAGAGCATTCGGCTTCTCCGAGAATTGAACCAACTTAGCGTGGAGATCTATCAGCAACTCATGGTTCTCCACAGTCATCAATGGCCAAGTCGGAGGATTTTTCAAATCCAGCAGGGGGGTTAGACAAGGCGACCCTCTATCATCGACAGTCTTTATCATAGCGGCCGACGCTCTGAGCAGGAACCTCAACAACATGGCCAATATCTCGAACTTCTAGCACTATCACACATCCAGCGGATGCCCGATGATCACTCACTTGGCCTTTGCTGACGATTTACTTATTTTCTCGTCCGGAGACGAAGGAGCGGTGGCTGTGGTCCGACACACCTTGCAGAGGTACTCAACCTGCTCAGGTCAGAAGATCAACCCAGCCAAGAGCGTTATCTATGCCCACCACAATATAAAAAGAAAGAACGCAACAAGAATCGCCCACTTAATGGGCTTCTTCGTGGATCATCCCCCGTTCAACTATCTGGGTTGTCCCCTTCTGTATGGTAAATCTAACGCCGGTATATTTGAGACACTGATCACTCGCATCAGGAATAAACTTGCTGGGTGGCACAACGCTACTTTATCCCCTGCTGGCAAGATTATCCTTATCAATCACGTGCTCACCTCTATTCCCATCTACACCTTAGCAGCATGCTCCCCGCCACTGAAGGTTCTTTCGTCAATCGAGTAGATCTTTAGTAATTTCTTCTGGGGGCATTGCAATGGCATTAACAAACATCACTGGGCTAGCTGGGATTCCATGCCTCATCCTACTGTGGAGGGGGGATTGGGATTTACCAAACTCATTCATATTGTGAAAGCTTTCTCGATGAAACTGTGGTAGAAACTTCACACGCACGATAATTTATGGACCAGATTTATGAAGAACAGGTACTTCAAGCATATCCATCCATCCGAGGCCATATCCAACTGCAGATCTTCAGCGGCTTGGCGTCGCATCCTTAGCGGACGGGACCTTGCCGAGCCAAGAGATGAGACTTCAATTAGGGGACGGTGAGTCGGACCCTTTTCGGGAACGATGGATAGGGGATAGCCTGATCACATGGCACACTGAGATCCCTACGAACAGCAGAACCAGAGACCTGTGGAACAACCTAAGCGAAGACTGGAACTGGGATAAGATTTGCGAATGGGCCGGCAACGACATGGTGGAGATCATTCATACGAACGGATTGAAGATTGGTAGCGAGGCAGACGCCCTGAGATAGACGCGCGAGACTAAAGGGGCATTCTCGATACGGTCGGCGAGAATCGTTGTCCACGGTCCGGGGCAGCCGCAACAGCCCATCAATCAATACTGGCACTCCTGCATCCCAAAGAAATGGTCCTTCCTATTGTGGAGAGTCATTAGAAAGAAACTGCCTACCGACGATATCCTCAACACCATAGGAATTAGCTTGGCTTCCGCATGCAATTGCTGCTCTGATCGCCAGAGCGAGACTATCGACCACATCTTCTGCCAAGGTAACCTGCCAGGTAGGATTTGGAGGATCCTCAGCCAAACTTACAAGATAGAGCATGGTGGCAGATGCTTCCACGATCTAGTGATCTCCTGGCGAAGAGCTTCCCACGGCCCCCAGATCGTCGCAGCAGCCGCCACATGGGCGATTTGGAAGAATCACAACAAGGCCAGATACGAAGATCACCAATACTCAGCTGACCAGCTCATCCGAGAGATCTTCCGCCAATGTCGCAAAAGGAGCACTCTGTGCTCCCACAGCCCGTCCTCATTCTGGAGTCCCCCCTAATCCTCGGCGTTTCTATGTTTACCCCTCTTTTTTCATTTCGGGTGGTATACTTGTACAATACGGTCTTGTATACGCGTCAGGCTTCGGCATTTTGAGCCTTGATTAATAAAGAGAGGGCTTTCTAATATTATATATATATATATCTATATATATATAATATATATAATTATATATTATATATTATAATATATTAATAAAGAGAGGGCTTTCTAATATATATATCTATATATATATATATATATATAT